>CM034150.1:722127857-722727857 GCA_019776745.2 Taxus chinensis
GATGGGGATGGTGGAGATGATGATGATGACGATGATCCTTTTGATGGCCAGCATCATGATGGGGGTGGGGGTCAGGGTCCTCCACTACAACAGCCACAGAGATAGGGGCCCAGGCTCAAACAAAGATAGGCACCCTGAGCACCAAATATATATTTTCCTCCAGTAGGCATTCTAGCAGGGATATATGCCCCTTTACAGTAGGTATTTCCATAGTAGGGTTTGCCATCTCATGCTCCAAGGGGTGGTGGTGATGATGGAAAGTTGGCTGCACTTCAACAGCAACTACAAGAAACAATAGTCATTCAGTTACAGGTGACAGGTGAGAGAGACTAGTCCAGGGCCCAAGTATAGGCCTTAACAATAGAGAGAGATCAAGTTAGAGCACATGTATAGGCCTTGACATCAGAGAGAGATCAGGCCAGAGCATAGGCCGCTCAGGGCAAGGATAGTGCAGTAGGGTAGCACTAGATTAATCAATTAGAAGCGTAAGGGGCTCAGATATTGAGCCTCTTACATCAGTCACAGACTTAGGTACAGAGTGTCAATGCACAGCGGGATCAGGCCCAGGCATAGGTGCATGGTTTTATTATTCAGAGAGACTAGGTGAGAGCCCAGGTCTAGACTATTACTGTAGACAGAGATCAGGAGGTTGCCACTGCGATATAGGCCTATGCCAATAGGGGCAGATTGACAGGTGATCAGGATGTCATTTTAAAGTCATCTAGTTCCTTTAGGGACACAGAGATGATCCACGATGATATGAGAGCTTGTTGCAAGGCCTTTTATTACAAGACCGCCTATTACAAATCAATTCCAGCAAAGCATCGAGTGGCTCCCTTTGATCATTTAGACATGAGCAGGATAGGCTCTAGATCATGGAGGTCAAGATGATCAATTCAATCAGTACAGCAGCCAACTGGACAGCAGGGTGGCACTCCTGGAGCTGACCCATCATAGCCACCACTGTTTCATCCCCTAGGATATAGACCAAGCAACCCCGGAGAAGGTGAGAGTTGTGGTTTATCTTACCCTTTTTGTACAAATGTATGTATGTATTCAGGGTTCTTATAAAGGCTGATTTTGGTTGATGTATCATTATTGTGATTATGTCTCTTAATGAAGGCTTGGTTTTGATTCATGCCCTTTAGATGGCGGATTGTATTGATGATGTATATCCCTTTTTTGAGACAAATATTTATACATGTATTATATGGACATTTGATGATTTATACTCATCATGTTTGGATATTCCTTTATGATGATGATTCATGTTTCGCAGATGTATGAGTGTATCATGATGTATTATTTTATCATTTCTCATGTATATGTTAGATAGAGATTTTGTATCTCATGTTTTTCACTGATGGTATATCGTAGATAATATCATATGTTTTGATTATGGGAATTTCTTATTTTTATTATAGCACTTGCGATGATACTAGATGTTATTGGTGCAGGGGGATAGATTTGAGATTATATGCAACCCCTCTTGCCCCCATTGATGATATGATATGTGATGATTAGCTTAGTATACATGCATGATGTAAAACTTAGCATTTTTGTACATATGATGTATTTGATGATGTTATATGTGATGAATGGTAGATGATAGATGTGATAACAACAGATGTGCAGTAAACAAACACACAAACAAAATTTAACAAAACTAAACAAACATATACATAAAAAACAACACAACAATATGCAACTAACAATGAATTCATGCAAATTTTAACAAAAAATTAAATTGACATTCAATCTAAGTAAAATGAATCCTAAAAGATGCACACAATAGATGATAAAAAATAAAACATTTTTTTACAACTGAACTCAATGCAATACACAATTAAATCAAACAAGATGCAATCTAAGGTAATAAAATGGACCATTCTATAAATCACCCAACACAAAAAGACACCCACAATCAAAATTATACAAACCAACAACTAAAAGCAATTAACCACTACTTTGTTTTTATGGGACAACATTGATATATTTTCTAATGTTTTTGGGTTATCTTGAAAGACAACTTCTCAAGGCTACTGTTCACATTGTTTTCAAGGTTTTCCTACAAAATTGTTACAAATTTGGTGTAGCTTTGTCCCTAGAAGGTATATTTTCTAAATGTTTAGGTTTTTGTGCATCCTTTTCTGAATTTTTTTCATAGTTTCTAAGGTCATGTTTTGAAAGCAATGTACAAATACAAAGAAGCGTGGGTGCCCCCAATGTGATGCGGGAATATGCAAAGGGAAGAATGCCACATACATATGTATGAGAAAGTGGAACATGAAGGTGTCCCTAATGTTAGGTGAGAATATTAAAAGAATATTCAAATGCACATCCTGCATGCATATATAAGAACAAATAAGTAGATCACGGCTCGATGAAGATGGATTCGACAAGGTTCCTAGACCTAGCAAAGGAACTTATTCCTAGAAAGTGGTGAGGGTTACCCGTCCTAATGCAAAAGTGGATTGTGACCGATGAATTCTCCTTGAGCACTAGAAACTAGTTTTCACCCAAAGACTTACCCACTACGCCACAATTGTGTGGTTTTCACATGTGGGCGATCTATTTTTTCTTTACTGTTTTCTTAATTTTTCCATGTTTTGTTTTTTTTTCTACTTTTTATTTCTTATCTGATATTTGTACCATACTTAAGCATGTAAGTGCTTGAGATGCATGGAATTTATAGGTTCTGGAAGCTCCTCACCATTTGAATATTCCAGTTTATAAGCTCCTGACCCATACTTATCAACTACCACATAAGGCCCTAGCCAGTTAGCTTCAAACTTACCTTTCTTTTCCCTGTCTTTGACAGTATTCTTTTGATTTTATTTTAGTACTAGATCACCTACATCAAATTCATGATGAATGATCCATATTTTATATCCTCTTAATACTCTATTCTGATAGACCTTGAGGTGATTAAACACTCTTATCCACTTTTCATCCAACATCTCTAGCTCTGCTAGCCGAGCTACTCTATAGTCTTCATCCTTATCAAGATATTCCCGAAGAGATATTCTCAGGGAGGGAAGCTCCACTTCCAAGGTTATGATGGCTTCAGTGCCATAAAATAAGGAATATGGGGTCGTACCAGTAGGAGTGCTGATGGAGGTTCAATAGGCCCAGAGGGCAAGATGTATTTGTAAGTGCCAATTACGGCCAATATTACTTATCATTTTCTCCATGATTCGTACAAGGCTTTTATTGGTAGCTTCAGATTTTCCATTACCTTGGGAGTAATAGGGGGTATACCACTTGAGTCGAATATGGAAGCATTGACACAACATCTTAACTGTTTCATTCTCGAAGGATTTACCATTATCAGTGATAATGGAGGAAGGGATACCATAATGGAAGATGAGATGATTCATGATGAATTTGGAAATTTGCTCATCAGTGACATAAGTAAGAGGCACAAACTCTACCCATTTAGTAAAATACTTGGTGGCGGTGATAATGTGGGTGTGGCCATCTAAAGAAGAAGGATTGAGCTTCCCTATGAGATCCCGGCCCCATTTGGAAAATGGCCAAGGTGTTGCAATAGGCTGCAAATCCTATGCTGCTGCATGTATCAAGTTCCATACTTTTGGCATAGCTCACATTTCTTGATGAAATTACAATAGTATGCTTCTATGGTGGGCCAATAATAACCTACCCTTAAGAGCTTCTTAACCAAGACCATACCACTAGTGTGTGCTCCACAAATACCACAGTGTACTTCCTTAATAGCGTGGACTAAGTCAGTAACATCCAAACAACGAAGTAGATTCCCGTCGTAGCCATGACAATAAAGGGTGCCTCCTAGGAGGGTATAATAAGCTATACATGGATAAGGGATTTCTTCTCTGAATGGGTAATGTCTTGGGGAAATGTGTCATCTTGTAGGTATCTAAATATAGGGTCATACCAAGGGGAGGATGGACCAACAATTTCACATGCCAAACAAGATTTTGGCATGTCGTATATGGGTATTTGTAAATTCTCTACAAAGAAAGGAATTTTACTCTCCTGAGGTGGAATGCGTAAGATAGATCCAATTTTAGCCATAACATTTGTTAATCTATTATGTGACCTTAGTTTTTGCTCAAAGACAATCTGTGTAAAATACTCCTTCAAGGTTTCAACCAACTTCTTGTATGGAACAATTTTCTCATCTTTAACCTTATACTCATCATTAACCTTCTTAATAATAAGTTGGGAGTCCCCAATGACTGTGTAGCTGTCTGATATTCCAAGTGATAATGCCAACTTGAGGCCAATAATGAGTGCCTCATACTCTACAATGTTATTAGTGCAAGGGAATCCCAAATGGAATGCTCTTGGAATAACCTCACTTGTGGGAGTGATGAGCACTACCCCTACCCCCAATCCGTGGAAGGTGAATGATCCATCAAAATGGACTTGCCATTATACGGAATCTTCAACATACATCATGGATGCATCTGGCAGGTCCAGACACAAAGGTTCCATTCCTAGTAGAGGAGCTTCTTCCAACTGATCATCCAATACTTTTCCTTTCAAGGACTTCTGATTTACAAACTCAATGTCAAATTCACTTAGGAGAATGATCCAATTAGCCATTCATCCCATATAAGGGCGGGTTTGGATAGGAGCTATTTGAGAGGGTCAAATTTGGATATTATCTTGGTTTTGTTGTTAAGGAGATAATGGCGAAGTTTCTGAAAGGTGAAGATGACTGCTAAGCAGGCCTTCCCAATCTGCAGGTAATTTAATTCATAGGCAATCAAGGTGTGACTAAGATAATAAAATTCCCTTTCTCTATGGCCTAGGTGATATTGGGAAAGTAGTGCACCAATAAAAAACTGGGTAGCTGAGATGTATAAGAGGATAGGTTCACCTGGGGTAGGCAGCATGATTACATGTGGGTTGACAAGGTATTATTTAAGTAGTGCAAATGCCTTTTGACAATAGGCTGGTCCCCATTTGAATGCAACATCCTTCTTGAGGAGATGTGTAAATGGGTGGCACTTATCCAAACTGTGAAATAAAACGGTAGATTTCTTAAATTTTCCCTTGTAAACTTCTTATTTGTTTGAGATTTGTAGGTGGAGGCATTTCTGTGATAGTTGTAACCTTGGCAAGGATCCACCTCTATGCCTCTCTGTGAAACAATGAAACCTAGGAGTTTCCCTGAAAAAACACCAAAGACACACTTCTTAGGGTTCAAGTGTACCTTGTAATCCCAAAGACGTTGGAAAATATGTCTTAGCACTTCAGGGTGCTCTCCTCTACTTTTGGACTTTTCCAAGATATCATCAACATAATCCTCCATGATGTCATTCATCATGTCATGGAAGATGACATAGTCATTGCACGTTGATAGGTGGCCCCAACATTCTTAAGTCTGAAAGGCATGATCTTGTAACAAAAATTTCCCCAAGGGGTGATGAAAGTTCTTTTATGTTGATCCTCCTATGCAATCCTCATTTGGTTATAGCTTGAAAAACCATCCATTAAGGAAAACATTTAATAACCAGTGGTGGAATCAAGGATCATGACAATATTAGGCAATGGGATAAGTCATCTTTGGGACATGCCTTATTGATGTCGTGGAAGTCGGTGCAGATCATTATGCCAACTAGTTTCTTCTGAACATAGGGACTATGTTAGATATCCAATATGAATAGTCAATGGACTTAATAAAATCATAAGCTAATAACTTTTCAATTTCTTCTTTGACAAGGAGTGTAATTTTAGGGTGCATCTTTCTCAACTTCTGGTTGATGGGTTTGGCATCTAGGTGCACAACAAGTGTTATGCACGACCAATTCTTGGTCCAAAACAGGCATCTGAGTGAATGACCTCATAAATATATCTCTATATTCTCTTAACATCTCTACAAAAACCTTCTACTCTTGAGCTGAGAGTGAAGCTCCCAACTTTATCATTCTAGGTTCCTCTTCCGAGCCAATGTTGACACTCATGGTTTCTTCCACAAGCATCTTAGAGGTATCTGTTAGTAGCAAAATCATAAGGTCACCTTCCTGAGGTAGCTCGTCATCGTCCTTGACGGGTTGAGATCTCTCATAGGTTGTGATTTTATGTTTAACTATGGAGCATCTCTCAAAGTTTGTGGGACTTTGAAATTGAGAGAGCTTCCGGATGAAGGCCGGTTCTCTAGTGTCCTTACTGTTCAGGTACACACAAATAAATTGTAAGGAGTCTACTCTAAAGCCTAATCTATCTTTCCAAGGAGACAAGGTTAAGAAGATGCAAGAAAATAAACCTAATACCTAACAAGGTGATGCCCAAAGCTAAGAATAGTTAATCACCCATTTTGCAATTTAACATAGACCATATAAATGTAATGCACTATGCACAGATAACCGTTCTGCAAAAGAGATCAGAAGATAACAATGAACACATGAAGGGTTGACTGAATCATCTACAATCATATATTAGTTACAGTACATTACAATATCTAAGAGGGAAAAACTTGGTAATTACAACTTGAATGGGAGGGTTGGATCATAGACTCATCTGGTAAGGATAGGAGAAGGGAGGGTAATAAGCAAAATGTCTAACCCGAATTACAATGATAAGGTCTTACCATAGATGAAGTGAAGAGAGGATAATAGAAGAGGTGAGAAATATGATTCAAAAGCTCAAGTACCAGCCATCAATGCCCCTGTAAATCTGCCAGAGGAATTTGTCAAGTCTGCCACTCTATGTCTGTTTGGCATGTTGAAGAAGGAAGAACAACGGATCTAATCAAATCTGATCTAGTTGTTGCAACAATCGGATCACATATTAATGGTATGAAGACATTTTTCCATTTTTGACCCACATAATCCTTCTCTAAATTAGTGTTTAGGCCTCCATGGCATAAAGGAGGTCGAGATCTTTCCAATGGTGAAATTCTAACATAATTTGTTGAATACTAGAACTGGATTGAACAGATCCAAATTCCATTTGAATGAGCATTGACAACTATTCTGTACAAAAATGGTGAAAATCAGTGCGAAGTAGAATAGGTCTAGACAAAATTCACTTTGCAATACCTTTTCACAAGCGGCCCTGCAGATCTACTCAGTAAAAGACATCAGGACTCGGGAAGAGAGAATCACATTTTTAACTTGGGCGTTATCCTATGTACGGTCCACTTGATGGTGCAAAATCCTTCCAATCCATTACCCAGAATAAGGGCTTGACATGTCTTCATCTGGGAGTCGGTGGAGGTGTGGCTTAATTTTATACTTCACAAAACATTCTTGAGCCAAAATTTCAAACTACCCCCGGTAAAACTTCCCCTTTGACTTGAAACAATGAGCCACATGGCTAGCCTATGCTCAATTTATAGACCAATTTTGGACTTTGTTTCTGAAGAGTTGCGCCGAAGAGATACGTGGAAATCTTTCTACGAAATTTGCTCTATTTCTTTGTGTTTTAGCCAAGTCCTTTTTGTTTCATCAAATGTCTGACAATGGATTACACTTGCTTACAAAATGTCCCTCCCATACTATCCTTTGAAGTTGTGCGGACAAGGCAAATGTCAGTCCATTCTTCCATTGACCCATCTATATTTACCAATTTAAACGATCGTCTTTGACCCTTTCAGACTTGGGACACGTGGAAGCCTACAAACTCATCTAAGTATCTGCTTAAAAATCCGCCCCTTTGATTTAATATGTAGATTAGAAAAAACATTGGAGGCCTCCAATCTTTGCTCTATTTTCATTGATAGTTAGCAAATTAATGGGCCTACTACCTTTTCTCGGTCCCCTAACTACATTTTGGGTCTACGCATGCATTGAGTCATCTAACATCCTTGAGCACACCTTTTTGACTGTTGGGCTGAATGAGTTTCATGTGGAGGCTTCCATTGACACTCTTACTACTTATAAAAATTCAACAAAAGGTGTAGAGGAACACTATGCTCATTCTAGAAAGCTTCTGGGATACATGGAAAATTGGCGCTATGGGTCTCCAAGTTTTGCCACCCCTTGAAGGTGCACCATTGGACGCGTCGAAGCTTTGAATTTTCCTTTATAATTGAGTTGATTTGGCAGTTCCTTGTAGTCCCAGACTTCCCCCCTTCTTCTGATCTTGGCCACATGGCGAGCCTTGCTCTCATTTGGTGTCTCCGTTTTTGGATCCGATCCTGGATGTTACACCAAGCTTAACAAATGGCACCTTCCGTGAGTCCGCTTTATACATAGGAGGTTCGGTCCTCGAGTTGGAATTTGTAATAGTCCAAAAATTTGAGTCCCTTGATTCAATCATGTCTACTATCGAGCTTTGATCTCGTCTTGAGGCCATTCGACCCCCTTAGCTGACCCTGCTCCTCCATTTCAATTCTTCATGCTCCTCAAATTCAGTGATAGGTTGTTCATTTGAAATGTGGCATCTGGTGACAGAGCCGACCCTTAGATTTTTCTGTTTGCAGGGTCGTGTTTGATCAATTGTTTTCCGGAGGGGGAACATAAAATTAAGATAACAATATCTTCCATCCATGTAGGATCAGGGGAAGAGTAATGTCAAACTGGACCTCTAGGTAGATCATCATTGTACTTGAACAAATTCTTCATTCATTTTCATGAGTGCTTCTTAGCAAATTAGGCCCTATTGAGTGCGATGAACCGTTTAGTACGATGCACCAAGGTTTCTCTAAAGCTATTCTGTGACTCTTGTTTTGAATTCAAATTAGGGCTGCATCCTGCTTCTTCTCTAAAGTATGCAAATGTGTCTAGTTGAATGGTAAATCCTTTCTTATGATCCCCACCAGAATAGAAACCTTGAGTCCCATGAATTCTGTAAATTCCTCATCATTCTCAAAGAGATCGATTGGTACATGAAACTGTTGATCCCAATCTACAAGTTTGGGATATACAATGGTTACTTGGTAATGTGTTTGAGGGTTGAATATGGATGTAAGGAAAACTAAATCATGGAATAGGTTATTGGAGGGAAGATTCTCATAGAGGGTACATTGGGAATCTATACATCACTATCGGAATGAGATGAGTCATCCTCACATTCAAAAGAGGTGACATCAATCTCAAAGGGTGCCTCGTCATGAGGTCTTATTCTAAGCCCATGTTTGTTTGATTTGAAGTGAGGGATAGGAATGGGTTCTAATCACCCTTTCACATTGATACCACATCTAAACCCATTATAACCCATGATGTACATCATACGATGGCCTTTAACAAATAGAGGATCCTGATGGCATGAATCCATGGTACCTTCAGGTACTCTATTGGTGGGATCTTCCAACATATTTTCCTCAGATAAGAAACCACTAGGAATAAACTTCTCCAATGGTTTAGGGCATTGATCCTGAGTGATTTTGAACTGAAAATAGGGTTTTACCATCGTGTCCTAGGTGACACTGATAAATATGATATTAATAAAGCTTGTTCAAGAGTGAATGGCTCCCCTTGGCCATATTTTTGCGACGTTGCCTCCCATGATGCGAAAGGGTTGACCAATGAAGGAAAGTATTGATTACAAGGAGTGAGTGAATCTAGATCCACACGTTCCTTGATAGCCTATGTTTGTAAAGGAACAACAATGTCTATAGAAGGGCATTCATAAGCTGCATGAGAAAAATTGTGCAAGGCTCTGCAATGTGTAAATGGTTCTAGATCACCCTGAATGGTGATTATCTATCCTTTATGGAACATTTTGATACATTGATGGAAAGTTGAAGGAATGGCCTACATGGCATGGATCCATGGGAATCCTAAGAGCATGTTGTATGGTAGATCCAAGTCAAGGACATGGAACGTTGTATCATGAAAATTCGGCCCTACTTCCATTGGAACTACTATAGTGCCTACTGACTCTCACTCCTCATTATCATAGGTCGTGATTGTAATAGTTTTGGCACCTAGATCCATTTCTGAGTGGCCTAGCTACTTAACCAGCTTTAAAGTAATTTTTTTTAAACTGGATCCGCCATCCACAAGTACTCTCTTGATCTTGCAGCATGGGTAACAACTACTTCTATATATAAAGGTAAGTTGTGCTCTGGGTCATTACGTGGAATTGCAACATGATCAAAAGTGATATGATCATTGGATTCAAGGTGTGTAATCATGGCTTGGAGGTGTACGGGATCTACATTGGTGGAGACTCCTGAACTTATGCAGTGTTTTATACAATATGTTTTTATGTGTAGTAGATATTTTGAGGAGATCTAAGATTGATATCCTAGCGGGTGTCTTCTCTAACTGTTCTATTAAGATTGTACTGACCTTCCTGAGGGATAGGTAGGGGATCTGGTATGATCAAATGAGCGCGTTCACGTCCCTACTGCACAACTCTTTTCTAAGATCCTAATAGTATTGACATGTTCATCAGATGAATGGATACATCCTATGAGGGAATTGAAGGGGATATCATTGGTGGGATAAACATAGGCAACAGTCCTATAGTCATTGGAAATTTTGTCTGTGATCTAGCTTCCTTTTCTTTTTATCTGCATGGTTAGGAAAGGGCTCTTTGAAGATACCCATTTTCTCATTTGGACCTTGTCCTGAGTCAGGGGGAGAATCTACGATGATTTTTCCCTCTTTAATGAGGTCTTGTATGTAATGATGTAGTCTCAAGCACCTATCAGTCTTGTGCCCTTTAACATGGTGGAAGTCATAGTACTCATGATCTTTGAACCAACTAGGTTTTGGAGAATTTTCTGGGTATGGTACTGTCGTGGTTGGGTATTCCACCATGTTTACGTTATCTAACTATTTTAGTATGGAAGATAGAGATTTTGTTAACGGCAGTGAATGTACATTCAGTGGGTGCCTTGGGATGAGGTCCTTGTGAGAGCTTTAAAAGTAGACCAGTCTACATGGATTGGACTCTTTTGGAGTCTGTAATGCCATCTCCAACGACATTTTTGTTTTTGTTGAAGAACTTTGGTTTATCTAAGGATTTTGCTTCATGTTTTTCTTTGACAACTGGTTTAAGTGTTCCCTTTGTGATGAGGGCCTTTTCGATTTGACTTCCCTTCTCTATAACTTCTTTGAAGTTAGAGCCACAGTGCATTTGTAAATGGAAGGCTATCTTTAGGTTCAAGTTAGGCACAAATATGCTTACTAGCTTTTTTCTGGCAAGGCACAAGGGAAAACGAATTCACCAACCCTTGCCATCATTGTAAAAAGCTTGCAAAGGTCTCATTGAGCTTATGCTTTGCATTGCAAAGGTCATTCATTATGATATCATTTTCCATGTTGTAGGAATAATGTCATACAATTTTTTCTGCTAATGTGGGCCACGTTGTAATGGAGCCCTTGGGTATGCTAAAGAACCATTCCAATCCCAGTGCCCCTAGGCTGCAAGGGAAGAGTTGTATTAAGAATTTATCATTGTATGCGACCTCTTGGCAAGCCATATAAAAGTATTTGATGTGATCACGAGGATCACCTTTTCTTTTATATTTATCAAATTTAGGAATAGTAAAATGTTTTGGGAAGGGTTTCCGTAACATGTCCTTATCGAAGGGGTAAGGGCATAGTTCTTCATACAAATATTTCCTACTATGTCCTATGTTTCCCTCTTGTAGTGTAGTAAGCGTGTCTTTCATTGATTGTAATTCCCGTTTAATGAGTTTTTCTTTGGTAGGTGACATTGGTCTTTTTGCCTTAGCCACTTTAAAATTCATGTCACTATACGGATCAAAGTGGAACTCGCTAGATTTCATCTTAAGTTTGTCTTTGTATACATTCCTACTTAAAGAGCCTAAGTTGGTAATTTTTGGCTCAGTTTTAGGATCTATTTTTGAAGGATCTCTTCTTCAATTAAAGGATCCTCTTCCTCATCAAACTTGGGAGGTGGTGAGGCTTTGCCATCAATATTCACTTTACATGAATCTTTGTAATAAGGTCATCATGGATCACCAAGTGGCTTGGATGGGTCTCCTTGAGCAGTGTTGTGATGTTTCCTAGAAGTAGAAGTGTACCCTACATCAAAGGGGTTATCCATGTCTAAGAGGGACCTTCGTTCTTCTATTTTATGATTAATGACCTTGGTTTCTACTTCGCATTCCTATGGAATCTTAGCCCCTAATTCTAAGACTCTTGTGAGTACTTGATCTCTGTTGTAATAAAGGAGCCCGTCAAAGCGACCTAGGTCTAATTGGTGTTGTTCTTCAGAAGATTCAAACTCCTCTCCACTATGATCAATCAATGGCTTTGCATCCTTGACCTGTGAAAAGAGAGGTGCTAAGTTTTTTCCGCTAAATGGGAAGGACTCAAAAGGGTTTTCTCCTAAGTCATGATCGTTTGGTTTGGACACCATCTTCATGATTCTAGGCATCACTAGTCAGAGTTATACAAGGTTCTGTCTAAATGTTTTCAAAGTTTGTGTGAAACCTAGGTGTATTTTTGTGTAAGTCACTTGATGCGATGTTGAAATAACCTAGTGTGCTCTAGAAGTAATGATATGCAATTGTTTTTATGATTCAAAGAACACTCATATGAACACTCAAATGCAAGTGATCACTTGAATTGTCATTCTTCCAAGATTATACCCTAACTATGATTCTTTTGGTGAAGGGTCCAAAGTAGATAGTGACAATATTACGTATCAATACGTAGGTCAAGTTAGAATTCTAACAAGGCCTAAATATGAAAGTGGTACTGACACAATCTCTTGACGAGGTATACTAAAACTAGTTTCAAATGTCGATGAAAGCTAAGTTTTCTAAAAAATCCTATGGAAGTTGTGAGTATGTATAGTGTAAAAACACTATCCTGATATATTAACCAAGACAAGCAAGGTGTTAGTATCAAGATGATGTTATTTCGGTATATATAAGGAAATATATGACACTCTCAAAAAAGACTTAGATGACATCGGAACTGAAACTTAAGTATGAGTATAGCAAGAAGTTGGTTAGTTGCATGCAAGCAGTGTAACCAACAAAATAAAGGGACTTATATCAAGTTCTCAAGAAATTGAAAACAGTTGACGTAAGTACCAAAATTGTGTGACTAGAATGCGAGAAAATCAAACTATCAACCTAAGGAGAGATAAATGATGGACCAAAATCGTAGTAGTGAAGAAGATCTTGAAATCAAGATCAAAGAACTATCAAAGATATGAAAACATACATGTGCACTTTAGATGGTTTAACAACCGAAGCCACAAACATGGATGGGCGTAAATGGTTGACAAAAAAGTGGCAAATACTATCTTTGATAAGAACTCGTGAGGTTATTCCTCCTTCTCACCATGAAAATGGGCAATGAGAATGCAAGGGTATAGGATCAAAAGGGTGAAAATAAACTAAGTCACCACTTGGGCAGAGTTTCACCTCGCCTGAAGGTGAGAATGAAATCTGAGCTAAGTGAGACTGTCATTTAATTCCTGGATGATGAAAGACACTTAGCTCTAACTTACATGGGATCTTTTCCTTGTTCTAGAAATTTGAGAAGGTTCAGACTCTCAAGTGAGTCGTCACTTTATGATGGCTTGAAGCGACAACGAACTAGCAAAGGTGGGCTCTAAGACAGAATGACTTCCCTAATAAGTTCCCTCAACTAGGTGTCACAAGTTGTCTAAATGCTTTTGCTCGATTGTACCCTAAAAAAGTTGCAATGACTAATTTAGAGGAGTATCTCGGCTTTACTTTACCCCCTTTAAATATGATGAGCAACTAGTACGTTCATGGTGTATTCTCACTGAGGGTCGCAATACATACAACTTTGAATCTAACTTACAATGTAAAAACTAGTCAAGTGGGTAAGCAGAGCACTTCCTGTTTCATCCACGAGGTTACTAAAGTAATGGAATACTGTAGGGTTCCTGGAACCACCCCCATTGTTAGGTAGCTTAAGGCGTTATACCAAAGGGGTTATGTTCCAATTAAGGGGACTAAGGACGTACCCTTTTATGAAATCTGTAATACAGTGTGAAGTGAAATGTGTTTTTATGATGCAAAGAACTTAATGTGGTCATAAGTAGCACATCATTTATCAACCTGCAATGAAAACACTTGAATTGTCATTTTGCCAAGTTTATACCCTAACTATGATTCTGATGAAGGGTCCAAAGTAGGTAGTTGACACAATGAGATCCATATCCAATACATAGGTCAAGCTTATAATGTGATAACAAATTGCCTAACATGGCATTAAAGCTAGGCACTGACGCAATGCTCATCGACCTTGAGTAGTACTAAAACTGGGTCTAAATACTCGATGAAAGTCCCGGTGTTGTTGCCTAAAAAATGGAAGTTGCGACCTAATGTATAGCATGAACAACACTATCCTGATACATTAACCGAGCAAGAAAGGTGGTTAGTATCAAGATCGATCAAGTTATTTTGGTATATGTAAGGTAATATCAAAACTGGTTAAAAAGAATTAGATGACATCAGAATTAAAACTAAGTATATAACTTATACTGGTGGAAAGGGACTCTATATCAATGTTAACTCAAGAATTGAAAAAACAATGTAAGCACCACACGATTGTGTGACCAGAATGCGATAAACCACATGAGCCCTCAATAAACCTAAGGATAGACCAAATGATGAACCAACAATCATTAGTAGTGAAGATGACACTAGGAAATCCCGTGAGGTCACACATCCCTAGTACTACTCCAGGTCAGACATGTTTAACTTACTCTGTGCACTTATAGACATGTTAACAATTTTCCATCACACCAAACATGCATGGCATAACCGGACAAAAAAGTGGTGAATACTAATCTTTGATAAGACTCACGAGGTATGCTACACCTTCTCACCTCGACAAAATGGAGTGGAGATGCAATGCACGTGAGCCTATGAGATCAAAAAGTATTCACCAAAATAGGCCTAAAGCACCACTTAGGAGGCAACGACAATTTTAACCTCATCTAGGAGGTGACCCAAATGAATACCGTACTCTAAGTTGAGACATTTGTTTAACTACCTGGTATCATGATGAAAGACAACTTAGCTCATAACTTACATGAAGCTCGATTTCCTTGTAGTGAGAAACAAGGTTAAAACTCCAAGTGAGTTGTCACCTTCGTGATGGCTTGACGCTGAAAATGGACTAGCACAAGATGGGCTCCAGATGTACACCACATGAGCTTCCCTAATAAGATTTCTCAACTAGGTGTCACAAGTTGTCTAAATGTGAGGCTCAATTTACCCATTAAGAGGCAACTTACAATGGGACTAATTTTGGAGGTCATCTCAGCTTTATTTTACCCCCTTAAAATACGATGTTGTATTTAACTACCTGCGTTATCAGAGTTGCACAATGTTTCGTCACACCAAAAGCTCAAAATTCTAGTGTGATGGCAAGTTGTGCAACTTTGATACCACGTAGTTAAGCACACTCGACCTGGAGTAGTACTGGGATGGGTGACCTCCCAGGAATTCTGAGTTTCATTTTCTCCTAATGATGTTGTGCCTAATTTGGTGAATACATGGTGAGCTCAAGGCTCACGTGGTTGTATCTGGCTCCATCATGTGGGGTTGTGTTGGCATAGCAGCTGGTTAACACGATGAGATCCCTCTCCATTACGAGTTCAATCTTTTGGTGTGACGGAAAATTGTAACATTTGTTTTGTCTCAACTTCTTGCTTTGGAAATCTGTTAAGCCCTATACACATGGAATTAGTAATTTTACATCAAATACTGATATCAAGAAAAAGAGTTTACGTGTTTGTTTTCTACTCCTAGGATCACCAAAAGGCACGAACGAAGAGCATACACAACGTGAAAACTCCACTAAAATAAATTTTTCGTGGAAAGTACTTTTAAACGTGCTTGAAAAATATAGAATTTGTTTTAACCAACCTTTGAAAGACTACTCTGATTAAGACTCATAAAATAAGCATCTTTGAACGTGACAAAAGGTTTTTAGAAGTGTTTTTGATCTCTAATATCACCTAGAAGGTGTGAGGAGAGAGCATAAAAACTTCAAAAACCTTGTTCTAACTAAGAAACTCAAACACTTTAAGCTACGTTAGTTAAATAACCAAATGAAAACCTACAATCACTTGTTAAACCCTGCAAACATTAGAAAAATCTAAAGAAATAATCTTATAGCTCGTAGGAGAAAAATCAAATTTTAACACAGACACCTACGCGTTTAGAATGACACATGCGCATCCTAGCCAACAAATACGCACCCCAACCAACATGGACGTGTGGCAAAAAAAAAATTATAGTGGGGTTCAACACATGTGCGGGCCTATCAGACAAGTACACTAGGGTTTCGACGGAGACACTTGCAGTTCAATGGAGGTGCCTGCAAGAAAAAATAGAAATCAACACAATATGTTAATACACACCATCATGTCCAAAGATACATGAACGCCTGACAATCAACGGAGACGCCAATGGTTTGATAGGTACACCTACGAGCCAAAATGAAAAATTTACACATTAGGCCAAAACACACCAATGCGTCTAGAGGCACAGATACGCCATACAGTCAACAGAGATGCCGATGGTTCAATGGATATGCTACCCTTTGTAAAATAATTTTCTATGAAAAATATGATAGAACGGGTGCACGACCAGCTCGACACCTACACTAGGGTTTTGATGGAGACGCTTCCCTCCAAAACACCTACATGTACCCCCTAAAAAACTTGCAAAAGTCACGGAAATGAAAATTTTCAATAGTTAAATAGGTTAAAAGTTAGTCAAAGAAACCTATTTCCAACTTAAACCCACAAAATACATATGAACAAGGATGATTCAACTCACGTAAAACATGAAATAAGTAAATAACAAGTTGTTTCTCCTAAGAAACATGAAAGTGGACTTGAAAAGCTTGAAAAATGCTCCTAGATGACAATGGTGAGTGTCCCAACAGGTGTGCCAAATGTGTTCAATGAAAATTTGCAAAATCGATGGACATGGGGTAAGAATCTCAAAAGAAACCCCAAAATATTTTAACAAACTAGTCAGTGGACCATCAGATAAGAGATAAACAAGGATTCATCACTTTTCATACATTAATCTTGAAATAAACAAGCAAATCTAGCATATTTAGTAATCCTCTACTCTTGAAAGCTTTAAAATGAACCTAGGTAGATTCTAAGCAATCAGTTATGTGATTATGAGAATAGGAGCTCACCATTAATGGCTTCAAGGCCAATGGTTCTTCCCATTTACTTAATGCTTGTGTGTGTAGTATAATGACAAAGCAATAGCTCAATAAAAAAAATGAAATAAGCTCTAAATCCTAAAAAAAATGCTATAGTTTATGTTAGGAAGAAGGAGAGTTATTAGAAATGGTCTAGGGGTAGTGGGTTATTTATAGTTTTCCAATTTCAGAAATGGGAGACTTTTGGTACTCGTGGGACAAAAGGATAAGCCAAAAGGCACTTTAGAGAGTCAAAATAAGATTTGACTAGGTTTAGAAGAGGTTAATCATGGTTTAGGGTTAATTAAACTAGGTGAGACTAGCTAATCCTATTTAGAGAAGAATTAGGGTTTTAAGAAGGTTTTGAGAGGTCTGATCAATCCAATGAAATGGATTGATAGACTAGGAAGCTAGTAAAAGTGGTATAGAAGAGGGTGAGAAGATGGTTCAGTAAATAATGGACTATATTAACCCCATTAATTGGTTCATATGAGAAATATGACTAAAATAATGTCGTAACAACTAGTTGGAGGAGGTCTTATTGACGAGGTATCGTCAATTTGCGAGAAGGAGAACAGTTAGTCCAATATTAGGGATAATAGTGCTTTGATCAAACTATAGGTGTCTACAACACCTTTATAATGTTCTAGGAGGTATTCCCCCAAGATAAGGATGTAAGGAACCAAAATAGCTCCAATTAACATGCAATGATCTTTGTGTTTTGCATCAAGCTCAATATACCTCATGAACATATGTTTGTAAAGAGTAGAAATATATGCTATCAATTAAACTACAATGATAAAAAAAACATATGTAATGTAAAGTGAAAACAACTCAAACTATGTGTATAGGTATTAATTTTATATTTTTGTAAATATATGAATGTTTTTGTATTATTTGACATATTTATTTACAAGGATAGGGGTATTATAAGAGCTACCTAATAGAATCATGATCGGGGGAATGATAAACCCTAAATGGTCAAGGATATATAAGAATCCAATATGAAGGCGTAGGTCTCCAATATGTCATAGTATATGTAAAAACTATAGAGGAGTTGTAACATGATAGAGATATAACGAGGGATAGACCCATTATAAACATTTTGATTTTAAGGCTTTAAATTGAGATTTGTGATTAGAGTACAATGCCCAAAGAGATTGGAATTTGATTTATGCATGAGACCTCATTATGATTGAAGAGATATAATATAGTATGTTATGATCAAGGATAATATTATTAGTATTTGTAAACCGATTGGAAGAATCATCCTTACCGAGGTACATAAGGGCATATATCTAGTGTAAGGAAACTTTTTCTCGAAAAAGAAGGAAGGGAGATCCACAAATACCCCTAGGAAACTGAGAAGGGATTAAGTACATTTATGTTCCATGATGGATAAGCTAACACATGACAACTATATTTTATGGAGGTACACCCTTACTAATGATTTTATTTCATGCTCTATGGAAAATTGATGTAATAATTGGTTACAGATACGATATTATGTCACACGTAACCCAATGGGAAATAACAAGTTGTTGAGAAATATATAATTATTCTATTGAAATAGTATTTTATTTCTCACCAATAGACTCAATATTGAGTTTTTGAAAAATTATCATCAAACATATTAGGGTGTACATAGTCAATGTAATGGTAATCAAAACTATCTTCGTCATCAAAACTGACTAATAGTGAAAAATAATGAAATTATTCTGCATGTTTTACCTATTGGGGATGGGATCTATGGTGGCATAAGACATTTTAGAATAAAATTAAGGATTTATCCTATATGTTACTATCCTACACACACACACACACACACACACACACACACACACACACACACACATGTCATCATCAATAGTTGTATTTAGATAATTCCTTCCATACATAGTAGGTGTTTCCTTACTAGTAAGCGAAACATGAATATGATCATTTGTATTTTCTTTGCAACTAGTATCAAATAACTTAATTAGGATCTATGCCAATATGTTTTGGAGAAGTGGATATATCCACATAATCCATTGTATTTCTCCCTGATTGGGATTTTGTATGTTGTAAGTTCTTTGAGACGTAGTGTAATTTTTCAGTGCTTTGAGACGTAGTGTAATTGTTCATGCTTGATTGGTATCACTTCCATTTTATTTTCATAATAGTAGGATGTAATTCTATCACTGAGAGTGGATATTTCGAATAAGGTATTGCATTATTATCCTCTTTGTCAGTAGAGGACTATTATTGTATATCTAAATGTGTATCTTTCAATATCATAGGATGCTCATATGATATAGATTTTGATACCCATTTACGTTTAGGTATTAGAGATGATTTTGATACCCATTTATGCTCAAGTTGTTGAATTCTTTTTTGTGAAGTATATAAATCATGTTCACGATGTCCATTAAATCCATGATAACTACAAGATGGTTTACCTTTTACTTTTCAAGTTGATAGTTGTGATAGTGATGATTACGTAATAAAGTGATTAATATGATTTTATCAAGTAATCATATAGGATATCATGTTTTCTAGTGTTAATGGAAAACCAAAGAGGCTCCTTATGTTTTGGTTGCCTTAGTATTCAAGATTGATTTTACAGAACATGTATGCATTTTTGCCTTTGTGTAATACTTTTACTTCACTTATTTGAGAACATGTATCATGCATGAAATTTGTATAGAATTGATTATCAGTAGCCTTAGAACTATATTGATCGTGATTCATAGATACATTATGGGCATTGGAAGGATCATTTATATGTGTTATCTCATCATTGAGAGATTTTATTTCAATAATCATAGCTTGAAATTAGGATTGAAGATCATGTTGCAATTCTTTAACATACTCTAATATAGATTTATGAAATATTTTGTCATTATTAATATAAAGGTTTGTAATACGTCTCAAAATTGAATGCACACGGGAATCTATCATATCAATAGGGAGCATTACTTATTGAAATACTTCTAAGATAGTATGTTTGCATGTGTGATAATTCCGGAGAAAATCATATAAAGAAACTTGGGACTTTGTAGCATGGGACATGATGGTAGAAACAAATGATAGAAAAAAAATACAATTAGGGAAGAAATAATAATAATCAACATATAGAGGGCCAACAGTCAAGAGACCATAGAGGATAAGACCCAAAAGTGATGTTGAGAAAAAATCAACCATCATCAAATTATTAAAATATCCATATATGAAAATAATAAATATATCTATTAATACCAAAATAGGTAATTTTGAATTTGATTATGTTGAAGAAAAATTTCAAAGGAATTTTCATAAAAGTGCATTTTTTTTTATCATGCCCTGATTAATAAAATAGTAATTTTTAATTTCTAAAAGGCATGCTAAGAATTAGGGTAAACAACAAGAGGGTTTCATAAATATATAAGAATTGAGAATAACCTCAAAGAAATATGAAAGAAAAGGCGTTATGATTGAGATATATAATTAAAGGTGCTTTGGAAATTAGGAGCCCTAGAAAGATAACCAAAGGGTATGACCAACCATGAGACCCTATGAAAAATTGTGGAAACCATATTTAGGGTATGTGAAAGATGATAATCAGGCTTCAAATATGTATATATAATGTAGAGATGGAACGCTAGGGAAACTACAAGTTTGGAAGGAGGTTACAAATTTGATCGCAAGTTGGGTTCAACAAATTTTTACACCCTTTTAAAAATTTGATTATCTTTTAAATGTGTTATGGAAAGGATAAAAACAAAAAGGAATGTAAACTTTTAAACTAAGAGATATTATTATTAATTAACTTCCAACATTAACTATATAATATCAAAATATTGTATTAGTACTCACAATTTATTATTACAATATGTTATGAGCTAGAAAACACAATAGGAAATATGCATTTAGCTACACAAGACTGTACATGAGATATTTGGGTGCACCATCTGAAGAATATTGGAGAGAAAAAACTAAAGAATCTTCCTTCATAAGACTTTAACTAGGAGATCACTTGGTTCAAGATTATACATGTCTGCTAAAAATAGATGTACAGTCTACGAACTATTATATAGCCTTGGACCTACTTTCTTTGTGGTTCTGTAACTTGTTCTATCCTTAGTGGCATGGAAATGCGTTTCATTATCAAACCTTAAGTGTTGCACAATATCGAAACCATATTTAATTAGATGAATTGAACTATAACTCTAACCATGGGTGGGAGACCCTGTAAGAAGGTTATTTTATGGGTTGAAGTGTAACCCAAGCACTACTTACATCAGAACTACTCTGAAGAGGCCTCAAACCACACATAGTTCTCCACCTAGCATGTAATATCTATATGAATGCCATTAGTTTTGAACTTGGACCAATTTTAACCTGTTTGAGATGATTTTGCTCTTGATAATACTTTGAAGTATATATCTTGGTATGCTTTGAAGTGAGGGAATCTAGACTCCTTGACCTGGTTGAGTGTTTTAGAATTATAGTAGTGGATTCCCTAATGGATGTGCATTAGCTTTAGGAAGATTAAAGAAGCCTAAAGTGCCTTTTTTATGTATCGTATTTAATGTCTTACATGATTTGATATATGTTTTCCACGTGAGTGAGTGAGGGGATATTAACTTGTTTATATAGGATTCCAAAGGTAAATCATTATGATAAGACCAACCTAGGAAGATGAAAACATCCCAAAAATGTCAGTTTAATACCATACATATTGTTCAGGACTAGATGCCACATCATGACCTATATATATAGTTTTGGACATGGATGTGGTGAATGAGATCTAGAAGTTGCACAATGAAAAAAATATTTCAAGCACCGATATTATGCATTTATATTTAAAGTTTTTCAACACATCAATATGTGGGAATAAGAAAGTTAGGAAAGAGATAGCAATTTGTAATGAGTAGGGATAGGACATGGGTGTTTGTATTAACAAAGGAGCACAATCATAATTAGTAGTGTTAAATGGTAAACTGCCAAATGTGAGTCTCTACAGTTTGTTCCAAAAAATTGTGTATATACACATGTAATTTTGTTATGATTTTTTATAAAAACTTACTATGTCACTCTTAGAAATGTGTAAATTTCACATACTTAGATATTCATCTAGGTATTGAAAAAAATTATATATTTAGAAATTAGATTTGAAATGTCATAATTTATCTTCTTACAATGTCACAAAATTATTTGACTAGGTACCTTTGAAACTCTACCTAAGTTCAAAAATATCTATTTTTGAGGAAAAGTGGTCACTTATCCCCCTAGTTTACCACAATTATCTTGCATCTACCCCTTGCAAGAATAATTATAGTTAGATAAATAAAATCATAAGTAGGTACTATCGCTCATGATTAAAGGAATTCTAGATACTAGTATGTAGATTACATACAGGAAAAGTATTCCAATAATATTTAGACCACAAAAAAAAATCACAAAAAATGCGTGTAATTCCTAACATTATTGGTCCTTCGCAGTTGTTTAAGTTTGTCAATAATGTCTAGATAGTCAAGCAACCCCTATTTATAGTTTGATTACTTGAAAAATCACTTATAAATCATTTATTACCATTAATACACCTTTTGTAAGTGGTTGATATCAAGAATTATTTAAGTAACTCATATTTCTATTCTATTGTCAATTATAAATCAATTAATTGCAACATCTACTTGCTTAAACAAATTTATATTATTATGTTTAATTCCCTTATTTAATAGTTTTAATTTAATTCAATTGTTATCATATTATATTTTTAGCAAAATAGTTAGAATAATTTTTACCATCTTTTTAGACACTTGGATAATTAATGCACATTAAGATCCATTTGACATATCTTCCTCCTTTTTAGTTGATCCCGCACAATTTCCATCACCAATCATTATTAACAAAACTTCTAGATTCATCCTCAATTTACCCTGGACATCCATTACACCTCAACAAACTTATTCATCAGTGTCTCTAAGCTTATGATCATCCTAGACCACTAACATACCTACATGAAAACTGTCAACATTCCCTTTCCATTAATGACATTCAATAATTGTTATGAACATTATTGGCATTCATTTTTGGTCATGTGGTATTATGGGTCTCTTTTCTGTTTTACCATGTCTTGGTGGTCGACCTTTACTTGTTATTAGGTCGTCTTGTGTAGGAAACTATATGAGGTATCCTTATATATTCAAATTCTCTAAAATGTAATGTAAGGATACAACTCAACAATCCTTACATTGAAGCACTCACATTATTTATCACAACTATCATTCATGAAGAGTTGAGGAACTACAAGAGTGGTCCAATCCTATCTATTGAACATGTTGTCGTCACATACTTGTGTCAAAAGAAGGATCATTTACATGCATTGATTGAACATATAGAGATGGAAGGTAGAGTATTATATCACATTTGATGGGTCATAAAGCTTCATAAAACTACATGAACCCTAATTCCATGACTGTTATGTAGAGTAATACCCATTAGAGGTAGCCCAAGCCAATACTTTTACATTTTCTATATGTTGTTTGGGTTAACTATTAAAGTTTTGGTGGTTGAAAAATGAGAAGATGCGTAGACTCTTTAGTGCATCAATTCTCACATCTTCAATAGGTTTTCACGAAGATGGAGAAAATGAGGGCATTCAAAAAGTTACAAGTCATGGAGATCGAAGGATCCACTAACAATGAGCTTGTGCCACTAATGGTGTCTATTTCTGGTAGCAACAACTAGCAAAAATTATTTCTAGTCACCCTTCTACATTTCAGAAGGTGGGACAAGAGGGATGTAGACATATTTTCAAAAGGATCTAGTCAAGGGGACTAAGACCATGAGACAAAATCTTAGGAGTGCAGGTCATACTCTTGGCATAAAGATCAAAGTAAGGGGATGAGATAAGAGAGAGAAATGGACATTTAGAGGGGTTTAGAAGAAGGAAGTGAACTATAAATTTTTAATAACACAAATAATAATAACACATAATTTGAACAAATATTTGACAAGTACACAAAACACACTTAAATCATACATTTTAATAAGGCCGGTTTTACATGTCCATTACTCATATATATTAGAGCCACTCTAAAATAACACATAGATTGAAAATATAAATTTTGATGTCTTTGATGAGTGAATTTTTCATTCAACATACAAATTATTACATCTATCGTTCATAAGGATTTGAACACCTACAATAGCAATCCAAGCATATATAAAGTTTGTCCTTACTCTATTGTTGTCAAATACTTGTGCCAAAAAGGATCATTTGCATGCAGTGATTGAGCATATGGGGAGAGTAGGTGGAGTATTCTCTCATATTGGGATGGGTTATAAATATACATAAAAATAGGTGGAGTATTCTCTCATATTGGGATGGGTTATAAATATACATAAAAATACATGAGCCTTGATTCCATGACTCTTATATGTAGAGCAAAACCCATTGGAGATATCATAAACTAATTTTTTTACATCTTCCCTATATTATTTGAGTTAATTTTTGGGATTTAGAGGTTGGAAAATAGGAGAAGACACATAATATCTAGCACATTAATTCACATATCCAAAATAGGTTCTCATTAAGAAGGAGAAAAGGAGGGCATTCACAAAGTTACAAGCCATAGAGACCAACATATCCACTAGTGGTGAGCATGTGCCTCTAATGGTGTTTATTTTTAGCAATAACCACATACAAATGGTGTTTCTAGTCACCCCTCCCTGTTTCTCAAGGAGGACCAAGAGGGATGCACACATCATAGCAAAAAAAAAAATCCACTCAATGGGACCAAGAGCATAGGCCATGGCCTTGACAATCCTAGGAGTACGAGTTGTACTATTGGCATAAAGCTCGAGGTAAGGGGAAGAGAGACCACATAAAGGGACAATTAGAAGGGGTTGAGAAGAGAAAAGGAGACCGTAAACAAATACAACAATAACATTAAATTTAAACCAATAATCCACAAGTACACAAACATACTAAAATCATACAATTCAAGAAGAACATTTTTAAGGTGTCCACTAGTATCAAATATATCACCACCACTCTAAAATGACACATAGATGGAACACATAAAAGTGTGAAGTCTTCAATAGAGGAAAATCATATTCTACATCCTATATATAATTTTTCATTTAAAAGAAACCAACCAATTTATATATTAGGTTGTAGAATTGGTTGATCATCTTAGCTTATATATTTGGTTTAATAGTGACATAGGCTATATTAGAAAGGTTTCAAAAGGGTGGCAATAAACAAATTAAATCTACACTGCAAAATTGAAAATCTTAATTTAATGAATTACATAATCATACAATAAATGTGAAGTATGTTGAATTTAAAATATTATATAATTATTATAAGATTGAAAAGTTAAGTCTGTTGTCACACCATTTATAAAGATATAATTTTAAGAGACGAAATTAGGTTTGAGTCATTCATAAATTTAGGTTAAGTATACGTTCTTCATAATTCGATAACAGGTCAAGATCTGAATGTTAATGATACTTGATACTCAAGACATGAAGGTTGATCAACAATTCAACTTGCTAACATACATGATATATAGGCTCTTATGAATCCCAACATTCATCCAAGAAATTACATATGTTAGCAAGATGAATTGTTGACCAACCAATGAAAAAAAACCACCCAAAAAGTGATAAATAGCTAATTGATTGGTCAATAATTTAACTTGATAACATACATGACAGATAGGCTCTTCTGAATCCCAACGTTCATCCTGAAAATCACATATATTAGCATGTTGAATTGTTGACTAACCAATGAAAAACACCACTCAAAAAGTGATAAATAGCCCATTGGTTGGTTAACAATTCAACTTGCTAACATACATGATAGATAGAATTTTTTGAACTAGACATTTAGGCCAGAAAATCATGTATGTAAGCATGTTGAATTGTTGACTAACCAACGAAAAATACCACTCAAAAAGTGATAAATAGCCTATTGGTTGGTTATCAATTAAACTTGCTAAAATACATGATAGATAGGCTCTTTTGAACCTCAATGTTCAACCTAGAGATCACCTTTGTTAATAGATTGAATTGTTGACTAACTAATGAAAAACATCACTTAGAAAGTGATAAATATCTCATTGGTTGGTCAACATTTCAACTTACTATCATACATGATATATATACTCTTCCAAACCCACACATTCAAACTAAAAATAGTACATGTTGAGAAATTGAATCCTTGACCAACCATTGAAAAAAGACTCCCCAAAAGTGATGAATAAAACATTGGTTGATCAAAAATTAACAATAGACTCTTGGGACCCCATTACTAGCCTAGTGTACAAAATATTCTGAAAATCATCAAAGATATTTGTACAAACATTATCTCTTCTATGAGACCTATACCACATAAGCTACGGTATACATGATTGCTGGTTCATAAAATCTTCGAAGTTTTCTATAACCAGGGAAACGGCATATAGCTGCTTAGGTCAAAGTGAATTTGATGGGTGAATTGATGGGAAAAATTGTAAGGATGGCGAGCATAGGTACCCAAAATATTATATTTTTGTCTTCAATATCAACCATTGGATTTGAATAACAAAACTGCATGTACCAGACTGAAAGAGGTGTCATGTTTTTTGGGTCATATCGTAATTTTGGGCATACTTTGAGGATTCATGAAATCGTCCCATCTTCAGGCTGTCAAAATCACAAGAGAAATCCGTGGAAATTTCGAAAAAAACACAATCGAATCTTCAGAAGTGAACAAAATTCATGGAACACAACGCCCACTGCATGCTCAAATGTAATTATTCTCTCCGCCGTCGCATTTGTCGCTCTCAAATTTCCATAAAAAGCAGGACATTATCGTCCTCAACTGACGAATCTGATTTGAAACTGAAAGGGGCTTTTTTGGGTCGCCGTATTCATGGCGAAACAGCTCGGGAATCTTTTAACGGCGGCAGCCTGACATCTCTGCAGCAGTCTGCTGCCAGATTCACATGTTGATGTGAGGAATGGAAGACAAAAACTTGTGTTTGTTTCAAATCTCTTTCCAGTGCGGATTGTACTGCCGACCTGCAACTGTACAAGTGGGTTTAATGGCGATCATGTCAAAGAAGCGTCTCTACTTTTCTACAAAAGGAATGCAGTCAAGTACCTACTCAGCTCGGACTCAGCTTTCTCCTGCCTTTTTACATTACTGTGATTGACAGGGATGGGCGGGAATTGTACTGGGTTCGTCACATGCATGGATTCCATGGATATTCAAATTCTTCAATTGGGTTTACGATATTCTATCTTGCTTTCAGTTTGGTTCTGGTTCGGTTAGATTTAAACCATTTGGGATTTGATTAGAACTGACAGTAAACCAAGTTACCGTTCGGAATTCCAATTGTCCTCAAACTTTGGAAGGTACTTGCACCGTGAAAAAAACGTTCGGTGATGGTTGATATTAAAAAGGTGGTCACAGGTTCAAATCTTGGGAAAAGTTCTTGGAACTAGCATTATTTACTCTATTAAAATTAAAATTAAAGTTGTGGACTCTCCATTTTTTGGATGGGGAATTATGGTTCTACTTGCTATCACATATTTTTTTGGATGATTTAGGATCATCTGGATGATGAGTCGTTTGTTATTGGAGCCCTTCCGCTTCGTGACGATCTTCCACCTTAGTTCAGTGCTGTGGCTGCAATGCCCCTAATTACTAATGATGTAATGATGTGTTAGTATATTGCTCCACCTTTTTGGCGCGCTTTTTTGGGCAGTAACTCTTTCTGCCGGCCAATATTGGCGTGCTTTTTTAAAGACTAACTTTTTCTACCCATCTTTTATTGTAACTTTTTTTATAATAATATAATTGTGACAGTTCCAATAAAAAATCAAGGTCTTTATAACTCAGATAATCAATTATGTATATTTATCAAGAAGTGAATCACTTATATAAAAGTGGGTATGGATGTGGATATCCATGCAAAATGGTTCGGTTTCCATCAATTCAACACTATCCATTACATATGAGCTTACTCAACAAGACATTGAGAAATGCAATAATTTCAACTCTTTAGTCAAACATAAATTTTTATTTTATATTTTTTGATTTGGACATGAATATTTTTATGGTCTTTTAATAAAAAAATTGATTTCTAATATTAAAACTTTAAATATATCATCAATTATCAATAAACACATAAATATCATATAAATCAACAAGTTAGGTTAATAATTAATAAATACACAAATATATTAATATACTAGTTCCATAAATAATTAATAAATATACAAATACACTAAATACATGAATATATTAATATTATAAAAAATTTAATCATTAATAAACACAAAAGTTTAATAATATTAAAACAATCAACAATTTTTAAATGAAAAATAATAATATTAAAATTAGTTAAAACTTTAAAATATTTAGTCTATTAAAATTAAAATTAAAGTTACATTATTTACTGTATTAATATTAAAATCAAAGTTAAGATCGAATGGTCGATGACCCAATGGTGAAGTTGTTTGGCTCACAAAGAGCCCTCCAGGGTTCAATTATTGTTGAGTGCAAACTCGAAGATACCGTAATAAGGGATGAGGTCGGGATCGTGCTCCGGGCGAATTTGGCGGAATGGATACCCCTTAGTCCTTGGCAGCTAAGCCTAAGAATTTTGTGCACCTCACTTATGCAAAATTACAGGTTCAATGAAAAAAAATCACTATTTACTCACTTAAAATTAAAATATTGGGAAAAGCACTTGACATAGCATTATTTACTATATTAAAATTAAAATCAAAGTTAGAAATATGTGGTTGGTCTCTTTATTGTTAATTTTTCTAGTTGGTCTTCACCTCATGGACTCCATTTTTTGGGTGGGGAATTATGGTTCTACTTGCTACCTAATATCCTTTCGATGATTCACGATCTTTCAGATGATGAGTCTTTTGCAATTGGAGCCCTCCCATCTCGCGATGATCCTCCTCCTTTGCCCATTACTGCAGCCGCAATGCGCAATGCCCCTAGTTACTTGTGGTGTAATGATGTGTTAGTTTGTTGCTCCACCTTTTCGGTGCACTTTTTTGCACATTAACTCTTTCTGCCCACCTTTTATGGGTGCGTTTTTTGTGTTGTAACTCTTTCTACCCACCTTTTGTTGTAACCTCTTTTTATAATAATATAATTGTAAGAATTCCAATAAAAAATCAAGGTCTTTATAAATGAGATATTCGGTTATGTATATTTATAGACATACTCAACAAGTGTAATCACTTATAGTATATCCCATTTTAAAATGGATAGGAATGTGGATATCCATGCAAAATTGTTGGGTATCCATCAATTCAACACTATCCATTACACATGAGCTTAAACATTAATACATTGATAAATGCAATAATTGCAACTCTTTAATCAATTATAAATTTATATTTTATATTTTTTGATTTTAACATTAGTAAATGAATGAATATTTTTAGGGTCTTTTTATAAACTATTTTATTTCTAATATTAAAACTTTAAAATATATAATCAATTATCAATAAACATTTAAATATAGTTGTACCATATAAATCAACAAATCTAGTTAATAATTAATAAATACACAATTATTTTAATATTATATCAATATACTAGTTCCATAAATAATTGTTAAACATACAAACAGACTAAACAAAATTAATAATTAAAAAATACACAAATATAATAATATTATAGCAATCAACAATTTTTTAAAAGAAAAATAATAATATTGAAATTAATCTAAATTTTAAAATATATTTTCAATAAACACACAAATATATTAATACCATATCAATTAATAAATTTCCTTAATTATTAATAAACATGTAAATAATTTAATATAGTGTCAATAAAATAATTAATTCTATAACTAATTAATAAACACACTAATACTATAATAATAAACTAGTTCATATTAATAATAATTAATAAACATATAAATAAATCAATACTATATTAATTAACAACATATAAATATATTAATATTATAACAATTAATTACTCTTTTATTTATATTAAAATTTAATAATTATTTTAAATAATAGTGTTATTTAATTTTTTTATTACAAAAAATAATTAGGTAGCAAATAATTAATCCAAAATGTATTATTTAAATGAGATTAATTGGTTTGCAGTAATGTTTGATATAAAATTAGCATACCTATTTTATAAAAATTTATGTAAAATATGAGAGGTACAAATTATTATATTAAATTTTGAGAAAATTATATTTGTAATTTTTTTCTTTACATTTCTATTTGTTTTTTAATGTAATTATTTAAATGTAGTAAATAAATTACAAAGTAAGATTACACTTTTTTTTTTGTAAAATTACTTTTATATAAATTACTATTTGTTTTTTGTTATGTAATTATTTGAGTGCAGTAAGTAAAATTACATTTATTTTTCTTATGTAATTTAAGTGTAGCAAATAAAATTACATTTATATTTATTTTTTTTTCAAATGTAAATATTTAAGTGCATTAAGTAAAATTCCATTACATTTGTTGTTTTTTGTTTCAAAAGGTAAGTCGGCCCTAATTTTTATTGATAATAATTAACCTGGGTACCAATAATAATTAATAGATACAACACTTAACTCGGACATCTATATTTTAATATTGAACAATTTTTATTAATGGTGAATAATAATATTAGAATTAATCAAAACTTTAAAATATAATATTTAATATTTAATAAACACATAAATATATTAATATTATATTAATCAATAAATTATGTTAATAATTAAACATAAATATTTTAAAATAATATTCTAGTCAATAACTAATTCCATAAATACTTAAAAATATTCAAAAACACTCCCATACTAATAATAATAATTATAATATTATGGAGTGCAAAAGTTTCAATTCACTAAATTTTGTTGCCTTTAACTATAAAATGGACTATGATATATCATATAATAAGTTTTTAGTAAGTTATAACTAGTATAGATATTTTACATATATTTATGTGAAAAATGTGAGTGATACATTTTTACTTATAATTTATATCTTTACTTTTTTATAGATTGTAATTTAAAAAATCTATTTTTATTATTAAAATTGTATTTATATGAGACCTACTAAATTCAATTTATCATGAGAAATTTTAAAAATTTGAGTGTATGTTCTTACATCTTGAGACTTTTTTTAAATATAGTTCTTCCTCTCTACTTTTTTGTTCTTTTTCTTTTTTCTCTACATTTATTTGATTTCATTTTTTATTTTTGCTTATATTTATATGTTTAACTTATTCCATACATTTACTCGGTTTTTATTTCATATTTAATCTTTATTTTAATTATTTGTTATGTCGGTCATTAAAAGTTAATACAAGATATCACATCCTTCTACCACCCCATATGCCATTGTAGGAACAACTCTCGACATAATTAAAGACAAATAATTTAATAATCATCATCATAACATTTTAAAAATATATTTAATAAAACAAAATTACAAAAGAGAAAGGCAATACTGGAGGAGCATATCTCTCTAAGATGTAAATTTGATGTGTTGGATCAATTTTGGTTTGAGAAGGTGTCTTAAGATTTCTAGGAGGTTTAGAGGTCATTAATGGGTCAATAGGGCTATGTCATGATGTTGGAGTGAAGTATAGTTTTCAAAAATTCAAATAAATACTTTTCCCTCCAATTTCGTAATTTAAATTTGTAAAGGGGTTTAAAGGACGTTCTTGGTTTATGTTGATGAGTTAGTGGTCTAGGTGTTTGAGAGCTATGTTTAGTTGTTCAAGTCATATTAATAAAGACTCCTAATGTATGTAAAAGGAGCAAAATTATGTAAAAACACCTCTCTTATGTTTTAAGCCCATGACATGTCAGCAAGAATCAGTTAGGGTTTGGATAATGAGTATTTTCAAAGTTGAAACTCGCATGAGGAGAGTCAGTGGCTCATAGAGGAAGGAGAATCTCGTTGAAAGATCTCTATAAAAGAGGAAATGAGGAGTTGAATGAAAAATATAAAAAGGAGTTCCTCAGTTTCGTACTTAAGAAATCTATGTTTTGATTATTTGAGCATGGTTTTAGTAGTATTTATGACTGAATCGTTAGTGCATTTATGAATAGACAATCATAGAAGGTTGGATAAACATTCCTTGAAGCATTTCTAAGTTTATTATTTCCTTATTTGCACTCAGGAGACTTGCATGTTTGTACCTCTGTAACTCGATGCCCTACATAGTTGAGGACGATATTAGTTTTTATAACAAAGGAGAATATGATCAAGAAATTTCTATGAAACTCATTAATGATGGATTTTCACTATTGGTAAGGGTGCTAATCCATTGTGTTTATGGAATTTTGTATGCATGTAGAGGTGTTTGTATTGGTTTTTGCTTTATATCCTTTAAATAACCTATAGTAGGCAATTCGAGGCATATCCAACACAAATTTGACATCTTTTAGTGGAAAAAATTGATCTAAAGGTTGAGCCTAGTGGGATACAAGTTATATAAGGATATTTCATATCTTTAATGGAAATTTTTGGGATTTAAAACCATTTTATTTGAATTTTATAGGTATTGGTGGACTTGAGTAGGGTAAAACTCAGTCTATTAGAGTAGGACAGTGGAGTTAATAATAATATTTGAAGAAAATTGTGATATATCCTCTCACTATTAGAACATAACCACCAAGTAGGGTATGAAGGTAATGTAAGTCAATTTACAGGGTTTGATATTAATAATTTTGAATATTATAGAAAATTGTGTCTCCCGAGTAGTCCATGGAACCATGGTTAGGGTTTGTCCAAATTTAGATGGTTAAAGAACTTCTACTTAATTTTAGAGTTCAAAAACTGGAAGCCACCATATATATGAAGCCTTCATTCATTTCAAAAAAGAATTTGGCTTTGAAGAGTTTCCAATTAGTGGAAAAAAGTGATAGTTTCAGTAAAGCCTGTTGTTTCACCTGATTCTAGATCGCTTCTTCAAATGTTGACGAAACTGATAGGGGTAAAGGGCTAGGAGGAATACCTGTCGAAATGATGGTTGTAGTTTGTTGTGCATGTATGAATTCTTGATCCACAACTGATCATGAGAGCTTCCTTAATGCTTGGAGGAACTACCTGAAATGGAAAACAAGACCACCAAACGAAAGTTAAACAATATATGCAATGGCCTGCCTAGCGTATGCTAGATCCAGTAAGTGTGATACTCCCTAAATGGATGTTAATCCATTGTTTAAAACAACTTAATGCTAACAATAAAGGAAATCCTACTGTAGTCCAAATTATTTAGGTATCCCATTCATCTACAATAAGAAAATTCGTTCACAACAGGGTAAGCTATGACTGAATCTGAGCGTCAAGGTGTTTGTCATAGTACTAATACTGGTCAGGGTCAAGTTCTAGGATGTTTTGGGTATTGGGTAAAGAGTTCAGGATTTGTTCTTGGTCTGATGGTAAAATAAACACACATACCGATGTCAGTTTGATAGGACCAATGTTGGTTTAAGTGAATCGGCGACGATTGAGGGTAACCGACGTTGATGTGGTCGGGGTACGGGAAACTCAATAAAAGTCTGAGGTAAGGGCAGATCCAAGGCTAAATGGAAATTTAGAGGGCTATGACAAGGTCTGTGTAGGTCTTAGGTATACTCAAGAGTGATTAAAATCCAAGTATGGACAGTCCAAGGGTGTGGGTGAAGGAATGGTCAAGTTTGTATGGAGGTAAATGGTGGGTAAATGGAAATAGGAGTAGAAACTAATAACAGAAGTAAAAGAATCTACTAAAAATGACAATGGACAAGTGTTGGTTAATAGAACACACTATTACATGAGCTTGATGTCTGGTTGGTAATGGTGGGTGATCAAATGAAAGGAACTTGGTGTGGTCCAGGCACTTCCCCGGATGCTCCCGTGAAGGCAAATGGCTTTGTGGTTGCTTCCAGTACTAGTTGTGGATGCTCTGATGCGTGTACGAATGTTGGTTCTGCTTGCATGCAGCTCTTGTTTCATCTCTCATTTCAGAAGATCTGTCAAATTCTCTGAAAAGTCCTAACCTCAAAATAAGGTTATTTTAGGGATTGAATGGTAACCGACTACGGTTTTGGGTTAACCGGCGGCGGTTTAGGGTAATTTGCGTTGGTTAGGGCGGGATTTCCTAGGTTTACTAAACTGGGCAGATCCTCCTAATTTTCTGGGATCTCGTTCATTTACTACCGCGGATTAGAATGGGAGCTTCCTTCCTAACGGCCGGGAATGTGGTTAGAGGGAATGTAGGCTTTGATTTTTAGGGTTTAGGTAGGTCTTAGTTAGTTATGGAAACATACTAAGAATAGGTCTTAGGGTGAGGTGGCTAGATGAGGTGTATATGTGAGGTGGATATGTGGGCATTATCCAATTAGGATATTTAAATAATAAATATTGTGAGGATAATGAATTAATTTAATTTAATTAATTAAATTAATATTAGAGTGGGATGAAAGGGGCCATGGTTAGGTGAATCTGTTCAAGGTGTTTATTTGACAAGGGACCAAGGGGATTGTGACCCAATTTTACACAACGATACAAATTGGAAGGAACACAACCCATAACACGAATCCAGGGTCTACCAAGCAACATGTTATATTGAAATTCCCCTTCCAAGACGTAAAATAGCTCTGGAGTAGTGCAGGGGCCCACACGAACATGGAGGATGACAGTGCCAAGTGTAGAGATGATAGCATCATTGAATGAATGCAACATGACGAGATGTTTATGCATGTAATTGTCAGGTATGTGCATTTGAGTGAATGCATAGGAGGAAATGATATTAATGCTAGCGCCCCTATCAATCATAACATGTTGTACATGTATATCATCAATGTGGATAGAGATGAAGAGAGCTAGATCTAGGGCAACGATTTGGTGTGGTGTGATCTCTTCCTCTAAGAAGCTAAGGGAGGCTACTTGGTGAGTAGGTGGAGGTGCAGGAGAAGATGGTAATTTGGTAAGGGAGGCTACATGACGAGGTGTAATAATGGAGGCCACGAGTGTAGGGCCATTGGGTAAGACCTTAATAGACTGAAGAACCTCCATGAGAGCTTGACGATGGGATTTTGAGGTTTGGATGAGATCATATAGGGATATTTTGAGGGGTATTGATGTAGTTGTTTGAGCATCACATGATGTGTAACCCCATTAGATATAGGATATGTGGGGCTGCGGATAGTGATTTTAGGTGTGGGTGCAGATGGTATGTTGGGTATAGGATTGGTCGGTGGGTCGGTTGCCTTTTCCTTGCCTTTATCCTTTTGAGCATGGATAGCAACGTGGATCATGTTGATTTGAGGCGGGGAGGTGGGTGATGTATGCGAGCCATGAAAGGTATAGTGATAAGAAGGGCAAAAGCCTAGGGGTGTGAAGGAACCTTGTGAGATGAGTTGGGTACACCCGACATTTGGGTGGGGGTTTGGCGAGTTCTCTGATGCGAACCATGTTAATTTCAAATCTTGGGGGTGGATCTAGGAGCTGTGGGGGTGGAGGTCTTGGTTGTTGAGTAGGTAATGAGGGAAGAACTATGAGAATGGGTGCTGGTGAAATGGGGTCCCTCATCGAGAAGGTCATCATTGTCAAACTTTTCTTTGGGAGGACGCAACTGGATAAGAACGGTCTTTAAAGCCTTGCAGTTCTCCACATCGTGCCCTAGCACAAGATGGTAGGTTCAAATTTTGGTGTCGTCAAACCCCTTTGGTTTGGGTTTGAAAGGGTCATAAGGTATGAGAGGCGGTAATGTGATGATAATAGTTTCAAGGAGGTTGGTTAAGATTTTGGTATAGGATCCCACTAGTGGATCACAATGGGAAGTGAAAGTGGGTTTTGGTGTAGGTGCAGCCGACTGTAGAGGAAGGGTCTTTACATGAGGGGAAGTAGGTCGAGCCATGGTTTTAGGTGCTGGCATGGTCTTAGGTGTTGGTCGTGTTTTTTTGGGTTGGGGTATGGTAAATGAACTGACAAGAGAGAGTGTGGTTGGTTTGACTACCTTATTGGAGGGTAGCAAATTTTTGTCTTTAAGTGGCACCTTCTTGGGTAAAGGTGATACTGGCACACAAAATCTAGAGGGAAAGGTAGATGGTGGAAGAGGGCGAGTTACCCACGGGAATAACTGAGGTGTTGTGAACATAGATGATGCGGGTCATGCAGGAGGTGTGATGGAAAGAGACTGAAGCATCGTGGGTAGTGAAGAAGTGATTGATGGTAATGGAGGTATGGATGGTAAAGATGTTGCAGGTGTGGACGAAAGCCATGTTGGGAATTTGGGTATGTTAGAGGTATGCGAGGGAGGAATGGGATACTGTGCTTCTAGTATACTGGCAGGTAGAGAATTCTTACCCATGCCGGAAAAGCAAGGTCCTAAGATGGACGGAAGTGGTGAAGGTGATGAAGGTGTGATCGGCGAGGCTAGGGATGGGTTCTTTTGTTTGGGTGCCGGAGTAGGTTTGGTGTTAGCTTTGGAGGATGTAGCTAAATCTAATTTGATGGGTGGATGAGTAAGGCTGGTGGTTGGGATGACCCCTAAGGTAGTAATAGGTTTAGGTAAGGAAGATGATGTAGGTGTATGTTTGGATTTTGATGCATGTTGGGTTATGGGTATGGGTGTGAGTTGAGCCATGAGTGGTATCATGGTGGAATATGATAGTTGTGGTTGTTTTTGGTTTGATGCCAAAATATTTTTGGATATATAGTCGAAGTATCAGCAAGTGACATCTACATTTGTGTGGAGATAGGAAGTAGAAGATGCCCCTAAAGTAAGGATCTATCCACATAATTTCTAGGCGATCAACTAAACATGAGAAAGGCACTATTGTAGGTGAGGCTGACGAGGATCTAATGGAAATTCCTATGAAATGTGTCTTAGAAATGGGGAATTTGCTAGCTTCATCTTCTATGGGTAAGAGAGCTAAAAGTAAGTCTGCAGGATCTTGGGTAACCGATGGAGAATGGGCTTCTAAAGGTAAAGGAATTTCTAATGGATTTTCGATAGGTGGAGGAGAGGATGGGTGCTCCTCTATGGGTTGAGGAGTTGATGGGTGCTCCTCTGTGGGTGGAAGAGATAAATAAGCCTCTTCCGTGGGTTAGAGAGGTACTGTGGGTGATGACTCCCTAGGTGGAGAAGCCAAAGGTGAAATGGTCTCAATGTTAACAAGAAGCTCCTTCATAGGTGAGGGAGGAGACGAAGGGTGTTCCTCTATGGGTGGATAAATAGGTGAAGTGGGTTCAAGTGTAGGTGGAGGGCTTCGGGCTAGAATTTCCTCTATGGAAGGAATATGAGGTAATTGGGAAGCAACGGGTGCATCACTGAAAATAGCATGGACCTCGCGGGTGTGGCTATCATGAGTTGAGGTCTCTCTAGTTTGATAAACAGAAGGGGCATGATTAGGAAAGGGTTTCTTGACTATGTGTAGGTTTTTATTGGCATGTGCGTTAGGATTATCCAAGGTTAATTCACCTTTCTTGAGCATTTCTTGGACAATTTTTTTGAAAGTAATGCAATTATTGTCACTATGACCTTTTACTCAATGATAGTTACAGAATTCATGCTCTATATACCATGTGGGTGTGGGGTGAGAAGGATCAAAACCAGTGTGTTTATTTATGGGAGGAAGGGTGATGGCCCTAGCTTTAATGAGCTTTTCTAAGATAGAAGAATAAGGTTCCCCAATTGGGGTGTATTTCTGTTGTTCACGTCTGAATTGAAAAGTATGAATGAGAGATTAGATGAGGGGTTAGCTTGATTTGAGGAATGAGTTGGGCCGGCCTTGAGTACGACTGCGTTAGTGGTTCCCTTGGCTTTTGAATAATTGTTTTGTGGTTTCAAAGAAGAAGGGGTATCATTTTACTTAAATGCCAAGTTTTCATTGTGTAGTTGGATTTTATTTTCTTCAATGGCCCGAATCTCTAGCTTTCCTATTATGGTGAATGCCTCATCAAAGGTTTGGAAAGTCTGGACCTGTAGGGTTGGCGAGATATGTCTAGCACAAGCCCGCATGAAGATCTCTATGAGTTTAGTTTGTGGTAATTGGAACATGAGTTGATTGATCAGGCTACGCCAACAAGAGACAAAATCTGCGATAGATTCATTGTCATATTGACGCGTAGAGTAGAGGTCGGTCATGGTAACCTTATTAACAAAATTGATGGAGAAGTGATCCAAGAAGGCTTGGGCTACCTGATTAAATGAGAAGATAGAATGTCTAGGCAACCCACTATACCAGTCTAACGCGGGCCCGGTCAGAGACATGGGAAAATTCCTCAGGAGAAAAGCATCATCATGGGCAATAAGATAACACCCTTTTTTGAAATACCAAAAATCCTGTTGTGGGTCCTCCTTGCTGTTGAAGTGGTTAAATTTAGGCATTTCCCAATGTATAGGATACAAATGAATAGGAATGGATGGGTGGATGGGCTCATTACAAATCTAATCATAGGTAAGAGAATTGTGTGTGCCAGAAACTGATGCCTCCAGTGTCTGCATCTTGTCCATTATTAACTTGATTAGGTTGTTGGTATGTTTTGATTGCTAGGTACATCCTATAGCGTAAGGAGGTTGGTGTTGGACACATGATGGAGGTGGCATTCCTGTATATGGTGATGCCGTATAGGTAGCTTGAGAAGGAGGAAGTTAAATAGGGGGTACGTACCCAAAATGAATGATAGATGAAATGGGACACTGCTGATAGTATGTATATGGAGGTGGAAGGGTCATGGCGACCCTAGTGGCAATGGGGGCTGAGGATTGTGGAATAGAAAGAACAATGTTTTGAAAAGGGGTAGGGGTCATTGACACCGAGGGTGGTTGTGTAGCTATGGGTATATGTGAAACAATAGGTGTGGATGAGGTTATGTTCTGGGTGGTTGGAAAAGGTATATTGGATGTGGTGTGTGTAATAGATGTGGTAGACATGACGATCATAACAGGTATGGGGCCTAGCTGCGAAACGACTGGGGGCAAGGTGGGTGCGAGTAGCGCAGAGCCAGAGGAGGATGGAGCATAAGTAGGAGCGAGTGTCGGGGGGGATAGATATGGGCATGCCATATATCAATTTTCCCAAGGCATCTCAAGTGGATGAGTGGGAAAGATAAAACTGTAAGGCGACATGGTTCTGGTCAAGGAGTCATGTGAACTCCTCGTCCCCTATGGCGATAGTGATAGGTTGGGTAGGATCCATGGGTGATAAAAATAGAAGTTAGCGAAGGGCTAGGTAGGAGTGGTTGACAGCTGGCGTGGAATATGAGGGTGTTTTCTTGGCTATGTGTCAACACCATGTGGACAAGTACTGACGTGGTAGGACTAATTTTTGTAAATGCCCCAAAAATATAGTAGAGATAGGAAAAACATGTGGTGGTTGGTGGATTGGGATCGAAAATGTTAGCTGGAGAATTACACAAGCTAACCGATGCCAGTTAGGGTAAACAGATGTTGGTTATAGTTAACCACGGTTGGTCACTGTGGAAAATGGTCAATTTGTCAAAACAAGGTAAAAGGCCAATAATTTGCCAAGTATGCAAGATGCTGATGGAATTTAACTGGAAAGTGAATATGCTGAGAGTGACAGAGGCTCTGAACAACAAAGAAGGTGAAGTGGGTGTCCTTTTGAGTAGGTTAACCAAAAGAACAGTAAACCGACGCTGGTTGGGTGAAACCGATGACAGTCAGAGGGTAATTGATGACAGTTACTAGAATGACACCGGTTACTGTGAAATTGAAAAAATAATGAATAACATGTGGTTTTGAGTTAAAATTAGACGTGTAATCAAACCCAGAATTCTGAGAGTGATGAGAATATGGCCCAGGCACACTCAGATGAAGCTAGAATACACCAATTGTGATGAGAAGTGTGCAAGAGGAAATAAGAAAATGAAGAACTAATCCTCTCACCTCCAAATGCAAGCCAAGTAGAAACACTAAGAAAAATAAGATCCTAAGAGTGCTTTCTATTATGTTTGTTTATCTTATGCTATTTAAGGACTGACTCATGAACTTTAGAATAGAATTCTTAGTGAGGATGGCTTCCTACAAAGAAGGAGATCTACAAGGAGAGGTTTCAAGTTATGTTATGGCGGGGGTGGGCCGTCCTCTGATGGGCTACTAGAGATAACGAGCGGGGTGCCCACTGTACCGTGATTATGTCATCACCTACATCTTCTTCCAGGTGAGATGTTGTTTAAGAATGTGTGTGTGTGTATATATATATATATATATATATTATAACTTTGTGATGTTTAGTAAGATTCAGAGAGAGAAAGAGAAAGAAAGTGTTTTTCTACAATTTTTTTTGTCACCATCAGCTGGACATGACTTCCAACATATAGGTTACCAGGTCATTTAATATGAGCTAATGCAGTAAAGCAGAATGAAATGTAGTTAATTTTATGACCAAATCAAAATGTTGAATTTGATGACACAAAAAGATGAACAGGAGAAGGAATGCTCTTTCACTAATGCGATACTAATGAAAGGAAAGAAATGTTTGTTTTAAAGCACCAAAATATGATTACATTTAGACAATAGAAGAAGAGAAGATTCCAGGGGAGAAATTTTAATGTAAGAACCTTTTAGAAAGGAAACAAACATGTTACTTTTCACCTAGAAATGAAAGAATGCAAAGAACCCCGAATGGGTCCCACCGGGCGTGCCAACATATTTCAACTGATTCTAGATCATTTCTTCAAATGTTGATGAAACAAATAGGGGTAAATGGCTAGGAGGAATACCTATCGAAATGATGGTTGTAGTTTGTTACGCGCGTATGAATTCTTGATCCACAGCTGATCATGAGAGCTTCCTTTTTTCTTGGAGGAACTACTTGAAATGGAAAACAAGACCACCAAATGAAAGTTAAATAGTATATGCAGTGGACTTCCTAGCATATGCTAGATCCGGGAAGTGTGATACTCCCTAGATGGCTATCAATCCACTGTTTAAAAAAACTTAATGCTAACAATAAAGGAAATCCTACTATAGTCAAAATGATCTAGGTATCTCATTCATCTACAATAAGAAAATTCGTTCACAATAGGCTAAGCTATGATTGAATCTGAGGCTCAAGGTGTTTGTCAAGGTACTGATACTAGTCAGGGTCAAGTTTTGAGCTGTCTTGGGTATTGGGTAAAGAGTTTAGGCTTTGTTCTTGGTCTGATGGTAAAAAAAAACACAGAGACCAACGTTGGTCTGATAGGAATGATTTCGGTTTAAGTGAACCAGTGAAGATTGAGGGTAACCGGCATCAGTGTGGTCGGGGTAAAGGAGACTCAATAAAAGTCTAAGGTGAGGGAAGATCCAAGGCTAAATGGAAATGGAGAGGGCTATGACAGGGTCTATGTAGGTCTTAGGTATACTCAGGGGTGATTAAAATCCAAGTATGGGTAGTCCAAGGGTGTGGGTGAAGGAATGGTCAAGTTTGCATGGAGGTAAATGGCGGGTAAATGGAAATGGGAGAAAAAACTAATAAAATAAGTAAAAGAATCTACTAAAAATGGCAATGGACAAGTGTTAGTTAATAGAACACTCACTGTTGCATGAGCTTGATGTCTAGTTGGTAATGGTGGGTGATCAAATGAAAGGAACTTGGTGTGGTGCAGACACTTCTACGGATGCTCCTGTGAAGGAAAATAGATTTTTTGTTGCTTCCGGTGCTTGCTATGGATGCTCTAATGCGTGTACGAATACTAGTTCTACTTGCATGCAGCTCTAGTTTCGTCTCTCACTCTCAAAAGATGTGCCAACCTCTCTGAAAATTCCCAACCTCAAAATAAGGTTGTTTTAGGGATTAAATGGTAACCGACAATGGTTTCAGGTTAACAGGTGGCAGTTTAGGGTAATTGGCATCAGTTAGGGTGGGATTTCCTAGGTTTACTAAACTGGGCAGATCCTCCTAATTTTTTGGGATCTCATTCATTTTCTCTCACGGATTAGAATGGGAGATTCCTTTCTAACGAGTGGGAATGTGGTTAGAGGGAATGAAGGCTTTGATTTTTAGGGTTTAGGTGGGTCTTAGTTAGTTATGGTAACATACTAAGAATAGGTCTTAGGGTGAGGTGGCTAGATGAGGTGTATATGTGAGGTGGATATGCGGGCAGTATCCAATTAGGATATTTAAATAATAAATATTGTGAGGATAATGAATTAATTTGATTTAATTAATTAAATTAATATTAGAGTGGGATGAAAGGGGCCATGGTTAGGTGAATGTGTTCAAGGTGTTTATTTGACAAGGGACCAAGGGGATTGTGACCCAATTTAGGTGTCTACACCTATAGGTCTGAATTGGAGGGTTTAGTGAAATGGAAAGGTAGTCATGTGAGGAAATTTAAAAGTGTGTTTGAATCCATTATTTGGTATGTAATATGAATGTAGTGAAGGGTACTAGAAACCATCTTCATAATAGGTTAACTCATGAAAATTCCTTCTAAAATCTAACTTGGATTTGAGAGGCCTAGTTAAGCTTTTTAAAGACAATGATAGATGAGACTTGAAAGAGAATAGTGTTGAGAACCTTGCATTCACTTGCAAAAGCTAAAAATTGGAAGTAATCATCCACACAAAGTCCTTATCAAGAATTAAGAATATTTATGCCCTATAAAGATCTTAATTAGTGGGAGTTTGTGACAGTTCCATGATAATCATGTAGGAGTTATTAAGGAGAATTACAATCCAAACTTGAGATTTAAGCCATAAACCTTGGAATTGAGACTTTAAAGTTAGTAAATAGTGTATCAAAAGTGTGATGAAGAGGATTGTGAAAGTTTTAAGGACTTAATATCGTTCATGAAGTCACATCCTGTACCAGTAGGTGTGTAAAATTTGTGAAGAGTAGAGATGCCAAATTTAGAAACTAAAAGATTGAGTTTGGAAAGGTTTTTGCAAAACAAGTGATCTTAAAATTGAACCAAAGAAGAAGGGATAAATGGGTCCTTAAAAATGTGATGGCTTTTCTGGAAGAGTTCCTGAAACAAAATTTAAGCGTGAAAAACAAGGAAAACATGGCTACTATAGCGAGATTGGCTAGTGAAGGAGAAGTAATTGAAAAGGTGAGATAATTTGAGAGTTGAGAGAGAAGGTTTGGTAATAAGCAAAAGAGTCCAAATGGGTGCCCAGAAGTTTCTATTATTTTGTCTTGGGGATTTATAGGTTGTTCCAAACGAGTATTCACCTTCAACCTTGCCTTAAGAAGCCTAAAAAGACATTTTTGAGATAAGGAGTTTAAATTGGAGTTGTTGATTGATTTGAGAAATTTTGTAAGTTGGTATTTATTAGTATAGGCATAAGAAAAATGGTGAAATGATTACATGATCTAATTTGGGATTTTAATCCAAAAATTACATGTTTAAACAAGATTTCGTGACTAAAAAAAGGGCTATTTTCCAAGTTTGACAAGTTTATGATATTTGGTTCATTCTGACATTGTGGGATAGTTGTGTTTGATGAAGATATACATCATTTGGTATCAAAGTGTGATAATACATTCTAGAAAAAAAATATGTGTATTCTAAAAAGAAGTTGTCAAAGATGCTTGTGAGTGTTGACAGGTTGTGAAGAAGGAAATAAGAAGAGGAAGAAGAAATCAAAGGTGAAAAAGACTTGGATAAAGAGATAAGAGATTGAGAGTGAAGAGAAGAGGTTAGAAAATACCAAAAGGATAGGTAGAAATCCTAGGTGAGGTGTTGGAAGAAGAAAGGTGAAAAATGACTTGCTTGAGAAAAAGAGAGAAAAGTGAATAGAGAAGGAAAGAAAGAGAGAGAAGATGAAGAATTTCTTATTAGAAGAGATGGACAAAGAATGAAAGGAAGCTAAACATGTGATAGAGAAGAAAGAAAGGAAGGTATAGTCAAGAAGTTTTTGAAATGGCTAAGTGAGTGAGGAAGATTACAAATAAGAAATTGTCAAAGGAGGACAGAGCACAATGATGATGAATTGAGTGAGTCATATAGATTTCAAGAAGCAAGAAGGACAAACCAGAGTTCTGAGTGGTACATAGGACAAAGTAAACATTGATCAAAATATAGATAATGAAGGTAATGAAAGGAAATCATATCTAGGGCAAGGTGAAAAAAATCGTAGGAGAAATGAGGTATAAAGGTAGTCAAGGAAGAAGATAAATTGCTAGTAAAAAAATAAAATTAGGAAGAGAAAATGGAATCAAGCAAGACAAATGGTTAAAGAAATGATTCAAGAAGGCTGACAAAGTTCAATTTTATCAAACTAAATTTGGTCTCTTAGTGTTGTGAATGTAGGTATGATAGATAAGATACACTTAAAACAATCTAATAAAGGTGAAGATATCAAGAAAAAGTTACTATTTTGATATTATAAAGCCATGATCAAGCAAGAAGAGAGATCAAGAGGATGTAAAACATGGAATAATAGTCTTGTATAGTGAAATTTAATCTCATATGACAGTGGGACTCAAATGTATATACTCAAATACAAGTGTGAAGAAAATCATGAGTAGGTCTAAGAAGGCGTCATTTTTGTGCAAGGATGTGATCATTTCAAATATCAAGAAGGATATTGAAAGGACATGATGCAGTTGATGAAGGAACAAAAAATCTTGGTATTCAATTAATGGATCAGGTCAAGAAGTTCTACTATAATTAGAAGTACAGGAAGAAGAACCAAAATTGAAGGAAAATTTTTCATTCCCTTGGGAGTATGATGCAAGAGACATATCTCTCCAAGGTGCAAATTTTGATGTGTTAGACCAATTTTGGTTTGAGAAGTGTATATTAAGTGTTATAGGAGCTCTTAGAGGTCATTAATAGTTTATTAGATTTCCATTTCATTATCTCTACAATGGACTGTCAAGGTTTCAAAAATTCAAATGCCATACTTTTCCCTCCAATTTCAGATATTTTGAATTTCTAAAGTGTGTTTAAAGCTATCATGGCCTTGCTTAAAATGTTTTTGAGTTGGTCCTCTAGTGTGTTTGAGAGGTCATGTTTAAGAGGTTAAGTCATGCTAAGTAAAGACTCCTAATATAGGGAGAAGGAACAAAATTATGTAAAAATACCTGTCTTACTTGTGTGAATGGGAGCTAAGACATGTCAACAAGAAACAGTTAGGGTTTGGATAAAAAAGATATAAAATTGGAAGGATGAAACTCAAATGGAGGACAGTTAGTGGATGGATATGTATGAATGAAGGAGCTAATTGAAGGGATATCCTTATGGAGGAGAATTTTGAACATGGTAGTTGAATGAAAAATATAATAAGGAAATACTCAATTCTTTCTACTTAAGAACATACCTGTCTTTATGAATATGATTGAGCATGGTTTTAGTAGTATTCATGGCTTGAATGATACCTATAATTACGTCTTATGATCATCATTTGGAGGTTGGATTGACATATTTTTAGGAGGTTAGATTATAAGTGGAGTGAAATTTTTTTGTTTCTACACTTACGAGATCAATACATCTAATTGTCCATGACAATATAACTGGAGGCCTTGCATAGTTGAGGATAGTGTTGAGTTTATTGAAACATTTGTGAATCTTGATTGATAAATTGCTATTAGACTCATTAATGATGAATCTCACGTATTTGTAAAGGTGTTAATCCATTTGTGTTATTTCAATATTTGTATGCATCCAATGGTCTCTATATTTGGTTTGTTTCTTCCACAAAATTTATACATAGACATCCCTAGTAGACAGTCTGAGGCATTTCTCAAGAAAGGGATTCGACATCTGTTCATTTTTACAAGTTCCTATGTAACTACTGTTCCCGATAGGATACAAGTTGTTAGAGAGGATGACATCTCAACACCACTAATCTAATTTTTTAAGTGAATATTTAACCATTTTGTTTGAGATTACAGATGTCTTGGTGGACTATGATCATTGGTAAAACTTAGTATAGTAGAGGAGAGACAGTGGTAAAGGTTTGCAGTCTCATTTCTTATTTGTTTAAAAAAAATTGTGCTCATTATCCTGGTCAGGAGATCCTTACATAACCTCTATACATGGTATGAAGGAACACGGAAGGTGAATTTTTTATAAGTTGATATTAGATGAATTTTTCATTTTATAGAAAATCTTGGGAATTCTAACTTGTGAGTCTAAAGTACCAGTGAATAAGAGTTTTGTCCAAATTGAGAAGGGGTGATATAATGATCTACTGAATGCTCACAGTTCAGAAACCTTGTGCATGTCAAAATAGATCATATCATATGAAGCCCTATATGCCTTGGATCATAAATCAGTGAATATTTCTTGAAAGAGCTTCATTTGTGGGATTGAAAGAGCAATAATTTCAATCATGCCTATAGGTGCACAGAAGAGTGGTTCAATGATCCATTTTACAAGGTAGACATGAGAGAAAAATCTCTATCACTACTAAAATAGACCTCTCAAGTATTTGGTTTGCAATATGAATGTAGTAAAGGGTATTAGAACACCATTTTCATAGTAGGTTGATATTGATGTAAACTTTCCATTTTATAAGATTTCTAACTCTCTCAGACAATCTTGAGAGACCCTAGTTAAGGGTTTTGAGGACACTGATAGATTAGACTTGAAAGAGACTGGTCTTAATGAACCTTGCAATTACTTGAAGATTGTAGACATTGGATAGTAATCATTAAGGGGCATGAGTTCCTGAATCAATGAATCAAGAAGATTGGTGTTCTGTAAGATATCTCTATGAAATGGGAATTATTAATGATAGTTCCAAGCATAAACCTATGTAGCAGTTATTAAGGAGGATTTAGGGACCAAACTTGAGATTCAAGCCATAAGTCTTAAGGATTTGGGTGACTTAAACAGTTACTACAAAGAACCTTAAAATAGTGAGAGTTATCTAGAGGATGTGTTGATATGAGTGTGGAATAGGACTGACAGACCATAAAAGGATGCCAAATCTTTGACCAATTTATGGCTATGAAGGAAAAAATGATGAGGAGTAGAGAGTGACTAAATGAGGAGGACTAAAGATATTGAGTTTAGGAAGGTAGATTACAAAATAATTGGGTCTTAATAATTTGAACCCAAGAGGAAGGGTATCAAAATGGTCCTCATCAAATGTGATGGGTTTGTTGGAAGATTCCCTAAAAAAAATTAATCTTGATAAACAAGGAAACCATGGCTAATAGGGGGCTTGATTTGGTCTAGTGAATAGTGATAAGTAGTGTGGAAAGGTAAGTTGATGTGTGAGAGTTCCATACTAGAGTTTTAAGGTCTGGTAATTTTGTACTAGAGAGCATAAATGGGTAACTTAAGAAAGTAAATTTATATTGATTACTTGGGGATTTCTAGGTTTTTCCCAAGGAGTTTTAACCTTCAAGTCTTGCCCTTAAGAAGCCAAAAAGAACAAACAGTTTTGAGATAAGGAGTAAATGAAATTGGAGCTTGTTGAGTTGATTTGAAGAATTTTCCCAAATTGGTATTTCTTGGGTGGGTAGTGTCCTAAGAAACATGTTGAAATTATTGCATAAGCCAATTTGGGATTTTAATCCAAAAATTGCATGATTTTGAGAAGGTTTCTTGACTAGAGGAAAAGAGCTATTTTGCAAGTTTGACAAGTTTGTGATATTTGGTTTATTCTAACATTGTGGGATGGTTAAGTTTGATGATGATCTATGCATCATTTGGTATCAGATCAATGATAATACATTCTAGAAAAGAAATTTGTGTGTTCTAACAAGAAGTTGTCAAAGTTTCTTGTGAGTGTTAACAGGTTGTGAAGAAGGAAAGAAGAAGAAGAAGAAGAAATCCAAGGTGAAAAATACTTGGATTGAGAGAGAAGAGATTGAGAGTGAATAATAAGATGGTTAGAAACACTAAAAGGATAGGTAGAAATCCTAGGTGAGGTGTTGGAAGAAGCAAGGTGAAATAGACTTTCTTGAGAAAAAGAGAGAAAAGTGAGTTGAGAAGGAAAGAAAGAGAGAGAAGATGAAGAATTTCTTGTTAGAAAAGATGGAAAATAATGAAAGTAAATGTGATAGAGAGGAAGGAAAAGGAAGGTATAGTCAAGAAGCTTTGGAAGTGGCTAAGTGGTGAGGAAGAGTACAAAGGAAATTTGCAAAGGAGGAAGAGAGAAAATATGACGAATTGAGGTGAGTCTATAGATTTCAAGAAGAAAGAAGACAAACAAGAGTTTTCAGTGGTGCATAAGAACCAAGTAAGAATGATCAAGATTCAAAGAATGAAGGTAATAGAAGGAAATCATACCTTGGGCAAGGTGAAAATAATCATGAGAAGTGGGTAAAAATAGTCAAAGAAGAAGAGAAATTGCTAGTGCAAGGAGAAACTCAAGAAGAGAAAATGGAAGAAAGCAAACAAATGATGAATGACATGATTCAAGGGCTGACAAAGCTCAATTTTATCAAACTAATTTTTCTTTAGTGTTGTGAATGTAGGTTTGACAGAGAAGATAGAGGTAAAGCAATCAAATGAAGGTGAATATAGGAAACAAGAGTCAATATTTTCATATTTTGAAGCATAACAATCAAACAAGAAGAGAATTAAGAGGATATTAAAAGATGGAATGATAGTCTTGTATAGTGAAATTTCATCTCACATGAAGTGGGATCATAACATGTATATACTCAGCTATAAGGTGAAGAAACTCATGGAATCTAGTCCAAGAACCAAATTTTGGTATGTAAGAATGTGATCATTTCAAGGACCAAGAAGGCTTAGTAAAGGACATGATGCAGTTGATGAAGAAAAAGAGAGCATGGTATTTAATTATGGATCTAGTTCAAGGAGGTCTAATACAATTGGAAGTACAGGAATAAGAAGAAACTGGAAGGAAACTTTTTTCATTCCCTTGGGAGTATGATAGCAGGAGCATCTCTCTCCAAGGTGAAAATTTTGGATGTGATTGATCAATTTTGGTTTGAGAAGTCTAAATATTTTTAGGAGGTTTAGAGGTCATTAAGTTTCATTAGAGGTTATTCCTCATGTTGTGTAAGTTTGGAGTCTTGAGTTTTAAAAAATTCAAATAATATGGTATTTCCCTCCAAGAAGTACTATTTTTAATTTGTTAAATTTCTAAGGCCATTGTGGGCTTGTTTATGAATGTGTTATTGGTCTTATAATGGTTTAAGGGGAGCTAAATGTTAAGATTGGTTAATCATTGTTAAGTAAGACTCCTAATAAGTGTGAAAAGGAGAAAAATGATGTATTTAAAGGATAATAATGTCTTATTCTATGTTTTAAGTTCATGACATGTGCAGACAAGAATTAATTAGGGTTTAGATTAATACCTATGTATTTTGAGTACTGAAACTCACATTAGAGGAGTTAAGTGATACTCATAAGATGGGAAGGAGAAGCTCATTGAAGGATCTCTATAAGAGAAGTTCTAATAATTTGTAATAAAAATGTATAATGGAGAACTATGTTTTTGCACTGAAAAGGTAAGAAATGTTTCTTGTTAATGATTATTTGAGTATCTGTTGATATATGTATTTATGATGTAAATAATCTAACTATTTATGTATATACCAATCATACTCAAGTTTTGGATAGACATCCTTTAAGTAAGGAAGAAGTCAACACTGTTATCAATAATCTCATTAAGGTTGTACCTTAGTACTTCTATTTTTACAGATCAAACATAGTTGGAGGAGATGCAGTTTTAGCAATAAAGGATATTGATCAAAAATGTTTGATGAAACTCCTTCATGATGGAGTTAAACACGATTTTAAATCAGTTAATCCACTTGCCATTTATTGTGGAAATTATATGTTTGCAAAGGTACAATTTCATCTTTGCTTTAAATATCCTTTTAGGGTTTATGATAGACAATGACTAGGTAGTTTGAGGCATTGCTAACACAAATTTGATTAAATGGTTAGTTGAGAACTAATATTAGTATCTAAGGGAGAGGTATCACCTACTGCTAGAACAAGAATTATTAAAGGATTATTCAGGATTTGTGAGATGGAAATTTAGGGTTGGAGTTTAAAACCATTTTATTTGAAACAGATATCTTAGTATTTGAGTAGGGTCGAAACTCAGTCTAGGAGTAGGATTTATAATGAAATTGTGGTATAATCTTTGAAGAGAAATTAGGGTCTTGATTTCATCTGATCTAAAATCTGTGAAAATATACTAGTCACAAGTAGGGATATGATAGGTACATTTAAATCAATTTTAAGGCTTTGGTAAATATCCTAATGATAGATATTTTTGACATGTTTACTTAACCTTGTCTCCTGTGGGTATTGAATGTAGGGAATTCTCTGGTTAAAGTTTGTCAGATTTACATGGTTTAAGAGGATTTCTAGCATGAATATTGAGCTTCAATACTATGAAGAAGCCACCATTTATTTAAATCCCTTATTAAGTTTCACAAAATGATTATTCCAAGAACCTTACACAATTCTTAAATTAGGGGAACAGAAGCCCAATACCAATCTTGTAAGAATATAGGTGATTTTGGAGGCATTAGTGTAAACCCTGACTTAAGGTTGCATGTGGATGAATGGGATTAAAAAGTGATTCTAAACTAATATCATTGGGCCAACATCAAGGGTTTGAAGTAAATCATATACCAATTCTTAGCAATGATTATCTTCAAAGTAGGGTTAACTCTTGAAAGGTTTTCCATCTAACATATAACTTGACAGTTTAAGAGCTAACTATAGGTAACAGTTCTAAGGAAAATTGCAAAGAAGAATTGAAGGAGAGAAGGGTGATGAGAACCTTGCAGTTAGAGGCAGAAGCTACTAAACTTGGAAGTAATCATCTAACCACACAAAGGGCCCTTATCATATCATCAAGAAGATTTATTCCCTGAGCATTTATCTCTATTAGAGCAAATCTTAGACTTAGTTTGAAAGGACAACTCCTATAAGAGCTAAAAAGGGCAGAGATTAGACTTCTGAAATTTGAAGATTTTAAGCCATCAAACCTTTAATTAAGGCCTTGAAAGTTTGTACATAGCATCTCAAGGGAGTGTGAGGAAGGATATTGTGAATGTTTTAAGGATAGAGTACCATTCTATAAGAATCCACAAGGATCTTACCAGTAGGTCTATGTTATGTACTTGTGCAAGTAGTAAAGAGACCTAAATTAGATGTCCTAGACTTGATTGGAGTTTTGGAGAATTTTGCAAAAAAAGAAAACCTTAAAACTTTGTACACAAGGAATAACAGGATAAATGGGTTCTCAAGAATGTGATTTTAATTTATAGAAATGAGTTTATGAATCAAAATTTAATCTGTGAAAAATAAAGGAAGCAAGGCTACTAGAAGGAGATTATGCCTAGTAGAGGAGATTAGTGAAGGAAAAGGGACTTGTAATTTGAGAGTTGAGACAAACAATTTATCATGCACACACAAGGAGGCCAAATGGGTTCCAAAAAGTGCATATTTTATTGTTTCTTGGAGATTTATAGGATTGTTCCCAACAAATTTTCAACTAGGAACGTTGCCCTTAAGAAGCCTAAAAAGATAATTTTGAGATAAAAAGAATGAAATTGGAGTTCTTGGTTTATTTGAGAAATTTTGATAGTTGGTATTACCCTTTGTAGGCCTTAAGAAACATGATGAAATGACTTTCATGAGATAATTTGGAATTTAATCCAAAAATTGCATGTTTAAGAAAGGTTTCTTGACTAAAGGAATAAGGCTATTTTGCAAGTTTGACAAGTTTATGATATTTGGTTCACTCTAACATTGTGGGAGAGTTGTGTTTAATGATACTATGCATTAGGAAAAAAGAATACTGTGAAGGAAATCATTACAATAATGAAAAAATTACAAGGTAGAAATAGGTAAACAAATATTTCATTGGTTATACAAAGAAGACAAACCCCATTGAAACCATGGAAGTTTTCTAGAAGTATGAGTATTCTAAACTTTTAGCTAAAGAAGTGTGGTATGACCTTGTTGATTATTCTAGAGATGACCGACTTGAAGCTTGATATGATATAATTGGTAGGCTACCTCTTTGTTATTCTTATGCATAACCTAAAGTTGAGAGGAAAACAAAGCAATCTAGAAGAAAATATGAGTAAATCCTTAAAATTATAATTTTTTAGATGAATAGTAGATATAGAAAACATAACTGAGTATTTGAATTTTCATAGATGAAGAAGGTTAACATGTAAAACCAATTAAGCAATAATATTATTCCTCAAAACAATTTCAAATAAAGCCTCTTTGCAACTTAAATGATGAAAAAATAAAGCAAGTGAATTACTAAAAAACAAGAAACCATTACTATTTAGAAAACACACATTCCTAATCATCATGATACTTGTGTTTAATTTTTTCTTAAATCCGACTGCTCAATATTGTATATTTATAAGTAACACACCCATAAATAGAAACTTAAGTCTATAAGAACACATTCATCATATTCTCATTATGATGATGGATCATTAAAGGTTATTTGAATCATCGATCCAAAAATATTGCTCACATATTTTTATCCAAAAGCATCTACATTTAACCCTTACTAATTGTGGAAACACTTCCTTATATTATAATGAATCATAATGCATTCTCATAATTTTTCACAGTTAGGTAACATGTTCAAGCCACTTGGCGGGTAGTTGGATCCCATCTCTATTAAAGGGGCATAATTTCTCTCTACATGAGGGGTCATCCAAGGTAGTAATCTTTTCTGTGTCAAATTTATTTTTTAAGAATTACTCTACCAATTTCAATATAGAAATTGATTTCACATTACCATATCGATTAAAATAACCATATATAATTGTAATTATGATATATATTAAACATAATTACATGTCAGGAGTTATCTAGACATTAACAATTAATAAATTAAAAGCTAGAAATGATGAGAGAATTAGGGGTTTGTATGGTAATACTCGATTGCATGCCAATATAAACAAATTTGTTCAATTGATAGAAAAAGAGAGATATGTCCAAATAACAAGGAGAATTGATCCAATAAAATAGAGATTACATGGGTGTTGCATGGTCATACTGACCAAAATCATACAAGATACAAAATTGGCTAACTAAAACCCTATAAAGTAAAGAAATGTCTTCTTCCAATCAATGTGAACATTTTATAACTAATATGATCACCTTGTTCTAGTCATCATAAATCTTGCTCACTTTTCTTGGTTATTTTACAAATCACTAGGAAATTACGCTTCTTTCTCAAAAATCTAATATGACGTTAACACCTTGCAAGACCCATAAAAGTGGAGATTGTGAATCATGTTATCCCTGGGTAAGTGCACCAAGTTAGGGGGCCAAAAGGGGGTCTTAAGTGGATGCATTTTTCTGAAAAATAACAAACTTCAACTCGTATGAGTTTTTCAAAATAGTTACACTCAAAATTAGAAGATGTTCTAGAAATATGAATCGTAGAATTTTGAGTTTAGTTTCTAAGCTACTAAATTTTACAATTGAAAATAGATAAGTTTAAGTGGGTCAAATAGCTAAAATACCAACAGGTGTTCTTGTTTTTGTTAAAAAACATAATAGAGTGACTTTCGTGCCATTCACCATTTTTTTAGCACCATTTAGTATTTTTGAAAACCCTTTGGTAGAAAGATAGCTAGGAGTATCTAGTTTTTGTTAGAGTTTTTGCGAGTATTTTTTAAAATGATTTTTCTAGTACAAAAATTTTATGTTTTGAAAAATAATAGAGCTTCGACCGTGCCCCCCCTAACTACCTCAAAAAATATATATTTTTAATATGTATAGAATTACAGATAGTTTGTGCCTAAAAAAATTTATTCAATTTTGATGAGTAAAAAAAAAGATACACGTCAAAAGATAGATATGTTTAAACTTAAAAAATAGCTATAAATAGGCATAGTTAGAAAATAAATAATATGGAAACCTTGTATTTGTTAGAAAAATTGGAAAATAATATTTATACAAAGAAAAAAATCTATTTTACGTTGTGGTATAATTTTTTTTAAGTGAATCGATCATTTGATATTGATTTATCATGGCAAAAGTTAGATTTTTGTATTTTTCTACAAAAAACACGTGGTTTATTGTGTTTGTGCAGGTCCATGCCTCAAGCTTGGGGATCCAAACCGTATCCCAAGCCTTGAGGCATGTGTTCAAAAATGGAAAAATCATAATGCATACGCATTATGCTTTGTTTATATATTGTGGTCCCCCAACGTCCCTTTCATCTCTTTCACGGGATTTCAGCGTACATTTTGTTTGGTTTGCAATTTTCTGTACATTCTTGCACAATTTTTTAGTAGTTCATTTTTTCCCCTTACCCCACTAGTTGATTTTTTCTAATCGTGGGTGATAAAAGTCAAGATAAGGACAAGAGGAAAGTCAGGAACAAGACACTAGAGCAATTGAAAGAGATGCGAATAAATAAATTGAAGAGAATGCAAAAACTTTGTGCAGGGAACGGTACATCTGCTATATCAAATGTAGCTAATGTATTAGAAAATGGGGATAAAATACATAATGAAAATGTAGAGAATAATGATTTTGCAATGAATAATGATATTGAATTGAATGATAATGTTGGAATGGATGATTAAATTGATATGAATCCAATTGTTGAACCTTTACCTGAGAATCCAAATGTTAACCCCAAAATTTGTATGAAAACACTGAATGAAGAAAGTAACCTTGTAAACGAATCTTCACATCTAAGAACACCTCCTTCCATTTTTCAAAGAAAACCAATTCACTTAGTTGAAATTTGAACCTATAAATGCAAACAATGTTTTTTTGTCAAAACTTAATTTATATATGTTTTCAACATGTATTTAAGACCATGCTAGAATGAAAGTATTTACATAAATACACAAACTTACCACAAGTTGTCGATCACGCCGAATCAACATCTCACACTCAGACGAGTCATCGGGAGTTCCTAGAGTACAAATGGGGGTATGAAGATGATTAGATGGAGGAGTCTGTGCCCTCGTAGTCAAAATGGAGGGGGTTGAAGTTCCCTACATACACATAAGATCATAAAATCTAACATTAGAATTAGCGAAAATAGAACTAAGTACATGTATGTGTAATGACAATATTTTAACTAATTTTATCAATATAGAACTATTGTTTTTACCCCGCCACACTTGTGAATCAAATGAATAGGGTTGTTACCTATTACAGGCAACTCCTGCATATACACAATGAAGGACATTATTAACATAATTTAATACCTCTACAATGAAAGACATTAATAACATGTAATTTAACATAATATGAATTACACAGGAAATTTAACGAAATTTACATGTTGTTTAATACCCCAGTGAGTTGTTGTGCAGATGAAATCGCAATGCCAACACCTTTTTTTACTTGTCGCATATATGGTGGGGTGTCTAGTGAAGTTAGCATCTTTATCAAACACGTATCACATGAGTTAGATGAACATACAAGAAAATACAAATATTTGACTTCAAAAGTAATATATATATATATATATATATATATATATATATATATATATATATATATATATATATATATATATATATATATATATATATATATATTTGCATGTATGTGAAAATTTTACACAATTAACATTCTAAATTACCTTTGTGAATGTATGTGTACATATGGTTCTCACCACATGTGGTTGGGAAGAAGATGTGCCTCTCGCGCACTGTAATATCAATGCATGTACATGTACAAATACAATTATTTCAAATATTTAACATATATAAGTAAATCAAGTACTCCAAACTTTTTTGTAACACACATAATAAAACATAACAAATACCTATGAAGCTGACGCTGATGACTGTAATCCAAATGTCTCACTGAAAAAGGCATCTGACATAGTGACATTATCGTGTGCACCCCTGGCACCAACTCCACCAAAATCAGTACACATGAAAGTATAGTCCTTGGGCCCCAAACATATGCTACCACATGATGAGAAAAGATATGGCCTCATGCTAGTACTCCCTGAGGGAATACTCTGTGTACTTTTGCAAGCATATGGGTCAGAAATATCCCTTTTATGTCATCCAAGGGTCACAGATAGCCCCTAAAGTGCATGGAGTGTATCAATCTCTATTGTCTCATTCACTACTGAAGGGATAATATTAGGGTGAGGGGGATTTTGTGCAGGGAATCTACCTTGTTGAATAGGTGAATGTTGTGCACCTGGTCGATCCTTTACAGATCCTTTTCCTCAGCCCTAGAAATCTCAGAAATCAAAATAATTTGGGATCTCGTTGAGGATAAAATTGCAATAGAATTTCCTCAGAAAGTATAGTGGCACCTCGTTGTTATTGCAAGGCAGAAAATAAAACACCATCCACCATCGGTCCCAAAAATTATTTTTAATCAAATTATTATTGCACCAATGGATGGGAAGTCATTTGCATGAAAACAGAATAGGAAAATTAGTGTGGGGGTTCATGAATAAGGTGCATATGAGGTATTTATTTAATTTATTTTTTCTTTACATTCACATATGATAATTTGTTGGAATAATAAACCCTACAACCCTCTCTGTAATTTTTCCAATGATCTATTTTCTGCGTTGTCGCATCAACTTGAGCAAGTAATGCCTCTAATGTGTTTGCAAGAGAGGTGTGGTAGGGGTTTGTAGATTTTTAATTCCATATTATTTTGATTAAATCCTCAATTTCAATTTTGTTTTCAACTATGTGGGCTGCTAAATCTTCTTGACTACCCGGGGGATGTTGAGCAAATGTGGGAGGGTTGGGAGGGATGACAATAATAACAGGGTTTGGTTGTGGTTGATTCCCTTGACCTCAAACTATAACAATAAAAAATGTATTCAATTCAAATTATACTCTATAATTATCATATTTCAATGCAATTTTGAGAAAATAATTGTGCCGAACTCTTCTCCGTGGCGCCATCGTCAATTTAGATCTTCTTGGTGATCTAGAGACGATCATTTGAGCTTGAGATCCAGCTGAATGACAAAACACTAGGGCATGGTTAAGCTCTAAAACTCACCTTTGAGGGAGATAAAATGATATAGGCTTGGACCTCTTTTTATTTATTTACAGCAGACACAATGCATATGCGTTATGGTTCGGTAAATTTCAAACCTAAAAAATTAAAATGCAATCACATTTTACTTTTTTTTCAGGTTTTTGTCCACTTTTTGGCCCCCAAGTTCATGCACTTACCCCACCTCATTATTATAGCATGCCTTTTGTATTGAAAAAACTTAAAATAATCACTTGATGTAAGTCAACAAACAATCTAGTGCATATAAGTATCCCAACCCTTATTAACTTCTTAGATAATAGAAACTGAAGATCAATATAAATTAGGGAGACTATTCATAATCATACATGATACAATAAAATACATAGTAATGAAATTGGGTACAAAAACTACCTATTTTTTGTATTTTCTACATATATTGAATTAAAATTTGATAGGGTGTGATTACAATACAAAAATTCTCACATGTATCAACCTTATTCTAGCCATTTATATTCTTAATTATATAAGAAAAGTGGGCAAGGATAGGTTTTGGAGAGTACATTAATTATACATTGCAAGTCTTATAAAAATAATATTGTCTTATTATTAGAAGTCAATTACATAGTTGATAATATTCTATAATAATATGATATTGAAAATTGTGCACACAAATAGTGTCTATCTATATTTACTTTAACTAACACATGGGCATATTAAACCATACAATAGTGTATAAATTATTAAATATACTAACTCCCCTTACACCCTCGGAACCGCCTCTCCCTTGTTAAGATTATTCAATAATGGGAAGGTTAGATTAATAATAAAATTTCCCTCCCTTGATGAAGCCTTACTTCAATACCAAAATTTGTTTGAGCTCAAAACATTTAGGCCTATAACAAGGATTTGTGGAGAATTTTATAACTTGATCATTTGTTTGATAATACTTAACGATTTAGGATCATCACTCCTAGTTTTTATATAAGGCTGACATCATAAATTTTGGCTTTCACAGTGTGATTATAGGTCTAGAAGGACACCTAGAGTCATCTAGGTATGTTGGTTTTGAATAAGACCTTCACAAATTTGAATTTTTTAGTTTACCTAAAAAACTAGCAATTTGAATCTTGAGGGAAATGTTTTCTTGTAATTAATGTTTAGATGTAATCTTGGAGCCTCCAAGCACGTAATAAGGTGGAAAAATTCCTATTGAGTTCATTTTTAAGTCATGATGGTGACCGAGGTCTTAAGTCATAGGGTATTGTTCATGTGAATTCAAAGCACCCTTGAATGGACCCCGTGTTGGTGGGGCATTCGGTGTGATTGTAGAACATGGAGATTTTCCAAAAGTGTGGGACTTTATGAATCGGGAAAGCTCTCTGGAGAATTCCAGTGACCTATTCTTGATCTACACACCACACGCCCAATATTTTATAGAACTAATCTAATCCTACCCTAAAAATTCCAAGGAGATAGTGAAGAAGGATGCAAGAAAAGTAAACCTAATCTAACATGGGTGATGCACCAAAAAGGAATGCTGAATGTCTCCACTTCCATGAACATTAAACAACAAATTTGAAGAGGGAAATCTAATGCCATAGATCAAAACACCTATTATAAATCCATTTTATCATATAAACACAATCCATTAAAGCTTGCAATAACAAATAAACCATGCACAAATAGCCAAACAATAATGAGAGATCAAATAAGAAATATTAACGCAAAAGAGGGTTATTGAACATCCATAGATCTCTTTTATTGCTCCAATAGTAGATGCACTATATTAAAAGGGGGCCACAAGGCATTCAAATTTGCATTACAATATTAATGGGAGGTCTAAATCTCCATAATTTTCCTCATAGACAAGAAAAGAAGGGAGGGGCAAGGTCAAAACATCCAACATTAGAATTGTGCCCCTCCTTACAATTTATAGTAGAAGAATTTAGGAGAAGAGAGGGAAGGAAGAATTCTGAAATTAATATAAATCTCCCAAAACCATCATTAGATCCCTGTAATGAGTGATGACTAACCTGCATACTCCATCCCCTGTAGTACTCTACCTTACTGTAGAAGAAATGAGGTCCATACCTTCATGATTCACTGGGTATGGCCTCTATCCTACACTCACCAACCACATTAATGGATCTCACCTACGATATCCTTCCCTATAATTTTCAGAGTTCTGAAACCTCTGAAATTTGAATTCCACTGAATCCAGACTATAGATCTCAAGATCAGCTTTCCAATGTCTGTATTTTTGCCAAAATTGATGAAGTACAAGGCAAGATATCATCATTTAAGAACTTGTTACTTGATAGAGATTTTCCTTCACCTGTATTCTTAGAAACTAGATTTTTCCTTTATCATTGCTTTCTTCTCTAAATTACCTTTCCATCAAGTAAAATATTGTTGAATTTGGATAAAAATTGTAGAAGTTATGCTCGCTTGAAGTTTGGCTATGTTTTGGTATTCTTTAGGATCCATCGAGTTGGTTCTCCACCTACCACTAAGATATTTTCATGCACCACTGAGATCATCCTTCAATGTGGCTCACCCTTCCTTGCACGCTAACTCTTTATAACATGGTGCTAATGAAACCTAGCCACCAACCTACTTGATTTACCACCAACGTGGCTTAGTCCTCAACATGTTAACTTGTTATTTACCCATCAACTCGGTGCCATGTATTACAACCCACCACCTAACATAATTTTAATGGCCTGAATTGGTAACCTAGGACAAATCGGTGGGTTTTTCAATGTTTTGGGTGGGATATTTGATATTTCAATATTTTGAGCCCATTTCCTTTGAAATTTGCATCACTCGATTCCTGAAATCATTCCCTAAAAGTCGGCGACCCAAAACATAGAAATGGCTCGCCGACTGAAGGCATGTGCACATGCAATGAACATGCACACATTTTCCACTAGTACAGTGCCCCCAAGCTCTCTGTACATGATCAACAAGCAAAAATTACTACTACCAAGGATTTCTAGGGGCACCCTACATACAGACATGTTTTGGCACAATTTTTTTATAAATTTTGAATTATTCAATCAAATCAACCTTAAAAAATATGACACATCACTAGTTTGTAGTACAATTTATATTTTATTACCACCTGTCAAAATTGTGAACGGGAATTTTTAGTTGAGCATTCCTCCATGTGTGCAGGAGGGGGTAAATAGCCCACTGCCATCAACCATTTAGACCCTACCCTCACTCACCATTTTATCCATGTGCACGAGCCCTGAGCTATCCACAACACACTACGTGCCCAACCACTTTTGGGGTTTCAGAATTTTGCATTTTGGGGAGTTGGACATGATTTTTTTGTTTTTCTCTATGAGTCCCCAAATCCCCAAACCCCCGAAGTCTGAATACTTCAAGATTTTGAGTTTCATTCTTCCCTTCGACTCACTTGGTTCAGATCTTGACCTAAGCTTCCCTTATTACCACCATTCATACACTCTGCTCGATCAGACTGAGCTCGACTCCATTTCACTTGCTCGATGAGATATCTCCACTTTGAGCTCCATCCTCCATGCTTCATTGATGCCACATCGTCCACATGCTTATCCCATCATAGCGAGCTCACTCTACGACTTACCGAGCCAATCTGAGCTCATTCACATCTCTGCCATGAAAAAATACTTTGGCTCAACCCATCATGTATTGAACGATATCCCTGTATGATTGAGTTGAATTGGCCCCTGGTTGACTTCATTAAACTTGGTCTAACATTCACCTAACTCGTTCACACATTATCATCCACCTGCTGAGTCAATTGACTCCCTCCTTGCCATGAGCTCCACATTTAACCTAGTTTGCTGGGCTCATCCTTTTTTCTTCTTCGTTTGGCGAGCATATGGATCAAAAAAACTTGATCCATTCCACATCATTATCGGCCGATGCCTTCATTCTCCTAGCTCTCATCCATGAGTTTTAGGCTGAGCTCGAATCACCCGATGCAAGTTTTCCCTTCCGCAGCCGACATGGCCCTCCCACACTATTCTCAAGTCCAACTTAGTTTGACTAATCTCCCTCAATAACCTGGCTTGCTGAGTAGCTCACTGAGGTTTTTTCTAGCTCGTTGGTCCCTTAAGGGCCAAATGGATATTTTTGATTCTTTGAAGCCTATTTTAATATTTTTTGAATTTTTTGCGTGCCGAAGGCCCGATGGGGAGTGCATTAAGGGGGGTTTTGAGATTCAACATGGATTCTTCCATTTTCCTTGCCTTGTTTAGATGTGGGCCTGGGTTGACCTATTTTTCCTGTAGGGAAAAGATTGTCAACGGGTACTTGACTAGGCTAGGTATTTTAATGATCTAATAAAGGAAAAAACATGGAATGTGAAGGGTCTAAAGGGATGAGAATCGGTTAATAAGGCTTGAGAATGAATATTTAAGCCTCATTATAACTAATTGGAACCATCATTTGAATGGTTTGGTATTGAGAAAGTAGATCCAATGAGTTGTAAGGGTGAATTTTTTGTATACACTACTCCTGTCTTGATATTTCATGGTTTTGAGCATTGCAATGGACAAGAAATTATGCGCATGCATTTATTTGAAGGATTGTAAATGGTAAGAAACCTTATATATTGGGTGTATGTATTGAGGTTCATGAGTGTTTATAACTTTTTGCATGATATAATCTTGAACATGCAGTCTAAGAATTTGTAACAGTCAAGTGGGAGGTCTTTAAAGATCAAGTTTAGCAATATTGATTGAGAGAGGCTTGTAAGAGGATTTTTAACAGGTTCGAGGAAGAATAGTGAGGTCCTCGGGTGGTTTTTTTCATCTATCTAAGTCATTATAAGTAAATTCAAGAGTTATTACTTGTATAAACTATTATAGTCTAGAGAATCTTGTTCTTAGAGGCATAACAATGGAGATTGAAGCCATACTCGAGATTAGAGGTATTTTGAACACTACTGGTAAGGAATAAGTGTGAATAAGGATAAGAAGGATTTTGAGTGAAGTTTCAAGGTTTGAAAGGGATTAGTTATCTTTTGGTGACAATATTTCATCTAATAGGTTTGTGAGAAACCCTTTTTAGGGTTTAAAAGGAAAAGAGTGGTTGAAGGGTTTATAGAGTGAGTTAAACCCCAAGATCTTCAGGGATTTTTTTTGAAGTATATATAGGATATATTAAAGTGATATAAGTTTTTGAAAACCTTATGATTAATAGAAAGACATGAAAACCATAATTATGACCTGTAGGTGTGCATGGGAGACCAATGTTTGGACTTAGAAGCATGAATGGAGGGGTCTTTATGGTGAATCAAACATAGAAATTTGGTGAAGATCATGTTCATAGAGCCTATAACTATATTTAAAAGGAATTATAACCATTGATGGTCATAGTTAATAGCCATAGTCGAAATTTTTCATCATAGACTATAGGGTATAGTGTTGACAATAAAAGAAGAGGAAAGTTTGATAGTTGAGTGAGACTAAGGAAGGATTGAGCCTTGAAGCTTTTTTCATGCCATATTAAAGTGATATATAATGGGATTAAATGATACGCCCTTAACCTATTGCTTTTAATAGGATATGAGTAGCTGACTTGTGGCTTACCATATCATTTTATTATATCGTTTATACTTTTTCATGCTTAGTAGGCCAACCTTGGTGATGATCATAAAATATGAATAGTATATATAGAGGATTATAGGTAGTAGTTCATGAGTTCGAGTCTTATTTTATGGTTTTGAGGTTGCCCCCTCGAAGTGGTGAAGCTATTATAATTACATATTGAGATCATTATTTTGAAATATTGTGTTATTTGGTGTTCTATTATTGCTCATAATCTTAATTATACAAGTAATTTCATTACATTAAAGAGGTATTATGAACTATTAGTCCATTATTCTCTCATAAACCTTGACAGTATACATTTAGGTGACTTGCACAGTCCACAAGACCTAGTTTGAGGTCTGCAACATGGGATTTGAGTAAGTCCCATTGAAAATATACACACAAGAAATATATCCAAATGGGTATTATGAATTGTGGTTTATTTTCAGATGAGTCATTATAGAAAAATTTAAGTGTGAAAAACCTTATAGGTGGGGCTGGTAGAATGTTGAGAAGCGAAGAAGGAGGAAGTGAGAGAAAGAAGGACTTAAACAAAGTTTTGAGAAAACAAATTTAGAACACACCTTAGAGAGGAAAAATGGTATTAGAAAGTGAAATTTGTTTGTTCTAGGTTTCTTTATATCACTCTATTCATGAACTCACTAGAAGTCATTGACTTGAGAAGCCTCCAAGGGTAATTTTGTAAGTAAGTAAAAAATCTGATTCTTTGTTAGATTTCTATGTTATGGATGGTTTTGTTAACAAGATGTAGGGTATTTAACATGTTATAATCTTAAATGAGCTAAATTTTGGGTTCAGGACCAAGTATTTCATGGTTTGAGTGTTCTTGACATGAGGAAAAGAGCTACTTTTTGAAGACATAAAAGGTTATTTTTCATTATGTGATTATTCTAACTTTCAGGGTTGATTGTTAGTGACATAGACTTTACAACATTTGGTATTATATAGTGAAATTTATTCTTGAAAATAATAAGATATTGTTTTGAGAAGTGATTTCAGGAAAGAGAAGCAAAATGGTATAGGTTAGAGAAGTGAAAAAATTGGATTGAGAAGAGAAGATGGAAAGGATGATGGAGATTGTGTTGAGTAGGTTAGAAGATATGGAGGAAAATAGGATAAATTTGAGGGACATAGATGATCTATATGTAGATGAATGGAGAAAATAGGAAGGTGTAATTTACAGGAAAGTGCCACAAGTTTCAGAGATATGCAGGACAAAAGGCTTATGAGTGCAAAGAGATGAATGCAAGAATGAAAGAGACGAATAGAGTTGTTGATTTGAATCTTGAAGATAGAGATAATTCATTAATTGTGTAGAAGTGTTATTTTGAAACCAAGTAGAGTGGTGAATGATGTAACTCAAAGAAGGTGTTTGTTTAGAAATGTGTTTAAAGCAAAGGTAAAATGCTGTAATGTAATTATTGATAGTGGAAGCGCATAGAATCTAATTTCATTTGATATGGTAAATAAACTAGGACTGAAAACTACAATGCACCCTAACCCATATCAAGTATCATGGATGAAAAAAGGACTTCATATATTAGTTAGGGAACAATCTCAGGTAGAGTTTCATATTAGAATATATAAGGACAAAGTGCAATGTGATTTGGTTCCTATGGATGTTTTTCATGTGTTGTTGGGTAGACCATGGTAGTATGATAGAAAATAAATGCATGATGGAAATAAAAACACCTATAATATTGTAGCACATGGACATATTCATACACTTTTACCCATAAAATTTGAACAAGAGGCATATGAAGGACTAGTGATGATGATGGCAACTAAGATATTTTTGAAAGAGACTATAAAAGCATGTAAAAAGACACCATTTAGGGTTGTTAAGCCTCAAAAGTCATGTTTGAGAAATGGTTTTGATAGTGATGGATGTCAGATGTTTAGAGATATTGAGATGATTTAGGGACAATAAGAGATGAAAGATGAATATGATAGTGACAAATAAGAGAGAGAATATAGAGAGAGAAGAGAAACACATGTTAAGGTGCTTGAACTAACAGGATATGGTATATAGAACAAAGAATCATTTGAAGATGTGGATAGAGGTCATAAGAAAAGAGAGATATATGAAGATAGAGTGAAAAGGTTATGTGAAGAAATCAAGAGTAGAAGATGAAGAGAAGACATATCATGAAGAGGAATAAATTGGATAGGGCATGTAAGCCTCTTGTTTTTAAATCTAATGTTTCTTTGATGCATTTGATTTTACAATTACATGTGGAAAAGAATGAATGATGTAGATAACTATAATGATAAGCATGGTGAAGTTAGAGAGTGAACTTGGAAAAACGATAGATGATTTGTAAGAGCAAGTGAGAAAGTAAGTTGAAAACAAAGAAGATTTTTTAAGGATCTCAAAGAAGATAAGGACCTAATAAGAGATCATAAGATGATCATGAGATTAATAAACAAGAACAACAATTCAGCAGTGAGATAAAGACTGTGTAGCAGTCAGGCAGTGAGAGTAATAAGGAATATAATCATGGAAGATGTGTAAAACCAGTACTAGGAGACAAATGACTCTACAAATATCTAGTAGACCAATCTAAGACAAATCAATTGAGAGACACAAGCAAGGTTTGAAAAGCATGGTTAAGAAGAGCATTATGAATATCAATTCTGGTTAATATAATCTCTTTCTTGAGTGATGTATATACAATTGAAACAACTAATATGAAGGAATACAATTTAAAGGAAGGTGATCCTTGACTAATAAAATCTAGTAATTTCATGATCTTGTAAGGGAAATGATTCAGATAATTACTAAGAAGAAGTATGAAAAATACAAGTTTAATAGCCATAATGAGATGAAGAGATGCAACACCTATGAACCATGAATCAAGATGTATAACTCCTAGATTTATGGTGACAAAATATCATATACAGTCCTATAAGCTACAATCATGATCAAGACATTTGATACATTTAACAGGAGAATTAGTTTGATGGAAGGTACCAAGGACAAGACGATAGAGGATGAAATCAGGGTATGGTATATCAGTCAAAATAACATTTTCAGAGGATCATCTCTGAATTGGAAGTAGAGAAATAAAGAGGAATAACAAGAAGGATAACACAAGGAATGGAGAAACATTTATTTTTCCCATGGGATTATGAAGCAAGAGCATCACTCCTAATCTGTGTACATATGGGTGAAAACATCAAATTTGGATACTCTAAGTATGGTTGATAGGTATTAAAAGGTCTTCTAGAATTATCTAGGTATGCTGGTTTTGAATAAGACCCTCACAAAATTGCAAATTTGAAGTTTCCCTCCAGAACTAGCAATTTTGGATATGTATTGGAAACTGTATCTTGTAATGTGATGTTGGAGCATTATAATATGTAGATCCTCCAAGCATTTAAATAAGGTGGTAATAAGATCCTATTGAGGTCTTAGGATGATCATAGTTGTGATCTAGTGACCTAGGTCCTAAGATTTAGGGTACTAAACTATGCTGGGGTCATTTAATGAGTCTAATCAAATGAAAAACCATGTACTATGAAAAGGTCTTATAAGCCAATAATTAGTTATCAAGTCTTGTTAAGGAGCATATATAAACCTAATTTTTTAACTTGTTTTAATAATCCTTCAAATGATCTAAGTATTAGGAATAGCTTGGAGCTCCAAAGAATCTTGAAGGGAAAATCTTTATTGTATACACTATTTTTGATAGTTTAGATCTTGTCATTGAGAATCAGAGCATTGTGCATAATCAGTGATATTTCATTGCAGGTATCCTATATGACGGGTTATATTTGAGAAAGAAACCTTATGTTGTTCGTATGGGTAAGGATTTTCATGAGTTTTCATAATTTTTATTCATGATAGTAGAGATTGATCACAAATTCTAAGAATCTAAGGTGAATAGTTTGATACTAGGAGGTCTTTGAAGATCAAGACTATGTCACAGTATTGATGAGGGAGAGGCTTGTAGGAGGAATGATAGCAAATTCATAGTAAGAATAGTGAGGTCCTGAATCTTGAAGAAAGTGTATCTAAGTCATTATTTAAGACAAGTTAAGACTTTCATGTGTGACTTATATAAAGTTTATTATAGTCTTTGGGAACCTATATTTTTGGAGCAAGAGGAGTGAAGAACTGAATCCATACTGTGTAGAAGTTGGAGATATTATCAACACTAAAGACCGGTAGAGGAATAATAATGAAGAATAGGTATAAGATATTATTTTGAAGTGAATGTTTAAAGTGATTAATTTCTATCTAAGAGGGATTCAAGTTAAACTCTTGGTGATAATCCTTTCATCTATTGTGTCTTCGTTAGAAAATCTTGAATCCTAGTCATACTTATAAAGAGAAAAGAGTGGTTCAAGGAATTTATAGTGTGAGTTATTGACATTGAGAATGAATGAATGGTAAGATTTAATGTTCTTGAATAGATTAAAATTGACCTCAAGTAATGTATAAAAATACCTCCTGGAGATTGTTTCTAAGTGTTTTGATAGTGAAATATTCCTTCTCGGACCTGTAGGACTAAAACCGACCTATGGTTTTAGACCTAGGGTTTTAGGTTCTTAGAAGCATGAATTGAGGCCTATTACTGGTAAATTCAAGCCTAATGAAAAGTGGTGAAGATCATGTATCATGGCAGCTATGGTACTAGTGAGTTGTAAAATAAATTAGAATCCAAGTAAATTCCTACATTAACCGTTATTGTTGACAATCCAGTTAACAGATTGTTAGCATACAACCGTAGTCAACAAAGTTGAAAGAGAAGAAATTAGATGGATAAAGTTTGTTAGTTGAGTGAGAATAAGGAAGGCTTGAGCCTTGAAGATTTATTCATACTATCTTGAATTGAGTAGGGGAGTCAGAATAAAGAAGAAATTATGAAAGATATCAGTCACCATTATTCTCTAAGAAATATTAGTAATATTCTACCCACTAACATGAGTTGCATACAGTCTACAAGACCTATTTTGAAAGTGTACAACATGTGGTTTTGACAAATGGTTTTTTACAAAGTAAGTGACAATCAAACTATGAACCCAAGAAGTAAATCTAAATGTGTACTATGAGATGGGGTTTAATTTTCCATTTGAATCATTATAGAACAAAGATTAAGATATGAGAACACCCTTGACAGGGCTAGTAGAGGCCTAAGTAAAGTGTTGAAAAGCTAGGAATGAGGAAGTGAGAGAAAGGAGGACTTAAGACAATGATTTGGAAGGATAAAAAAATTTGGATTGCACACTCATAGAGGATAAAAAAGGGTAACTAGAAAGTGAATTTATATTTGTTCTGGGTTGCTCTAGTTTACTCTATTCATGAACTCACTAGAAGTAATTGACTTGAGAAACCTAGAAAGGTAGTTTTACAAAGAGGTAAATCATTTGAGCTTCTTGATTGATTTGAATCAATTTTATGGTTGAAATAACATTTAATGATATCTAGAAGAAATGTACAACTATTTTTTTAATTCCAAAAGGATTAAGATTAATCATTTTCATGATTTTGAGGTTTGTAGATAGTGGAAACAAGGCTAGTTTGAAGGCTTAATAGGCATAGTTTGAGTCTTGAATCAATTTTAACATTGTGAGTTACTTGAGAGTGTTTAGGATCTGCATCACTTAAGATAAATGAATGTGTCCTCTATCATATCTTTAATATAATGCATATGAAAATCAATGTACATTACGTGTTGATGCTTTGTTAAATTACTTTAAATGTGGATTATATTTTTATTATAAAACCAAAGCATTATGGGTTTGAATTGCAGGAATACAAATTCTAAAATCATGTTTTAAATCAAAATAGACTCAAAACCAACAACTACTCTAACATAATTAATCTTCATAGTAGAAAAATATTTAGTAGACCAACTTCTTGTAATAATAGGTCACAAGGCATGCCCAAAATGATAAATATATCTTAATGTTAACTTACAATCAATTAAATCACCTACCTGATTATTGTTAGTGTTATCTACAACTAATATTTTTTAACCTAATGAATGCTCAATCCCATAGTTAATACTACCATAAATATTTGTTCAAATGCATTTAGTACGTTATTTATGGATAACATGTGAATCTCGACTATAAAGTGATGTTAAGCCAACTGAAAAGGATAGATCAAGATGAGTATGGTTGAATATAAAAGAATTCCCACTTATTTTCTTGGAAAGTGTGTCATAAACCAAAGGATAAGAACACATAATGGAAATATTAACTCCATATCAATAAGGATTTGAGGCATATTTACAGTCATCCATAGTGAAGCAATAAAGTATGTCTTAAACAGTTACAAACTGAATTATGTGTGTTGTGCTCTAACTCTGAAATATAAAGGCCAATAATATAATGTAACAATTTCAAGTAAGTCATTTCAAAATATTTCATCTAATGTGATTTCACATCATGGTTATGTTTTTTGCAACTCCCTATAATGATTAGTTTATACACATAGAGGACTACAATTAAGAGTACCATGTCACAAGAGAAGTGTTTAAGTGCACTAATATGTTCATTTTAAATTTGGAAACTCCTCCATAAGTTGGCTTACTACAATTTTTTTTCTTTTGTTTGTTCCTCTAAGTTCCAAGCCTATTTCTTAAATAATTGCTACAAATTTCAACAATGTCAATGAGTTATAACTTATTTACACCACCTTTTACCATAATCTCCATAGTATATTTGGATTCATCATCTAGTCTTGTAAGGAATATGGTATTACTTAATTATTGGTCTATCCCATTGCCATAATGCTTATGAACAAAGAGGAATCTATCAAGATAATCCTCGAGTCTTTCATCCTCATTTTGGCTAATTCTAAAGATTTATCTATAGTCATGAACCTTAAATAGTCTTGGTACTTGTCCATAAAGGATGTTTGTATCTCAAACTAATTATGGATGGATTTGTGGGCCAATCCCATTAACCAATTCAAGATTGAGTCTTTAGTGTGGAGGGGAGAAAATTAACTTCTATTTTTCAACTATGTAATCAAAGGTTTAGTAGAACACCTTGAATACAAATAAAATTTGATCATGGTCTTTAAATATTTACCCCTAAAAGTAGGAAATATGGATGGGGATATACACTTCATAGGAAACTATTCCTTATGATCTAACGCTATAGGATACTGAACGTTATTCCTTGTAAAAACTTTACATTTTTTACTTCTTCCATGTTTCCTTGTGGTTCAACCTCAATTAATGAACTTGTGGTTTATCTTGTTTTTAAGAGGGATTTTGTTTTACAAATATTCCTTGTGAATCCGTAAGCCTACGCATGAACTAGAAAAGTGTATTTGAAATCCTAACTATAACTATAAGTACTTTAAATAAATATTTCCTATAAAATAAGAAGTTATGAAATATTTTCTATTTCCACTTCAAAAATATAGGAAAATATTCCTATCATCACATAGAGGTGCTTTGCATCATCAATGGAAGTAAGAAAATTTGAAATTATTAAACCAAAACTTACAAGAACTTCTTCTAGAACACCTAGCTCATCAAACTTCCAATTAACACCTACGAGTCCTCAACAATGACACCAAAAATTGTGGAGGGTTTTTGTTACTTCACTTTAATTCATCATTTGTCAAAAAAGGCAATATCTAATGAATATATGCTATAGGAAAGAGAGAAACATTTTTCTAACATTCCTTTTAATATATAAATTAAACATACATTCAGTTCACAACTTTTGAAAAAAAATTCTAAGATAAACAACCAAAATAGACACCATAAAATAATTCTAAATATAAAACTACATGATTTATTAATTTTGTGATATTTAAAGAAAATAAAACTAAAATGATTTTAAAAGAAACTGAACACAATGTTACTTCATGAAATATAATAGTTGTTCTCAACATTGGGTGAGAGTGGCCCTTGATTTTCCCTTGGATGTGTCTCTTACAACTTTATCAAATAACCGCTAACACCAATATACAACAAACTCATATTTTTTAATTTCTCAATGTTTTTTTACAAAGAGATAAAGATTATAATATCCCACTTCGAGTTCCAATGGCATATTTATAATATGTACTCAAGGTTTTAATATTTCAATCTTCCATGATTGTAGAATTATCTTCTATGTTTACGACCTAAGTTTTACTATACTAAAACCCATAATCAAACTCGATTATGCTTTCACTTTTCCAAATAAAAAGTGTGGAGACTACATACTCATTTAATACTCCTAAAAAACAACTAAGACGTAACAACCAAATTTCATTCCACATAATATGGGAGAACCATTTATTCATGGCTTTCAACTATTTGTTGATTAAACGGAACTTACCTCTATGTGTACCTTTTTTTAATTAAATACCATGCTATCAGGATCTCTTGAATTTTGAATGCGAAACATCTTTTTAATATCCTTTTAGCAAGTGCATGGTAACTTAGGGCCATCTTTGTGTAGTTTAATGTTATGTACCTTAGGATATGATATTATAGTGTAAATGGGTATATGAAGATGCCAAAATGTCTCAAATATCCCCCTTAGTTATATATGTTTATAATATATGAGGTCACGTAGGAATTAGTTATATTGGGCAATGAGTCAGACTACATGAGGATCAGGTATAACCCATCCATTAAGAGTAATGTGTTTCTATATGAAGGAATGAGTATCTTTATGAGATATTTCATGTATGTGTAGAGTATTCTACTTGGTAGAGGTATATTGGAGGTGTCCCCCTTCAAATGGAATTTGCATCTTGGGAGATTGTGAAGTTATTCCTTCATTAAGGAGTATTGTATGGTATTGCCTTACCTTAAGGATGTTCTTATATTTTTACATATATTGAATATTTGGAATCTTGGCCCAAAATAATCTCTTGCATGGTGTTGATATTGATTATATGCTTCATATTTCTTAATTATTATATGCAAAGATCTTATCAAGTGGTATTAGAGAATAAATTTGGGAAAATTATGGGATAAAACCCTAATATTACTAATTCTCCTATATCTTGATATCAAATGAGTCTTTTCATAACTGTTTGGTGTGAAATGAAGAAATCCTTCAAGGATTTAAACCTCAAAATTGAAGAGTTTTTGGAGTTGTTTTGAGAAAAATATTTTAGTTTTTGGGTTGAAACCCTAATGTTAATCACATGGTTGTCTGCTTACCCACCCATGTTAAAATCCCCCTAAGGCACAATCCTCCTCGAAGGTGGTTTCAATGCTAGGTGTGAAATCTCTTCTCATTGCTTTCACAAACATGTTTTTCTTTACTCGCTAAAGTTAGTAGAAAATTGGTTATGGTATACTCTGGTTGTTACTTCCCATGCTGTTGTCATTGGTTGCTACTTCTCTTGCTGTTTTTGCTAGTTTCTACTTCTCTTGTTGTTGTCACTCATTAATTCTTCTCTCACTATCATCATCAAATGTTTATCCACTTGTTGTGGCTACTATCGATGGTTGCTACATCTTCATTATGGTTTCATGGTTGCTTCAATTGGGTTACTAATGGTGGTCCCCTTCATTATAACCAAGGTTGTAGATCCTCTCTAAATAAAAAATCTTCAAAAATGTACAAGGATACGGGTCCTTTCAACACCCTCAAAGTTTACCCTAATCCAAAAAATTATGTCATAATAAAAGATTAAATATCATAAACAACATTACTTAATGATATTTATACAATGTTATAAAGATAAATTTTATACACTTTCATATATTACAACAAGATAATATAATCAACATGATTTATATTTAATAATCATATGAAATAATTTCTTGTTAGTTCAAAATAATGATCAACTTAATCATGAATAATACATAAGGCAAAGTTCCTTTTTATACAATCTGTGAAGTAATAATTTCGCATTTCACTTAAGTAAAATAATTTGAATCGAAAAAAATAAAAATCATTGCATGAAAAATTCATGCGTAATAATCAATTAATCACTTCATAATGAATCCTCCATCATGCATGTTGTAGGAGAGAGAAATTTGTTTGTATGGTCAGTTCAACGAATTGGCATGAATTATCAACTCGTAAGCATATGACATTATTTTGAAATAAGGTAAAATAATAAATTTATCTATCCTTTTACCTTCATACTATAATTAATCAACAAGAATAATAATGATCAAATAATATCACAATGTATATCCTCAGTTACCCATAGTCATGAAATAAACTGTATTCATGATCATGGAGCCTTAACAAACATGCATCTAGTAGGGAAAAATTATATAATAGTTATTATTTATCTTAACCTTATCTCAGATTGAAACCATTATTATAATCAAGACATATAAATAACCTAGAAAATCAATTTCATTTATTTCTAAACACCATGATTATAATCAAGACATAGAAACAATATCCAATTTCAATTTTACTTGAATATGTCTTTGGAGTTTATCCCACATCCATGGTCAATCTAAATAATCAGCTTCGATGATTTCTAAACAATCACCATATATAATATTCAAAAGTTTGATACCAATCCATACAAAAAAACAATAATGCACAAGACAAATTTCCCTAATTGTTTATTTTGCAACAAGAAGGATTTCAATCCATTTATTTCACCAGTTCAAACTCTTTATCACCAATATATAAAAAACCATAAGATCAAACAATTATTCCTTGAAGAAGCAACCATTAACACCACCCAGATCTTTGCGATCTTTCTGTAACAACATTATTTCCAATGACGAGATAGAGGATCATTAATACTTTTATTTTCTAATTCCTTAAGGAGTAAAACACAAAATCCTACTATATTATAAATCAAAGGGTGAATCCATTCTTATCAATCCAAGACATAATTTTCCCTATCGAGAGAGAATAAAAAGTTCGTAATAGCAAGCAAGATAAAACTATCTTTCAAGGCAAGACCTTAAAGTAGACATGGTTACTTGGGTGGGCTTGAAGGAGCCGTCACTAACTACCAATTAATCATGTAAGGGATATATCGTAACTTATACATTGTTAATCAAAGGAAAGAAATAAGAATTCACCAGAATGATTCGTATATCTTACATAAGAATTTTGTTCTTATTCCCATATTTTAATAGAAAACATAATTATAAATTTGTTTTAAGGAGGAGAGAAAGATCAACCCAGACACCCATTTCCAAAAACAACTCCATAGCCCAAATCAAGTTCAACAGTCGACTAAAAAGAGACAAACCAATTATTTATCTAAAAAAATGAACTCATTGATGTATTATTCTAGACTCCCCACAAGTTCTTTTCAAAATAAAACCAATCCAATAATATGACATACAAGAACATACCCAAAATATAAATAACCATGTTTTTTAATACACATTTGCTTATTTACATTTATGCATAATTTTTCAATAAAATAATTGATGTAACCCCATGAATATTTTCCATATTTGAAAAAAAAATACAAATGTAAACTATATTTCCTTACTTCAAAGTAAAAGAATAGAATATGAGTTAGACATTCATGCCTAGAGTTTCCAACACTGTTTCCAAATTTGCGCAAAGTTTCCACACACTGAACTCCAACAAAACTGAACAAATAAAACTCCAAACACACCCTAGATCCATATAAATTATAAGACATTATAAAAAAATCTATTTTTAGCTAGCTAGGCCCACAAACATCCCAACTAAAAATAGCTTCATAATCCTCCATGCACAAATCTAAAAGGAGAGCTCGAGAAACAAACAAGAACAATAACATGAAACTTCATTACATGCACTAGCTTCTCCAGGAATCTTCACACTTTCCTTAAGAATTTGGAACCACCTTAGAAGAAAATTAAATGCCATTTATTTTTATTAGTGCCACGTCTTGGCTTCAATAAATTTGTGACCATTATTTTCACTCAAATTTTTACATGGTAGTTTCCAATGAGCGGTCAAAGGAATACATATAAAATTAATAACAATATAACTTTATCCAAAGTTATTAATAATTAAACAATAACAATGCGTAGTGATATGGTCAAAACAATTAAAACAAAACAATATTAAATTCTCCCTATGATATGGTCGGTGACCATTTTCAATTGCCTAAACGTATATTTATCACCCTTTTTCATGGTGGTCAATGACCCCAATAAATTTGGTTTAATATTTCACAATGCCCATGGTGAGGTCGAAGACCTAAATGAACAATAACCTTTTCTACCATTGTCTATGGTGAAAGACCAATAATAAAACCAAACAATTTAATTTCCCCAGGGTCCTAGACCCAATTACTTTCAAACATTAACTTTGCCAAGTTTACATGGTCCAAGACCATAGATTATAATTATTAAACTCTTCCCAGCTTATATGGTCTGTGACCATTTTTAGAGTTGTTACTAGTAACAATATTATCAAACCATGGCCTAAGGCCTTCATGGACACAATTTTAATTGCATAGAACAGAAATTCAAAATTTTATCGTTTACCTTGTCGCTAATGAAGACTCATTCTCCTTCAAAACTATTTGCCAATAATAAAAAATGAAGACCCATTCTAAAAAACAATGAATATTACCTTTTTAATGTTGTATGGTTGATAACTGATGTTATAACAATAAGGAAGTCAATAAAAACAATAAGACAATTATTATTTCCATGTACCATATTAATATAAGGTACAACAATATATCAACTTATCTAACAATTAAAAAATCATCAAATACAACAAGCAAGGTGGAGCTCATTCATCCATGTCAAGTAAAACAAAATAAAAATGATGTACATCCATCATACAAGATGTAAATACGGTGTGTGACATACTTCCCCCTTTAAAGAATCATCATCTTGATGATTTTAACTCATCCATATAAAACATAATAACTAAACATAGTCAAAACAATTCAAAATTAATGTTTAAGGAAAAATCAACTCATAATTTCACATAACTTATAATTTTTATATATTTTTTGTCAATTATTACTCATAAATACTGAGTGTAACAACCTTATGAAAAAAATAATTGTAGAAAATTCAGTAATACGGAAAAAATTCCATTGCAGTCAATCAAGTTATCAATAATAATGATTATATCAATATTAGATTTAATTCAAAAAATAGTGTTTTTATCATTCAAACAAACAAGTAAATATTGTTTTTTATTTCTTCTAGATTTTCCCACCACTCTCACTAGTTTCACCACAACTATTCCCAAGTACTGAACCTAGTACTTCAGTAGGTGTTGTTTTTTTTTTAGCATTGCGGTTTGCCACTGCAAAAAGGATTCTTTTCTACAGCTTATTTTCCTTGTTCCTCAAGGGGCATGTTTTTGGGATATTAGTCACCAACACACTTTAAACACCCATTAAAATATATTTTCCTATCAAATTTATTGTCGTTACTTACAACATTATCCTGTTTATTTCTGTTTTCATTTGCAACATGGTTTTTTGTTGTGTCATTTTCATCATTTTGAGCCTTATTTCCAACATTTTTCCACCAATTATTTCTAGGTGAAATTGTTGAAGGTGAGATGTATCTCATCTTTCACTTCTCATCCCTATGAGAATCCATAGATTGCAACTTCTACTCTTTCCTAATGGATTTCACAAAAACAACTTCTAAGGTAGAAGGTCTATGTACATCAACTTTACCCCCAATGATTGGGTTAAGTCCCATGATGAAATTACATATCCTAAAATTCTCATCTTTCTGATACTGCGTAACATACTTCAGCATTTTGGTGAAATTTTCCCAATATTCAATTACAGTCAGTTTACCTTGAGTTAAATTTTGGAACTTAGACATTTTTTGATCAAAATACAGTTTTGGTAGCCAATGTTGGCTAAAATAAAGTTTAAATTGATCTCAAGTTATATTTTTTGTATCAACACCTAACTCCACCTTTCTACTACCCCATCAAGAGGAAGCCTCATTGGAGAGATGAAAGGCACCCCAAACAACTTTGATTTCCTCTGAGAAGTCATTTATCTCAAAATACTTCTCCATTTCACTCAACCAGTTCTTAGATCCATCTCCCAAGGTTGTTCCATCAAACTTGGGTGGATTGATTCACTTAATGTATTTTGACAGCATATCTACCAAGTGGGCTCTTACGTCCCCTGGTTGGTTTCTGACATTGGGATTTATAGCATTCATGTTTACAACATTTTGATCCACTGCATTGTGATTCCCAGCATTAAGGTTTCTAGTGTTAGGCTACCCATATTGTTGTACATTACTGTCATTGTCACTACTATTGTCCTCAACCAATACTTGTTGTTCAAGAACAATTATATTGTTACAAATATCTTGTAGGAAAAATAGTATTTAAGCATCAAGTTTTTGTGTGTGTTGCTTCAGCCCCCACAACCCTATTGTTTGCATTATCTCCTCTTATCCTATTCATTGTGTTTTATTAGACAAGAATAAAATATTTTGTTAATGTAAGGACCCATTAAGTCCAAAAGCTATAAACCTTTAGCTATGATACCAAAATGTAACACTCATGTTATACTTCATCAAATTAAAGAATATATATATACCCCTTAATTACCTTTTTATGACTTCAATGATTTTTAAAACACAACAAATAAAATCCAACATAATTAATTGTAATGAATATAATTATTACTTAGCTCACTACAAAGTAATCCAACATTATTAGTATTCCCAAATCCATATTGACAACATACATTAACCATGTGCAACTGTAAGGGTCCTAGATTTTTCCTGATCTCCCTTAATCACTATACATAAGCATGTATACACTATATACATTTTTAAAAACCTTTGTATAGGTTATGAGAAACTATACATATTCTTAGTGTTAACCGGAAAGTCACTAAAGTATCCTCCATCTGAATCCAGAAACTGCTAATAAGAAGAAACAGTGAATAAACAATGCAATTAGTCATTTGCACTACTGTGGGCATAGTTATCCATATTTGTGCTAGCAATCCAGTTTCAAGAATGCACACTAGCCTACAAATCCAGTCTTCCATTCACCACACAACCATCTCAATATAGTTATCAAGATTATTTTCCGTTGATTAAGAAATTAAGTTTCAGTTCGGAATCTACAAGGATCATGACTCGATACTCAAATCACATGGATCATGTCAGTCCAATCTTAGGATCCCTACGGGAAAGGTAATGATCACATAATGACTTGCATCATTATGTGTTCATTATCCTCCCCGTAGCCATCTTGAGCTGGCACAAACAAGATGCATATGACACGAATTTCATTTCATGACATATACCCTTCCTTGTTATTTCATTAGGCTTTCATCCTAGGAATAAGTTATACCAAATCTCTTATGTTATCCATGTAACGATATAGGTGTACAGTAACTCATTGAATCACCGACTAGTATAAGTACCTCATACAACACTATCGTAAGGTAAACTATTTCATCCTACGATGATTAAATAAAATTAGTTAAACATAAAGATAAACTAATTCATATCGATAAGATAAATAGTACATATGATCATTTGTAGTCATTTAATCATTTTAGTACATTTAGATTAATTAAGTACACTTGTACTTTTTCTTATGATTATAATGTACCTTTCGTACTTTTTTTACTAATGACATATTTGTTTTCCAACAAAGGTACAACATATATAGATATGGTTTTCTTAATGTATGAACATTATTACATTCATGTATGTTTTCCATTATTTAAAGGACAACACTATTTTTATTTTAGTTTATGAATTATAACTGTTACATATTATATTATTCATACATGCTAATCTTATAAAAGTAGGTACATTATAATATCGTAATAATGTCTTCATTTATGGAAGTTCAATAATATAATACATTGTCTTGTATTGATGATTTCATCTTCATATAATGAATATTTAATACATATTTTTTCTCTAATAATGATGCCATAATAACATTGATAACACCCTAAAATTTACAAATAAAATAGTATGACTAACTAGGAAGAGCTAACACCATTGCCATCTATAGTCAAGCTCTAAGTTTTAGGAATGTAACATCAATGATCAAAGCTTAAAAGCATGCTATGAATGTAAACTAAATGGAATTAAACATTAATCTATAAAGCATCCTTACTATGTATGAATTGCTAAACTAACATAGACCTAAATAGATCTAAGAGGGCAATCAAATTGGGTTTGTTGCTACTCCAAGAGAGGTGAAAGGGTCTCTCCAAAAATGACTACAAGATCATATTGGATACCCATGTACTAACCCCATTGAATACTTTAGGAAAGGATTGAGCTTGGCTATAAATCATATTTCTTATATGAGATGCAAATCAAAGCATGGTGTAAATTTGGAGGGTAGTACTTAGTCTTATTTATAGTTTTTCCTTTGAGGAAAACTTGCATCTTGGTGCATATGGGATTAAAAGTACAAATAAGATCAATACTTGCTAATCATGATTAATCTTTGGTAATCACAATTAATGAATTAATAAGTGATTAGGATGTGATGAGACCTATTCAACCACTTAGGGTTGATTAGAAGGCTAGGATAAGCTTTTGAAGCTTGCTGAGATGTTGTGGAGGGAGATGGGGTGATTTTGAGTGGCTAGAAGAGGGGTTTTGAGCCAATAATAGGGTATATTGACTAAAAAAGAGTAAAATAGGCTTAATTAGCTAATAATCGCTAATTGTGTGTTTGGAAGAGGATTTTGTCTTACCATTTTTCGTAAAGTGACATCTTGAATGTGAAAGAGTTTAGGAAATCAACAATATGTTGTTTAATTGGCCAAAATGGTTAATAAGCTTTAGTTAATTAGTGGAAATTAAGTAATTATAATGGAATTGGTAAGAATGTGAGTGACTTTTGTGCATTTGGAAATAAGATTGTAAAAGAAGAATTTGGGTGTCTACATTTTTTCCTGTTTGAGGTGAAGTAAGTAACTTCTCTTCAAATATAGTAGACAAGCGTAAATAGGTAGATTTTTAAAGAAAAGTTAGTAGGATGAAGTATTCCCCCTCGAGTTTCAATGGGGGTGATAGAAGAAGTCAATCGACGATAAAAAAAATATGATTGAAGTAGACAAAAGAGCTAAGGGTAGGGATAAATATTGTTGTTTATTGCCCCAAGTGATTTAGAAGAGAAATTAGTAGTGATAATAAATGATAATGGAGAAGAAATGACAATGGAAAATATAGGAAAATCCCAATATTTGCATCCAATATTTCAATAAGCAACATGGTTGTATCATTTTTCCCCTAGATCTACATCATCATCCTTTATTGAAATAAGAAAAGTGTAAGATAACATGAAAAAATAATTTACTAAAATTTTTCCATTGCCAAAAATGTGCAACTCCATGCAACATACATAATGCCATGTAATACGAGAAAGTAAAATGATTCTTAACTCCATGTAATATACATAATGCAATGTAATATGAGAAATTAAACTAGCCAGCCTAACAAAGAAACTAGTATAATCGCATGTACTTAAACAAAAAACATTCAAGACAGTTGCACCAATTTTTTTGTTATCAAGCTTTAATTCCTAAACGTTCATTTTTGTTATAACGAAAAGGGTTTAAAATGGTTCCCTAAGTAAGGATACATGTGAGGGGAATAAAAGAGGACACAAGTAGTCCCATGGAAAGCATCTATGCACTATGACACACTCTCTGGAAACTCACTGTTGCATGAGAGTATCGACATAGTAAGCAAGCCAAATTTGTTAATGTAGGTAGATCACAATGTTTTGTAAGTTTGTTTGAGACAAGAATAATCAAGAACATGAGAAATATGTTTTTTGTAGGACAAATTTTTGATATAAAAAGGACAATGCATTTGATACAGGCTTTAGCTATGTACATATTGTTTACCAATTTTTGAAATTTTGTACTTTTTTGGGTTTTTGATTGTTTTAGTAATTTGTTTGGGTTTTTTTTTTGAAACATATTTGAATTTTTTTATTTTCAAAATATATTTGAATGTTTTTTATGTTTTAGAAGTTTTCTAAATTTATGTATAGGAAACGAAGAAACATGGATTCCCCAACGACAGATGGGATGTACAAGGGCATAATGTCAGGCCTATGCGTAAGAAAGTGAAGATGTGAATTTTCCCCCAGCGTTAGATGGGAATATTCAAAGGTAAATTGTTCATGTGCAAAAGTTAGATCAAGGACAATATGGATAGGTTTCAAACATGATGATGAACGTAACCCAATGACGTGTTAGGAAGGAACAAGGATGCCCCCAACGTAAGCTAGGACAAGAAGTACATGATAGAAAGAAGTGGAAGATTTCTTTGAGAAAGGGGACAAAGGTGCCCACAAACATGGTGAAAAGAACATATTATACACATGGATGTTCTAAAAAAATTAGAAGAAAAACGTGAATATAGCTTAGATGCCTCATGATGAAGAAGTGATTAGCCAAAGGAACGAATCTTAAGACAAGATACAGACTAGAGTAAGAGTTTTAAAAAGGTAAAAAAAAGACACTTGGTAACATACTAATCTTGTTTACTCATAGAGATTCAATGTGTGCATGTGGAAATTTATTACCTCTTGGAGGGAAGATTTTATAGACAAGAAGTGAAGAAACCCTAGCCAATGTGTAGGAATGATTTATTTTTCAAAGTTGATTCTTTTTTTGTGAATGGATTATGGAAGGAGAGTCGTACATTGCTACGCTACTAGCCAGATGTCCATAGCCCTGACAGAGATTCATTTTATTCTAATCATAACATTTCTCTACTACCAGTCATGCGTCTATAGCCTGGCTAGATATTATTGGAAAGACCCCAAGAGAGAGTTATATATCAATTTATTTTTTCTTTTATCTTTAGATTTTTGATTTGATTGATTTTGTTTTACTTTCTGAAAACTTATTTTAGCTCTCTTGTTTGAAAAAGGGGTTAATAACCACTGATGGATTGATGGAAGGAGGTGGAATTTCTTGTGATGATGAAGTTGGCTAGTGTCCAAAATTTCTTCGCATCAAGTTTTTTTAGATGTTGATTGTGATGAGATCTTTATGAGGTCATCCGTTCTTTAAATTACTAAAGTGATAAAATTTCAAGCCCAAACGGATACCAAAAAGGTAAATGTCATAAAATGTGTGTGAATTGGCTAACCAAAATATCATCGAAGGGATGAACATGGTAGGAAGGCTTGTAGAAGAGGAGCAATAAAAGGAAGAAACAACATCCATGTGTATGCAATATCAGATTTGCAATATGTGTTTGTTTACCTTTGACTTTTTGAAATGTTTTCCTTTTTTTTGTATTTTGTCTTTTTTGAAAAGGTGGGACTGAGAAGGTCACTCGGCATGATAAAATCAAAAAACAATGTTAGAGATCTCATTTATTAGGAAGACTAGGTGTGTTTGCTTATCAAGAGTCATATTATCCCTAATCTTGATGATCGTGGTGAGCTCATACTAAACAAATGACTATGATTTATCATGAAACATGGAAGTTGCATGTGGTAGATTGAGGTCCCTATCTAGAGGTTTTTTGTACTTTAAACCATACTTGATGGTTACATTGGTGTGCATATTCTTGAATTATGGTTGATTTTGAACTTTACAATCTTTTAAGTTATTGGGAGCTTTGGAGATCTTGGAATTTTCGATCTTAGCTTGATAAAGAAATTGTTTGGGTGTCCTGTAAGCTAATACATGATTTGTCTGATATCAAGAAATGGGAGAAGAAAGTGGATGAATAGGATAGATGTGATAAGTGTCAGCGGGCTTGCCACAATCATTGATAGAATAAAAATGTGATGAATGCAAAGGATATGGTCCAAGAGTTGAAGAGGATGGGATACCAGGTGGCATCCCATAAACTAAAGATAAAGGAATACTAGGATGTGGCCCCTAAGATTGAAGATGATGGGATACTAAGAGGTGTCCCATATATAGAAGATGATGGACTACTTGGATGTGGACCAAGAATTTAATATGAAGGGTTGCTAGGACATGCCCCCAATATAGAAGATGAATGGATATTAGGAAATGGCCCCAAGATAGAAGAAAATGGGCTACCAGGTGGTGAGCCACACATAGATGATAGTGAGCTACATAGAGGTGGCCCACATATAGAAGAAGATGATGGGATACCAAGCGATGACCCAAGGTTAGATTATGATTGAGGAATCATGATAGATAAAGAATGATTGGGTAAGGAGAAGATAGGAAATGGATCAATGCTAGACCCAGGCCTTCCGTATCCTAATGAATAATGTGAAGGACTGAGTTTGATGATCCTAGTGTCTTCCTCTATTTTTTGAAAAAAGGAATCAATTTCTTCCTCAAAAATGCATGAGCACATAGAAGTCAAAATGGAATCTTTCCTCATTATCCCCTAGAGGATCGTTATCATATAACCTCATGAATTCATTGATCACTTCCCTCTTCCTGAAAGAAATCAACCGGAACGGGTCTTTTTTCTTCAACCATGGGAGGTTTACTAGAAGAAATAGGTCCAACTAGAGTGCAATATTGAGAAGATGATGACTCAAGAGATGAAGTATATTTATATTTGTATGTCTCACGAGTAGAAGAAGATGTAGTTTTGAAATAGCTTGGTATAAGGTTTCCTAGAAGATGATACATTGTTGGTAGAGTAATAAGATCCTTCATCCAGGAATGATATTGAGACATAGGGGTCAACTTGGATGATTGCAACATGAGTATCGAATTAGAAGATTGTAACATGGGAGTCGACTTAGATAATTACAACATAAGTGTCGAATTAGGTGATTGCGACATGGGATTTGTGTTAGAAGATTACAACATGGATGCCAACTTAGAAGATTGTGACATAAGTGTCAACTTAGGAGAATTTGGATTCACCCAGATCTTCAACAGAGGAAGAGGTTATCAAGGCAGTGAATAAGGGAGGTCCAAAAAAGTAAGGGAGGACCATGACGTAAGAAACAAATTGTATGTTTGATTTATGGATCTTGGAGCTGCACAAATATTTAAAGGAATAATTTGTTTAGGCGATTGATAAGGGGAGTCCCATGAAGAGAGGGAGGACTGCAAATTAAGAGTTGAATGAGGTGAATAGTTATGATGAGAATCTTTAGAAGATTGAGGTGAATCCAAAAAATCAGAAGAACAATTTGGATTTAAATTAGAAGAAGAGTGGGGGGAACCTGAATAATAATTTAGATCATAAGCATCTAAACCATACCACCGACTATAAGATAAAGGTGGGAAATAGGGTACTTGAATGGGTTCTCCAGCGTAAAGGACCAAATGAGGCTTAGCCGTGATGGGCATCTTTTGATGGTAATTCCGAAACTTTGATTCCTTTGTGGTGTACGTATAAGGAACCTTGCGATAGTTGGTCATTGTTGGCATTTGTGGGATACAAATGTCTAGACTGAGATAGTGTGATTAAACTACTTCAATTGGAATGAATTCTTGTGTTGATTTAGGCAACATAACGGAAACTAGCTAGACATTTGGAAAACATGGGCCCTTGGAAAAACCAAGTGGCGTAACGACGTTAAATCATTACAAAGAATATCCTATAACAAATGGTCACGAATCCAAAGGATTAATATGAACCTAAGGACACCAAAGAATAAAGAATGACCTACCTTAACAAGGTAATATATGATAGGAGATACCTAGGACAATACAATGACGTATAAGACTCAAATCTAGTCACAAATTTTTTTTACTCCCTATGATTTTTCGAGATAGGTTTGAAACATATAGTGATAACACAATATCACCATTTAGGAAAAGTTTGAAACAAACAAGACCTAAATGCTAAGAGAGTGTTGACACGAGCCTCTAACAAGGTATACTAAAATCTAGTTTCTAAACACTAACCAAGTCTAAGTCTTGTAAAATGGAAGATACAAATGTGAGTAGCATAACAACACTATTTGGATACGTTAATCAAACTTTGCAAGAAAGCAATATTTTAGTATCAAAATGGCGTTATAGAGATGCTAACAAAATAACCTCAACACTCACAAAAATCAAGACAGAATAGGATGTAAAAACTATGCCTTAGCATATCAAGGAATTATTAAGTGTGCGAGCAATGTAACAATACAATCTAGATATTTAGGACAAGTTTCATGATTGAAACAAGACGTAAATATCAAAATTTTATGGCTATAATGCAGGAAACATAAGAACTCAAAAGAATTCAATGATAAGACCACCTAGCTACAAATTATAATAAGTCTCAATATGGGTTTTGAGACAAGAGGAGCTACTGTAACTTGATGACGTACCATTCACACTTTCAACACTTGCATTCCAGCATTGTAACCTACTCATGCAAGTAAACTACAAAAGTGGTGGACATGATTATTTATAGTAGGTTTCCATATGTGTTTGTTCTTCTTTTGTCTCAAAATAAGAAACAAGAAAATCAAAGGAGTAAACCAAGTGGTGATGAAAATTACTCTAAAAACTTGAAATTAATCTAAAAATCTTGAGAAACTAATCTAAAAATCTTGAAAGTAATCTAGACAGCTTGAAATTAAACTAGAAAACTTGAAAGTAATCTTGAAAGCTTGAAATTAAACTAAAAAAATTGAAATTAATCTAGAAAACTTTAAACTAATCTAGAAAACTTGAAATTGAAAAATTTAAAACTAAGTTAAAAAGCTTTAAAAATGAATGCAATGGGGTTTGAAACCCACTGGGTGTGCCAAATGATAACACCCTAAATTTTAAAAAGTAAATAGTATGACTAATTAGGAAGGGCTAACACCATTTCCACCTATAGTCAAGATCTAAGTTTTAGGAATGTAACATCAATGATCAAAGCATAAAAGCATGCTATGAATGTAAACTAAATGGAATTAAACATTAATCTACAAAGCATCATTACTATGTATGAATTGCTAAACTAACACAAACCTTAATAGATCTAAGAGGGCAATCAAATTGGGTTTGTCACTACTCCAAGAGAGGTGAAATGGTCTCTCGAACAATGACTTCAAGATCATATTGGATACCCATGTACTAACCCCATTGAAGAATTTAGGCAAGGATTGAGCTTGGCTATAAATCATATTTCTTATATGAGATGCAAATCAAATCATCGTGTAAAGTTGGAAGGTAGTATTTAGTCTTATTTATAGTATTTATACGGGCTATTTTTTGAGATAGCATACAGAGCACACAAACTAGCTAAATACTTGTGCAACATGTAAGGGCTATTTTTGGAAGAGTGTCTACTAAGCGCTTTGTATGGGTTTGAGTTAATAATAGAATTATTACTGCCAATTAACCAGAAGAGATCTATTATTAGCACACTTGCATGTGTGTCTATTATTGTAAAGGAGCATGGCTATTTTCAGCATGTGACGTATTTTGGGTTATGTAAGTGATGAAGGGAAAGTCCCTACCCTTATAAATATGTAGTGATTTGCATAGTATAGGAGAGATATTGTGAAGTTATGTTGTTAGATATGATGTGCACATAATTTTATGATACTGAATATTGCAAGAATCTTCTTTGTATTTACTATGCTTAATATAATGGAGTGTATTGGCTGACTCAAAGTGTTAAACATGAATATAAGTATATCTTGCATGGTAGAATTCATATGGCTATTTCTTAAATCCATTACTCCTTAGACCTAGATCTGGAATATGTTTTGTAGAATGTTTATACCAATTATGGATATGAATGCATTAACCCTTCATCATGTTCGCATCCTGCACAATAAATTATAGGGAGGGGCTTGGTACCTTTACACACTTCGGGTGAGCACTCAGTCTAAAATAAGTGATGTGTCGGTGTGCCTGGGTTATTTCTAATAAAATCTAGGCTGCATCATTGGTTCTATTGTCAAGACCTCTTTTTCAATTGTTTTTAGGATGGTTTGCGATCAAGACATACTGATTGATCCTAGAAATTGTTGAGGAGTGGATAAAATATGTAGAATATGAATACACACGGAGGTTCAACACTAGATCCGAGTTTAACACATGCGCATGGGTGTAACAGAATATGTATGATATTTTACATGAGATCTTCTTCATTATTTTTCTGGTAGAACTTTATGAGTGGATGGTTGCTTATGCGTCTAAAAGGTATTGGAGGTATCACACACTTGTTTGGACGCAGGAAGAATTTCAGGCCCTTTATGATGTTGATCTGATTTGGACACGTGTTGTGGATACTTGGTTTCATGGTGTTTTAAAAAGTTATATTATGGAGTACTCAATTTCCACTTATTCTTTCCCAGTGGTACCAGAATTCCATTTTTTACAATATCCTAGGGGAACTTACTTAGAAGGCATTCCACTGGCGATCAAAATATTGATGGTGACCCTGAAATTGGAAAGCAAACCGATGGATAGCTAAAACCCACCACATGCGGGGGCAGGAGCAGGTTTGGTGAAAGATGGTAGACCTAGTGGTAGAAAGGCGGCATAAGTATAATGAGGCACATGAGAGGGAGATAGAGAAGCAACGGGATGTTACAGAGTGAATGGCGTTGAGGAGAGAGATGGATCACAGAGAATTTGGAGCTCACGTAGATGACATGGAGCCAAAGCATCAGGAACTCCCTCATTTGAGAAAGCATGACATGGAACCCCCCTTGGCCTCACATGGAAGCACACCAATAGAGATGACCTAGGCCATAGGTGCGCATCTGAATCTACCTAGAAACCTAGCCCTTGTGATTGGTTTTCTAGTATCTAGTATGATGAGTAGTCAGCAAGATAATTTAGGTAGTGGGAGAGAAGGAGTAAGTCACATAGCAAGTACATCGATGACAGGGAAAACATCTTAATTTTTGTTTAGAGGTACCTTTACAAGTGCATCATCTATATAGAATTCAAGTGTGTAGAATTTCATACCCACTTCTGGGAGTGGTAACACCTCACAGACTATAGGGGTTCAGTTCAGTACTATTGTTGGGACACAGGGGAAGTACATATTCTTGTCCACTTCTGGCTACAAGTGGAGGATTAGGAGGTATAGGTGGTTCTAGTTCTAGTGGATCTGTTGTTTTTGGAGGTAGAGGAAACATAGGAGGTTCTGGATCAGGTGGGCAAGGTCTGCACTAACCCCAGAATATTTACATGGAGATGTCTCTTCATCTAGTAAAATATAAGGGCATAAAAGATGCTACTGAACACGTGCACATGTGTGAAATACTATGGCATGCAAAAGGAATCACAGCTTCTGAGTGGAAGGTGAGTCAATTTGAAACTACATTACAGGGACACGTATATGGTTGGTACAAGAATTTTTTGACCCTGATCAGACTTACGTAGACTATACAACATTAAAAGATGCTTTCCTGTAAGGATAGATTCACATCCTTGAGTTTGAGCAGAAGATTATAAGAATGCACTCAAGTATATTAAGCAAGGCACTACTAAGAGTGTTAAGGAGTGTGATGCCCATGTTTCTAAATGCACTTTTATCTAATCTTTCTTATGATATTCACATGCAAGCCAACATGCACAATGGTTCGTTGGAGGTCTGATTATACCTTTTAGAAGGGCGCTATCACATAAGACATACACTGGTCTACATGAAGCACTTTAAAGCAGCTTTACATCACTGAGGTAGTCAGAAGTATAGACACTGGAGTCAGTCCCATTCTTGGAAGCATAGATTACAGCTATGGAAAATTAGTTGAGAGAAACTATCGGAAAACTCAGCACATGAGATGCACGCACGAGGATTTGGTGTACAGATTGTGAAGCAAAAGGGCACACCAATGATAGTTGTCCCACGTAGATTAGTATGTTCATTATTACTAGACTATGAGATATGTCATTTGAACCATGATGCTATCCACTACACATTATTGAAATGCACAATATGGAAGAATGTCTCTTCCTATTTTAAAATCTTTAGGTCCACAACTCATAATACGGAAGAATTCCAGACTGATTGGTCAGATCCATGATGTTATAGATATTGGTGTACGAAAGACAGAGAGTATTAGAATAATTCTAAGGGTAAGGGTGAGACATCAGGATTGGGATCACAATCAAGCACATGTTATGATCAGGAATGAAGGGTATTTTGAAGGAGGTCATGGAAGAGGTCAAGGATACCATGGTGGATTCAAAGGCCAGAGGCTGTGGTGGTGGATGAGTTGATTTTCCTCGCGAAAAATGTTATACATGATAGATATCTCATGAACACTACAAGCATAAATGTCCTCAGAATTTTACATGTTCTTTCTGTGGAAATAATCATAGCATATGAGGAATGCCCAGACTTATATGAGCATCTTATTAAGCAACATAAATAAGAAAACAAAGGAGCATAGGGATGGTTAGGATACAACGCGTTATGGACAATCAGTGGATGCCCAAGTTAGAATCTGAAATTTGAGGTATTGCCTGTAAATATCGCTACCCATGCTGAAGCTGGCACGCACCAAAGAAGTGTTAAAATAGAATCCTACCATCACTAAGGAGGAGGTTCTACATGCACCGTACCTAGATCCTATCCATCAGAAGGAGGTGTATCAGGAAACCATGGAGGAACTCAGGAATATTTAGGGTGAAATATAGTGTTCAAAGGAGCAATCATGGAATATGAAACAAAAGAAAGTAGTAGAGGGCGGTCCAATTTGATATGGATGACTTGAAAGAGGTCTACAAAATGTTATCACCAGGAGAATATCATTCCATTTTTAGGGAATTGGCTAAAGGGAAACACCCCTGGGTGTAAGTATTGAGACTAGATGAAAGATCCTACATGTAAATCTTCCCCCCCATAGCTTAGACTATGACAAGGAAATCACTTTGAATGTTTGTTGTGGATGGATGGACCTTTGAGTAATATATTGATTGATACATAGGCATGAAAGTCAATGTTCTTACTTTAGATGCATGGGTACAAATGGGGAGACCACCATTACAACCATCTTCTAATGTGTTGTTTATGGCTAATCAAACCAAGGCCACCCCTATTGGAGTTTTTAAAAGATGCATCCATTATTATACAAGGATTCAAGTTCATAGGGGATTTTTGAGGTTTTTGGCACTTGCAGAAGCAGACAACTTCCCAGACTCTTCTTGGGTTCCCTTGGTGTTATGCAAATAATGTTGATCTTCAGTTCAAAAAGGGTTCTATCAGTTTTGAGAACAAGGAGGAAAGTGTTATTATATCCCTTTAACTAATGGAAAAATATATTCCCTATGTTGAGCCTTTGAGTGAGGAAGATCGGAATAGGATTTATGTACACACAATCTAGGACCCTAGAAGTGCTCAAGCCATCTAAAGAAGGAATCCTTTAGTGGGAAGATGTGTAGTCTATTAGTGATACTACAAGTATTTATTGTGATAATTTTCCTCATGGTACTTATGAGTTGGTAGGGAACGAAGTAAGAAGTACATTTACATGGAAGAGTAGACCTCGTTGCATCAGGAGAATAGGTAACAACTCATTACCTCAATACACTGGAGAAGGAGATCCTATGGTATTTCTATGCATTCCATAGAGGAATAGTGGACAGACCAATTGGAGAGACAGAAGTATGCTAGCATATACCCTATATGGGAACAGTAGCAATGCACTAGTGGGTGGTTCACAGGTATAATCTTGTAGGATGGAATTAAATTAGGATTTCTCTTTCTACTTGGTTTTCTAGGAGTAATGCACCTACTCAAATCTGTACTTATTATGGTAATCAAACATGTTCAACACCACGTTCAACAGTGTGAGAGACTCTGGATAGAGGGGTAAGGAAGCTTTACCACCTTCACTCTGGGGTGAACAAATTTTTTATTCCAATTTACAAGGCTACACATGTGCTTGGAATGTATATGTGGAACTACATACAGAGACTTGGAAATTGGCAGGATTTGATTGTAGGAATGATCCAGACTTTTGAATACTACTCTACTAAACATCCAGTAGAAGAGGAATTGAGGGTTCTAAAGTGGTTAACTATAGGAGACAGTGAAAATTCTGAAGAACTAATTTAGGAGTTATTTGATGGAAATGACTCAGCAGCACATCTTGCTTGAAGAAATAGAGACAAATTCCACACTACTTAAGTGTGCTTACCTTGAGAAAGAACAAAAGGAAAATATGGCCTACTTAGTAGATGATGAAGAAGTAGAAAATCTAGATATAGATCATTCAACAGGTAGGCGTGAGGTTTTGGATAGTGCTGATAAGACCACGCTCACCTATCATGAACCTATGAAAATAAAGAAAGTGAATATTATATCAGATGTTGAGCCTAAGGAGGCCATAATTAGGGTATTATTGGTCTGACTCTGAAGTGGAAAAAATCATTGAGTTACTATGAATATTATCAGGGACTTATTTCCTAAGGGGATACCATGAACTAAAAGGCATGCATGAGTCATTAGGAGAAATGAAGATAAAGCTTAAATAAGGTGCGCGCACGGTCATAAAGAGATCCTATAGGATGAACCCCCAACTTGCATGCATAAGGTTCAAGGAAGAAATTGGCAAAATGTTGAAGTTTGGAATCATTAAGCCCTCTAAACAAATCAAGAATGGGTTAGCCCAATGGTGATCAGTATAAAGAAATATGGTCAAATTAGGATCTATGTGGACTACAAGGAGCTAAATGCTACATGTGTGACTGATCCTTTCCCTATGCCATTCACAGAGGGGAAATATTAGAAGGCATTACAGGGTGCATGAGATCTATTTCGTTATAAATGGATTCTCTAGGTATCATTAGGTTAGGATTGCAAAGGAGGATCAGGAAAAGACTACTTTTACCACTGAATGGGGAATTTTTTCCTATACTATGATGCCTTTTGTTCTGAAAAAATGCACCTGTTGTATTTTCACGCATAGTTTTCCAAGCAGTACAAGGATTTTATTCATAACTTCTTATAGGTTTATTTAGATGACTGGACAGTGTATGGACTAGTTAAGGATCATTATGAAAATTTATGCTTAATGTTTGAAAGATGTTGATAGTTAAGCCTATATTTGAGCATCAAGACATGTGTCTTAGCTATACCATCTGGAAAAATTGCTAGGGCACATCATCTACAAGGAAGATTTGTTGGTTGATCTAGCTAAGGTTGCAGTCATTATCAGTCTTAGCAGAGCCTATCTAGTCAAAGTGATGTGTGTAAATTCTTAGGTCACACTGGGTATTATAGAAAATTTATTAAAGGGTATGCTAAGTTTGCCATACCCTTGGAGGAGTTACTAAAAGGAAATGGGGCATTCTATTAGAGGGGAACCACAACAGTGCGCATTTGAGACATTAAAGGAAAAACTTACTATAATCACCTATTTTATGATTTTCCCTCATGGGACCCAACCGTTTCATGTACATGTGGATGCTTATGGACATGACCATTGACAGTGGTGTTGGATCAGCCCAGAAGAAGGTATTATAAACCATCTCTATCTATTTTTCTAATAGAAAGTTGACTCATGTAGAGAAGAATTATACAATTACAGAGTGTAAAGCTTTTTCAAATTATCTATGAGCTACATAAATTCAGACATAGTACCTACTAGCAACACCATTTGTATTCTATACCAATCACATGGCATTGAATTATTTTTTCAACAATCCTGTTTTACAGAGGCGTTCATATGTCGATGGGTACTCTTATTCCAAGAATTTGATTTTACAGTTGTGGTAAAACCAAGGAAAAAGTAATTCTACACCAGACCATTTATCCATAATACAGTCGGGAGAATATGGGACAGGCAATAGAAAATACCATACCCAATGCACTAGTTATACCGATTACAATGCACGTGCCATCAAAAGTAGAGGACATAGTTGTATTTCTACGTATAGGTAGGCTGCCAGAAGGAATGAAATCCTTAGAGAAGAAAAAACTTTCCATTCACGCGGCACTATTTATGTTGACTAGCAGTGACCTGTACAAGTTAGGTTGAGATGAAGTATTGCACCGATGTGTACTGAAACATAAGTGCATAGATATCATGGAAGAGGATCATGGTGGTATTGTAGGTGGGCACTATGCAGGTGACACCATTGTGCACAAGATTATGGTGGGAGACCTTGTACAAGGATTGTAAGGCGTATTGCAAGGCCTACAATCACTATCAGCACCTTGGCAAACCAAGACAAAGAGATGAAATTCCTTTAAGACCTATTCCTAGTGCAGAACCATTTGAGAAATGGGCTATAGATTTTGTGGGTCCTATTTCACTAGCCGTGAGTAGGAATGGATCATGCTATATCATCACTTGCAAAAATTATCTAACAAGGTGGGTAGAAGCAACACCTACAAAGGATTATACAACAACTACAACAACCAAGTTTCAATGGGAAAATATTATTATAAGGTATGGATTCCCGTTGAGTTTGACCAGTGATAAGGGGCACACATTTTTTTTTGAATGAGACAATTAGAATTCTATTGGATGAGTTCATGATTACACACCATAAGACTACACCATATCATCCTTAGGAAAATGGGACTGCTGAGGCTTTCAACAAGATTTTGAGCCATACATTGACAATTTTTTTTGATGTTGGAATAAAATATTGGGATGATAAAGTTTCTGGTCCGTGCTTTGGGTGTATAGAACAACATACAAGCGGTTAAACAAGGCCACACCCTTTCAATTGGTGTTTGGCGTAGAAACAGTTCTTCCTATGGAAATCATGTTACCTTCTTTGTGTATTGTGCATGATGGAGGTCTAGCTAATGAACAATCATTAGAAGAATGAATTGAAAAGTTGGTTAAGCAGTATGAGCAATGAGAAATAGTATGCTGGAGTCAGAAGCAAGAAAAGGCCAGGTAGAAAGCATGGACATGATAGGCACATCAGGGACAAAAATCTTGAGATAGGACAGATGGTGCTTCTTTATGATTCTAAGTTTTTGCATCATCCAGGAAAAATTCAAGTACATTGGCTAGGACCATATGTTATCACTTACATACTTGAAACATGAGCTTGTCAGTTAGAGGTGCTTGATGGAATACGGTTACCCGGTTACTTCAACGGGAGTAGGCTAAAGCCCTACTATAAATAAGTCTTCTTGGTGTTTGTAATAAGGCAATGTTTGCCATTTATATTAGGTTTTCAATTATGTATTCCGTTAATGTATTTTCTTCTTCATCACTATGCTTTGTCAATTTAGTTGGTGTTTTGTGTAATAAGCACATTTTCGCGTTGGAAGATAATGATCATTTGAAGAAATTTTCTATGTAGAGGACTGCACATACCATTTGTGTGGGGTGGCTATTGAAAAATGGGTACACATAACAAAAAAAAATGGCTACGAGTGTCTATTCAAGTTTGGAGAGTTGGTGGAAAGAATATTGCTTCCAAATAAGGACCATAGATGGAGATAAACGAAGAAACAATATAACATAAGGTAAGAAGTGTCCGTGGAGACTACCAAGATAAGGTGCAGTGGTGAGGTACTCAGGTGCATGTAAGCACACTGAAGAGAAGTCTTTAGCCAGAAGGTAGGAAGGCGTACTAGAAGGTTATAGCTGAGGCACAAAGATGTACCACGTGGAAATTGTGAAAATGGAAAATTAATGATAGGATTTTTGGTAGGTGATGGAGAAATAAATGCACCAAATTTTTGAAAATCTATAGAAGGACATGATGCGAGTTCATTTTTACCATTTTGATCGCAAGAGTTTGAACAAGCTAAGTGTGACCGAGATAAGAAAAGAGTATTGAGGTGTGAAGAGTGTGAAACTAGACGTGGAGAATGGATTTGTGCGTAGAAGAAGCTTGCGTCCCCATTGGTGAAGGTTTTGAGTGAAGAAGACATGCTGAAAAGAGATCTAGGGCACGTGGTTTCAAACTAGGGCATGCAAGAATCAAGCTAGGGTTTGGATTTGTTCACTACAAAAGAGAGAAACTTGAGATTTGATGATGGCACCAAAGAAAGCACCTGGTGTATAAGAGCCTAAATGAAAGAAGAAAGTGGAGGAAAAATTTGAAATTAATCCCAAGAGTAGTTTCTCAGAGATGCAGTATTTAGAAGGCATGATAATTGGGAAAGATTGGGATTCCCACATATGCAACTATAAGGTGAGTGATTACAACCACCACACCTATGATAATAAGAAAGAATTAAATGCGTTGTTGAGTACAAAGACCAAAAAGTGCATGGTGGAGGATATGTCGATATATGATGATGCTGGGGAGAAACTTTTAAAACAAGTAGGAGTGTACCAGTTGTATGAGATCCCATAATTTTGCAAGTACAAACATCTTTACCAATGTCTAATGAGTAGAGTCCATGAGGACTTCTTCTATTTTTCTAGAAGAAGGATAAAGATTACATCAACGCTGATCTCGATGCTAACAGGGTTAAAGGGGACAGGGAAGGACCTTGACAGTGATTTGACTGATAATACAAAAATTGTGGAAACATGAAATGAACTAGGGTATACAAAAGGTCCACGTAGAAAGGACATCGATAAAATGAAGAAGTACCTAGTGGTACAAACAACTACACATATGGTGACCAAGTTGAATGATCAGGAGAGATTGTCATAGGTGAATACAATGTGGCTCCATGTCACAAGGAAGATGTCACAGGGGGTATTCTATAACATAGTAGGCTAAATTACGGAGACCATTGTCAAGGAAGCACACACCTGTGAAAGAATCAATTTTAACACTATCTTGTTATCACTAGTATTTGTGGAGATTGGAGTGCATGATAGGCCAAAAGAAAAGATTTGGGAGTACCCCTCAGAGAAGAAATCCCTTGCAAAGAGGTTTGTGAAGTATTTATGTGAAGGGTCAATGAGTGGGCCATTCAAACATAGGGTGGAGATGTGTTATGACATGATCTGTGTGGCATTTGAAGAGGAGTGGCACATTCCTAAGGAATTACCGTCAGTGGTGGGTAATGCAGTATAATTTACCAGCACTTATGCATCACGTGATTTACTTTAAGGGATGGGACTTGGAGCCCATGGTGTAAATTTCCGTATGCCTTCACAACGAGCTACTTCCAGGCATCAGTCCACTATTTCACTGATGCACGTCGACTAAATTTAAATGCAGATAAGGTAGATTGTAACTACCACACTTTAAGAAAAACATATATTACATCTAGGTCAAACAACATATATTGAAAGGCTCATATCAGATGTTATAAACATGAAGCCTATAAGCTTGGCTATTGGGGATAGTGGAGCCGCGCTTGTATACCTTCAAATTAAGCCTAAGTTGGAGGGTAACAAGTATGTAGAAAATGAGTTCACGCTCCCAGGGCCACCAAAAGGTAAGAATACGGTGCAGAACATGCCAGCCCCATAACCTATAGAAACCATAGTAGTGGATGAAGAGGAAGAAGGGCGTGAAGATAGTGATGGCTTGGTACATAGAGGTCAGAGGCAGCCTACAAAAAAAATGGACACTAAGCATGCGCAAATACCCCACCTCAGGTATAAGAGGAAGAAAAGGACTTGGAAGCAGTCCAAGGAGATTTCTATTTTAAGAAGGTGTTTAGAAGAAAAATAAAATAAATCACGGGAACTCCATAGTTAGTATGAAGATCACCACAACTCCCTCCATAGAAAGAGGTAGTTTCAAAAAGAAGGAGAAAGTTGAAGTTTGACGAGGAGGTGAAGGAGTCTGCAGAGAGAATTCTTGGAACTCCTTTACCACTAGAGGATGTGGAAGAACCAAAGGATGAAGAAATGAAGGATGAAGAAGAAGGAGTCAAGGAGGCAGGAAAAATAGAACAAGATACTACTCAAGACATAGATGATCTAACTCTAAATCTTGGTGCTCAAGTTCCTAAGGGGCCGAGAAGAAGGAGGGAAAGTGTGGGAGCATGTTGCACCGATCATGGGATATGATGAGGGCATAGTTAAAATTGTCTACGCATGATTCCAAAATATTGTAGGCCTCAAGGAGTTGTATAGATGGGAGTTGATGGACCCAGACATGGCTATTGTGCATGCAAGGAAATAATTGTCATGGTCCATGCAAAAACACATGGATGAATCTGATTTTGATGTATGTGAAGAGTCATGTGTGTCAAGAATAATGAGAAAGGCACCAAAAAATATGCACATAACTATCAAGCCCACTGTTATGTATGATGAAAAAGTGAGTAATGCCTTGATGAAGGTATCTACAGAGGTGGTGTGGTAGAATGTAGATAAGGTTGCAACTATTAGAGTGTTAAGAGAATATATAAAATATAAATATGTAGAAATAACATGTTTGAAAGGAGAAAAATACCTAGAGAAAAATAATAATGGGGTTCTCATCACCATGGTAGAGGAGATCGGTGAGCATGTCCTATAAGCAATAGTGCACTTGGAGTCCAAGGTACCCAGAAAGTTCCCTTCGGCTATGCATTATGTGCATACCTTAGTTGATTTGGTGCTTGAGGATGGATTGGTTTGAATGCCAATGCCAAAGGAACCTTAGCAGGAAGCAAAGAGAGCAAGGGATTTAGTGGTTAGAAATATTTCATCTTATGAAGCAATACTCCAAACCTTATAGGAGGAGCTAAATAAAGTAGACCAGACATTGAATATATGTGCAGCTCCAGAGGCAATAATAAGAATCACGGCCATGGTAGAAGACAATAAAGTCCTGAAGGCCATGAAGGATGATAATTTGGGGTGCACAAAGAGATTGGTGCTAGTAAAAAAAATCGCAAGGCCCTTGCAGCAACCCAAGACCCCCATAAAGACAGGCTGGATGAAATTGGAAAGATTATAACATAGAAGATGGATGTTCTTGAAGGAAGGGTGAATTCAATGTCCAACATTGTTATAGTATTATAGAATAAGAAGGAAGAGATTACACAAGAGGAGTTAGATTCTATTGCATAAAATATTCTAGTAAAGGAAAAAGCCATGCTAAGTGATTGGAAAACCTTAGAGGCTGAAATCATAGAGGAATATCTAGAGTTAATTCTTCTAGTTGAAATAGAGGACATTGTAGGGTGAAATCTCATTCTTTGTACAATAATTCTTTAATTTATATTCATTCCATGCCTTATACTTTATTCTTTAGATATCAAGAGGAAACCATTGTTGGGGTGGCAATGCAGATGTGTGAGGCAATGTTGAGAAGACAAAGTATGATACTTACCAGAAGGCACACAGAAGGTTCACACATCAGAATAGGGTGCATTGAAAGGAACGGAAGGATAGGGAAGGAAATGTGCATGAAAGAAAAGGATAGATTTGAGACTTAGCCATTTTTCAGGATTACGGGCTATTTTTGGAGATAGCGTGTAGAGCACACAAATCAGATAAAGACTTGCGTGGCACGCAAGGGCTATTTTTAGAAGAGCGTCTACTAAGAATTTTTCATGGGTCTGGGTTAATAATAGAATTATTAGTGTCATTTAACTAAAAGAGATCTATTATTAGTGTACTTGTATGTGTGTCTATTATTGTAAAGGTGCATGTCTATTTTCAACATGCGACCTATTTTGGGAATCATGTAAGAGGTGAAGGGAAAGTTCCCACCCTTATAAATATGTAGTGATCTGCATAGTATAAGAGGGATAGAGACAAGCTATTGTGAATTTATGTTGTCAGATCTGATGCGTGCATAATTTTATGATACCAAATATTGTAAGAAGCTTCTATGTATTTACTGTGTTTAATATAATGAAGTGTATTGACTAATTCAAGTTGTTAAACATGAATATAACTAGATCTTGCATGGTATAAGTCATATGACTATTGCTTGAATCCATTAGTCCTTAGAATTAAAGATGGAATATGATTTGTAGAATGTTTATACCAATTATGGATATGAATGCATTAACACTTCATCATGTTCACATCCTGCACAAGCAACTCTAGGGAGGGGCTTGGTACCTTTATGCACTTTGGGTGAGTTCTCAGTCTAAATTGAGTGATGTGCCAGTGTGCCTAGATTATTTTTGGTAAATTCTAGGCATAATCATTGACAAAAACAAGGGTAAAATAGGCTTAATTAGCTAATAATTGCTAATTGTGTGTTTGGAAGAGGATTTTGTCTTACAATTTGTCGTAAAGCGACATCCTTAATGCAAAAGAGGTTAGGAAATCAACAATATGTTAATTTGCCAAAATGGTAAGAAACATTAGTTAATTAGTGGAAAACACTAATTATAATGGAATTGGTAAGAATGTGAGTGATTTGTGTGCATTTGGCAATAAGATTGCATAAGCGGAATTTAGGTGTATACAAATAAATTAAATATCATAAACAACATTACTCAATGATATTTATACAATGTTGTAAAGATAAATTTTATAAACTTTCGTATAATATAACAAGATATTATAAACAACATGATTTATATTTAATAATCATATGAGATAATTTCATGTTCTTTCAAAATAATGATCAACTTAATCAAGAATAATACATAAGGAAAAGTTCCTTTTTATATAATCTGTGAAGTAATACTTGTTGGTGCTCTAAATAATCTCACCCCTTTTTATTTGGAAAATTCCTTTGCAAATTGTTACACTTTTTGTTTTCCCATGAGAAGTACGGTTTCAAAAGTTACAGTCATGTTAAATCCATTTGAAAATCCCGTGTGTACATTGTTATTCCATTTTTTTATCGAGGATCGTGTTAGACATGTTGTTCTTGAAAATCCCTACAAAAAACTGATCCCAAATTAGATTTTAAATCAAGAAAATTACCTTTCTACATTATTCCTTGATCATATTACAAATTTCGTATTTGGTTCCACCACCCAATGATACGTGGTGTGTTTTAGTTGGTCACGGTATGACGGGTTTAAGTTGCAAACTTGTAACATTTTATAACATTCACAATGTGTAAATTAGGCCCCAAGGTCTGATGAATATTCCTCCAAATATCTGTAGTTCAAAAGATGCACCAACAAAAATTTACCCCACCTTTGAGGAAATATACTTGTCACAAATAGGTTGGATGCAGGGAACCAAGGCATAGTTCTATTTCCTCACACTAAGGCAATAAAGTATAAAAGATCAAATAATCTCTCGATTCCCACTAAGGACACATGGATCTTTCTCATGTAAGGAGGGGAAGCGGGTCATCATAGAAAATTGGTAATTTTGGGCTCAAATGAAAAATAGAACAAATATTCAGAAACGGCTCATAACTCCGCCACTGTTAAAATGTAACCATGTGTCAAGATCAAGATGAAATTCAAAAGTAGGTAGTTGTGTCAAATAGTTAAATGTGTATATGTTTATGACACTAAGTAAAAGTGCAAAGAGTTTCCCTGAGCCTGCATTACATAAGGATATTCCACGTGGACGTCTCATATTTAAAATTAGGGAAAGCAAAATGGACGACCATGATGCAACACATTAATGTCTACCATCATCAATCAATGTGTTTTTTCAAAATCAAGGAGGATTGTTTAAGTCTTCAAACAAATTGATCTTTTTGCTATCGTTTGTTGATATTTGGAATCCATTGTTAATAGTTTTCATTAAGGAACAAAGTGAAATCGATTGCGGATATCAGATTGAGGACTAGATATTGAAAATGCTTTCGAATCAAAGTTGAATTTCATAGTTATTCATGGGAAAATCAGTAAAAACTAAGGCACTCGCGTAATTTTTTTTCATTGAAAAGGAAATTTGAAATAAAACCAGGGCATTAAAGATGAAAACCATACCATTTGGGTTTTTGGGTATGTAAGAAATCACTAGTGATTTGGATAGAATCACAGACACAAACTTAATGAATGTTGACTTAAAAGAGTTTCTTCAAATATTGAATAGCTCTAACAATAGCGAATCCATGAAATAAATTCAAGATAATAATATTCCTTTAGATGATGCTATTCCACCTTTAGTAAACTCCCCAAAACTAGTATGGCTTTGTGCTATGAATTATGACCCAGAAAAGAGGGAAGTATTGGATGGAAGTGGTGATGCAGTGTTGAATTTGATACCTGCAACTATCAGAATAATGCTTAATTTTCGTGTGTAATAATCCAATAACCTTGGGTATTGGTTTAACTTTACGAGATTATGAGACCAAAAAAAAAGGACTATGTCAGGCTCATAAATACTAAATGGCTCTAAGAAGAGAAAAATATAACCACTTGAATCCCTAAAATATTGGTTAGGGCACAATTTGTTGAAGAATCATAGGATGTTATTGTATTGTTAAGTCGAATGGCTGGGTTGGAGACCACGAATGAGTTCAAGGAATGTATGTGCACTTACATGTGGATAGTTTTGGAGAATAAGGGGAGCATTTTCTAGGCCACCTTCATTGCAGAAGCACTTCATGACCACATGGTTACACTGGTAGCAAAGATAAATATGGGTTATTGTACAATTGGAATTTTACATGATGACTTACTTGATTTATAATATTGCAAGACACATGTGTTTCCATGGCTTCTTACCATGTGATGAATTTAAAGAATGCCAAATGCATGAGATTTTCCCCCAATTACAATTGGTTAATTGGAAGGGAAATGTGATATTGGTTAATGATGCCTTCTTTGCACCAATCATATGTTTATTCAAGCAAGAATGGGAACAATATATGATTTCTGAGGGTAGACAAGTAATCAGGGAATATGAATGTTATTTCATTCAGTACAAGAATTTTACATATATAATGATTATTGGTTTTGAAGTTCAACCATGTAAACTGCCCAAGTACTTAAATTGATAAAGTGGCCTTGTGTGAATTGGCAAGGAAGTTGACACCAATTCACAAATTAATTTCTAGGAAACACAATACAAACATTAAGTTTCCCATCAAATTTGGAAGGTACTCTTGCCCTTCAATTATAAAATCCAAGTTAATTAAAAATGAGATGAAAAGGTTTGGGATGGAAAATTTTGAGGCAAGGTCCAACTATGATATCAAGTGGGTGTTCAAAATGATTACAAACACTTTCGAACATGAGCCTAAATTTGAGGACTATTAGATGAATTATAGAGGTGAGGAAGAAATCAGGCTAAGAGCCTTCTCTAGAATGACCCTTACCCAAATTAGAGATTTCAAGATTATTGTTATCCCTGAGGGAATTACGGATGATCCGCATATTATGAGTAAATACTATCTTGATAAAAATGTGGAGGGACAACCTATAGCCCCTTTAAACTGGAATGAAGAGGAACCAGATGATTCAAATGCCCAGATAACTGATGTAATGAGGAGAACAGTGAATTGGTTAGCCTAGAAGAACATTGATTTATCAGTTCAAAGTACAAGAGTTCTCACTAACTTTAAGGATTTGGGAAATTTGAAAGATGAACTTCCTCCCTTGAAAGAAGGAGCTGACAAAATAGGTCCCTTGGGAGGAAAATCTCCTCAATTGCATTCAAAAAGGCCTACTTTAGAGCTTATAGATGAATGGACTTATTCTACCATTGGGACTGGTACTTCTATGTCTTCTCTAAGACAGAAGACTGGGGAAATGCTTCTGAAATCTATGGAGAATGCTCCTATCACCTTTGCATTACCACTTCAAGAAAAAGGGAAGGGTATGGATATCTCATAATACTTCTTCAGATGTTTTTCCAAAACCCCATAGTGCTGAAAAATTGATGAGTGGGGCCATAGCAAGTGACCATTCAGAATCTAATCCACAAAAAGAAGAAAGAAGAGCAGTAATGGATCTTAAAAGTTTGAAAGGGCACATAAGAGAGACAAAATTGTTTACGAGCCAATCCTAGTCAGAGAAGGTGCTCATAAACCTAAGAAACATAAGCATAGGGATGTAGTGACTAATCCCCTAGAACATGAAAGAATTGATGTTTTCTAGGTATGACATGTAGCATTAATGCCACAGGTGGGGCAGCCAGTGCCTTTATTTTCATCTTTGTCTTCAGAAGGAGTAAAAATTGGGAACACTCAACAAAAAATGACTCAAGGAAATGTCTTATTTAATCCAATAAATAGCGAAGTCTTCGATCAAGGTATGAAAACATCTGAAACCATGTCAGATGAAAAAGTGAATATACCTTTGTTTGAACTATTACATGAGTCAGCAAAGGCTCAGGAAGGTATAATACATGTTGATACTGGTGAGGAATTTTCCACATTGGATGCATTTTACATATCTATTGATGAAAAAATAGAAAAAAACATAAGTAATATTCAAATAAGTGAAGAAATGGAAAATATTACTCATGTTCCAACCACTAAAATCAGAATTCAAGCATCAAAAGTTTCTTTTACAAATCAAGTGGTTTTAGAGTCAAATAAGTCAGAGATGATTAGTTAAAAGGGTGTAAGTACTGAGATAGTAGTGAAATAATATTCTTACTATGATGCCAAGGCCACTAAGGATAGTGAACCATATCAAAAAGGGAAATATGTAGTTGAAAAGACATCAAAGATTACACAAGATGCAACCACTAGAGATGAAATTATTATTGGTATTGATGTACATATTTTTGGTGAGAACAGGGAACCAACATTAGGAAAAAAATATACCATGACACAACCTGAGATATTAACAATGAAAAAGGATGATGATGTGTCAACCCAACATTCTCCAAAGAAGGTGGAAATATTGGAATAGAGAGGAGATCCTGCAAGCAATATATTGGTTCAAGAAACTCTAAGGGGAGAAGCTGAGTTCAACATTGCATTAGTTGAAGAAATAAGCAAAGAACATATCCCAATTACTAGTGTAAGTCAGAAAGAGATTGATCAATCCCAAGCTCAAGACCAAGGAGGAAGACAATGAGGGGAAATGCTAGTACAGGGTGAGAGAAAAGAAATAACTATTGAAGAAAATCATAAAAAGTAGGTAGAATCATTAACCCAGGGTGAACAAGATATTTTCAAGTAGTTGGTGGTTGTCCCCAAGAAACCCCAACAAGGATCGAAAGAAAAAAATGTTGGGACAAGTATTGCAAAGGGATGGATTGGGGAGTTGATTTTAAAAGAAGAAAAATAAATTCTCCCTGTTGAGACCATAGATCTCATGGATCTATCTTTTCTGAAAATGGTAAGAACCTCCAAAAACGCTAGGGTTCTTACCAAGACACATACTGATCCATTGGGGTCCAAAACTTTAGAAGTGGAAATCCCTCATGAAGGAAAAACTAGAGACAATATAACAACTAGCAACTATAGTGTTCAACTTATTTATTTATGATTGAAAGAACAGGTGGGGAGCTGATTTCAAATGAAGAAAAAAAATTCTTCTTGTTCAAGTTAGATCTCACTACTTTATCTTTTCCGAAACTGGTGAGAACCTCCAAAAAGATAGGGTTCTTACCATGACCCCATTTTGATCCACTGGGGTCTAAAACTTTAGAAGTAGGAATCCTTCATGAAGGAAAAACTAGAGACAATATAACAACCAAATCTTTGAGTTTTGACCTGCAACAATTAATTAGGAAGTCTGGTCAAACTCAAGAAAGTACCTTTGTCAATACCCCTGAAGGAATAGAAAAAAATTGATAAGGCTCTTAAGAAAATTTAGGCTATGGACACATGGGTCAAAATATTGACAAAGAAGGGAAAAGAAGCAATCTAAGAAGCTAGGGAAAAGTATGAAGAACTCAAGAATAAGCTTATTGAAATTGATTAAATAATTTAGCAATGTGATAGTGAAATATTCTACTTTAAGGGAATTTTTCCCAAGATGGACCACATAACTCGCCTCAATGATGAACTAGTTGAAAAAGAAGGGATTGTGCTAAAGGAATTCAAAGGAACTCAACATGTTATGGAGGAATTAGCAAAGATCAGAGTGGAGATTTTGAATGGGATCAAAGAAGAAAATAGAAGTTAAAAGGAATTGGGTCGATGATACTTTAGATGTAATTGAATTAAAAATTGAAGATATGGTCTTTGAAAAATTCAAAAAGAGCTATGGTGATCTAAAAATTCATTTCTTGTTAAGCTCTTTTGAGAAAAATATCCAGAAATTCAATTTCTCCTATGAAGTCATTAAAACAATTAGAAAACTTGAGATCAAAATATCAAAGCTAAAATATAGGCTATTAGAATACAAGTAAAAAATGGGCCACTGTGTGGATGCCATAGCAAGACAAAAATTGATCTTCCAACACCATACAAGACCAAACGAAGATGAAATCAATGAACTTTTTCAAAGATATGATGCATATGTGGAAAGGTTTCTAGAAGAAGAAGAAGCAGGAGAGGAAACTGAAGAAGAAAAGGGTGCAGACATAAAAGATGATTAACAAGCTTAGAATTTTTGTTCTTAAAATTGTATCTCCTTTCCATATTTCATTTTTGACTAGTGTTTTATTTGATATTTCTATTTCATGAAGGATGCATATTGCTTTGAAATTCATTGTTCTCTACTATCAATTGTAATTTGATATAATTCATTAGTTTTTTATATTGCTCGAATGAAATTGTATGTCCATTTGTAAAAGCATATAAATTATTAAGATGATTATACTTTTTACATGTTACAAAAGGAACAAAATAGGGTTCTATAGGGGCCCCAGCCCATGACAAAGAAGGTGGTGTACATGTTTGAAAGTAAATACATCAAAGGAAAGACAATGTTTAGATGTCCTTTATTCCCTCTTAGAAAATTTCCCCAATGGAGGGAGTTTGTTCAACAATTTGTTCTTCCTCAACATGAATTAATTTGAGCATTGCACTATCTGGAAAAATACAAGGGACCTTGCTAGATCTCGGGACATCCCCATATCCATCAATGACTCAAGAGTCATACTGGGACTATTTGTGATCTTTTCTAGATCAATTTTTCTTCTAATAGGAAGACACCCAGTCTAGAAGACCCAAACCACCTATGAAGAATGTTGTCTTCCCTTTTCCCTTGTGAAGGGTAGAATTATAAGGAATAGACTGAGAAGGAACATATGGAGTGGTTGGAAGAGCAAGGACTGCACCTTGGGGACTGGGCGGAACAAGAGATCTTGAGCTAGATTCATCTTTCCATTTCCTTGTGAGGGGTGGGTGTTATCTTTGATAAGGAACCAACTGAGGTCCTATGAATTCATGCTTTAAAAAAGGAGCACAATGCACTGAACGAGTGGAAGAATGAATAGAAAACCTGCCCCTGTTTTCTCTAGACGAAGAAATTTCCACTCTAGAGTGACAATCACATAAAGACATTTCATCTTCTCCATCAGAAATGATAATTGGGAGTTGGGATCTTGAATCACCTCTTCTCTTACCCAAATATGGTACTAGTATTGTGAATGGTTGTGACTGCACAAGTCCTGCTTGACATTTTTCCAGAGAAATAATCCTTTGCTCCAGTTCATCTATTTTATGAGAAATCACTGACACTGTATCAATAGAATACTTGTCATACAACACATAATATTCCTTGGGGATCTCCTTCAACAAAAATTCTTCATTACATAAAAAGGGACACTTAAAATTAGTCTTCTCAAACACTTGAGGCCTCTTTTCATTCCACAATCTCTTCAAGTCTTCAGGAGCCTTCTAATGTTCCCACCTAAAAAGATGAAAATACATGGATTGAAATTCTAAGAAGATAGGATTGATTATGATTAACCTCATGAGGAGTGCAATCCAAACTTGTCAATAATTCTAAGGCCCTCTAGTATACCCTAGATGTGCTATATCAAACAAAGCTCTGACAAAGGCTTCATCTGGACTATGTAAGTCAAATATTTGGTTTAAATATTATGAAGAAATCTATTTTAGATTGTTTTCCACAGGAACCTTCACCATTTTTCTGATAAGAACTATGAAAAAGTTATTTACCTTCAGGATAGGGAAATAAATGCATAGTGGTGAAAGGGTAGAGCTGAGTTTTATAGTAAGAATGGTGCATATTGATTTAGTTGAGAGAAGTATTTCCCATTAGATGAAGGAAGATTTTTCTCAGATCACACGAAGAAAAATTAAGAGCTGAAGTGAATTAGGAGTGAGTAGAATTGATGAATTAATATGATTTGACAAGAACCATGTGTGATGATTAAGCCTAAAATATGTGAGACGAAGTGCACAACACCCAAGATAGATTCTTAGAAAGTAGTTAAGAGTATCTGTCATATCAGAATCACCTGGAAGTGCTCAAAGATCATCAAAAGCAATTATCCAATCACTAAGTGAAAATAATGATTAAATAATTTGCCAAAAGTGGTGACCTGGTATCCCAGTCATACACAAACAAAGCAAATTGAAAAGGCTTATAATTCTTACAACTGGTAACACTAAATAAAGCATTTTCAAAAGAATAATGTGGTTTAAAATATATGTTATACAGTGGAATATTTCCTAGAATATTCATGCTTTTGGGGGGAATTTGCAAATTTAATGAGTGGATAGAATGGTATAAAGGTGAATAAAATAACCATGCAAAAGAGGGGGGTTAAAATTTATAGAAAATTGTTCAAAGAAAAAAGAGAGATCTGAAAGAAAAACCATTTTCCAAAGAACTCATCGAAGAAACATGTTACTTTCTTGGAGCCTTCAAATTTAGTCATGTCAGGATGGTTGCAAGTGTACATCCATTGACAAGCACTGAGACTGTAGATCTACTTTCCCCTACTGATAAATTTGATGAGCCTTGAACTAATTGTGTTGATCATGAGCATTGTTGTATCTTCCGTCAAGACGATATATTGTAAAATAGTTATTCATGCTCCTATTGCAATTTTATTTTAGATATCCTTTAAGTTACACAAAACTTTATCATTTTGGAAATAACAATTACACTATTGAGAAGATATTTCATTTCATTTGTGTAATAAACAATTTTAAAATCATTATGTTGCCACTTTGTTAAATGTTGCTTGTAATTACTTGAGTGTATCTTAGGGGTGATAAATTGTTAATCATTGATGTTTTATTGAGTCTTTAACATGTGTATTTGTGTTTGAATCCTTAACGATTGTGTGAAACCATGCACTCTTGGGTTTCCATGAGTGTACGCCTTCTGGTTGAAGGATCATTGTGAGCTATTTGAGGTATGTTTTTCTTGCACTTGGTAGATCTCCCAACATTTCTTGAAGTTTCTTTGACATCTGGTATACTTAAATTTATCCTATTTAATTCCCCAAATTAGATGCATCGAAAACCAACTAATCCTACAATAATTACCCATGCTTGCCTCATTAAATCCAACAACATGCTAAAGCAAGCTAGTTCCTTACTGTCTTTAGTATTATGAGATTTGTTTAATAGATGTATGCATTTTCTAGAAGTGATAACTCGTGAGAGTTAGCCTTTGTTGAATGTTTTTCAATTACTCTACAAAATAGAGCCAAATATTGTTGATACATCCAACCCTCTCACAACTACAGACTATAGAACGGGTCCTCTCACCCTAGCTAAAGGAAAATCCTAAAGTAGGAGGGTAGTTCATACCCTCAGCATGGTGCTACCTGACTCCTCCAAGCTTGAGTGATAAAGAGACGATGGTATCCTTCCCCAGCTACAAAATGACACAAATCTAGATCTATCATCCTCTACGAATATTTCTCATCTGCTTGATGTTGCTTGGCTACAAAGGGAGGACCAATTTGGGTACCACTAATACTTTCACATTTCACTTAATTACAATAATTTGAATCAAATAAAATAACAATCATTGCATGAAAAATTCATGCGTAATAATCAATCAATCACTTCATAATGAATACTTTATCATGCATGTTGTAGGAGAGAGAAAATAGTTTGCATGGCCAGTTCAACGAACTGGCATGAATTATCAACTCGTAATCATACTACATTATTTTGAAATAAGGTAATACTATAAATTTATCTATCCTTTTCCCTTCATAATATAATTAATCAATAAGCATAACAATGATCATATAATATCACAATGTATATCTCGAGTTACCCATAGTCATGAAATAAACTATATTCATTATCATGTAGCCTTAATAAACATGCATCTAGTAAGGAAAAATTATATAATAGTTATTATTTATCTTAACCTTATCTCATATTGAAACCATTATTATATTCAAGACAAAAAAACCTAAAAAATCAATTTCATTGATTTCTAAACACCATGATTAAAATCAAGACATATAAACAATATCTAAGTTAAGTTTTACTTGAATGTGTCATTGGAGTTTATCCCACACCCATGGTCAATCTAAACAACCAGCTTCATTGATTTCTAAAAAATCACCATATATCCTTTTCAAACAGTTCGATACCAATCCTTAAACAAAAACACTAATGCACTAGACTAATTTCCCTAATAATTTATTTTGCAACAAGGAGTTAAATCTATTTATTTCAATAGGTCAAACTTTTTATCACTAGTATATACACAACCATAAGATCAAACAATTATTTCTTCAAGAAACAACCATTAACATGGCCTTGATCTTTGTGAGTTTTCCGTAACAAAATTATTTCCTTTGATGAGATTGAGGAGATTTAATTATTTTATTTGCTAATTCCTTATGGAGTAAAACATAAAATCCTACTATATTACAAATCAAACAGTGAATCTGTTCTTATCAGTCCAAGAAAAAATTTCCCTATCAAGCCATAATACCAAGTTTGTAATAACAAGAAAGATACAAATGTATTTCAAGGAGAGACCTTCAAGTAGACAAGGTTACCTGGGTGGGCTCGAAGGAGCTATCCCCAACTATTAATCAATAAGGTAAGGGATATATTGTAACTTATATATTGTAAATCAAAGGAAAGCAATAATAATTCATTAGAACCAGCCGTATATCTTACATAAGACTTTTGTGCACATTCCCATATTTTTAAATGAATATTTTAATAGAAAATATAATTATAAATTAATTTTAAGGAGGAGAGAAAGATCAACCCAGTCACCCATTTCCAACAATAACTTCATAACCCAAATCAAGTTCAACATTCGACTAAAAAGAGACAACCCTGTTTTTTATCTAAACAAATGAACTCATGGCTATATTATTCAAGACTACCTGCAAGTTATTTTCAAAATAAAACCAATCCAATAATATGACATACAAGCACATACCCAAAACATAAATAACCATGTTTTTTAATACACATTTTCTTATTTGCATTTCTGCACAATTTTTCAATCAAATAATTAATGTAACCCCCTGCATATTTTCCATATTTGAAACATAAATACAAATCCAAACTATATTTCTTTACTTTGAAGTAAAAAAATAGATTAGGAGTGACACATTTATGCTTAGAATTTCCAATTTTGTTTCTAAATTTTCTCAAAGTTTCCATGCACCGAACTCCAACAAAACTATACAAAGAAAAATCCAAATGCACCCTAAATCTATACCATTTATAATCCATTATAAAAAAATCAATTTTTAACTTGATAGACCCACAAAAATACCAACTAAAAATAGCTTCATAATCCTCCATGCACAACTCTAAAAGGAGAGCTCAAGAAACAAACAAGAATAATAAAATGAAACTTCATTGCATGCACTAGCTTCTTTGGGAAGCTTCACACTTTCCCCAAGAATCTAGAACCACCTTACAAGAACATTAGCTATCATTTATTTTTAGAAGTGCCATGTAATGGATTCAATCAATTCGCCACCATTATTTTCTCTCCAATTTTTTAAGGTAGTTTCTAATGAGCAGTTGAAGGCATATTTATAAACCTAATAACTTTATAAATTTATACAATGTTATTAATAATTAAACAATCACAATGAACAATGATATGGTCGAAACAATTAAAACAAGACAATATTAATGTCACCCTATGTTATGGTCATTGACCATGTTTTATTTCCCAAACTTATATTTATCACCGTTTTGCATGGTGGTTGATGACCCTAATAACTTTGGTTTAATATTTCACAATGCCCATGGTGAGGTCGAAGAACTGAAATAAAAAATCACCTTTTCTACCGTAGTCTATGGTCAAAGACCAATAATAAAACCAAACAATTTAATTGACTCAGGGTCCTAGACCTAATTAATTTCAAACATTAACTTTTCCAATTTTACATGGTCCAAGACCATAGATTATAATTATTAAACTCTGCCCAAATTTTATGGTCCTTGATCAATGTTAGTGTTGTTACTAGTAGCAACATTATTGAACTATGGCCTAAGGTCTTCATGGAGAAAATTTTAATTTCCTCGAACATAAATTCAAACTTTTATCATTTACTTTGTCGCTAATGAAGACCCATTCTAAGAAATAATGAATATTACCTTTTTAATGTCGTACGATCGATGACTGATGTTATAACGATAAGGAAGTCAATCAAAACAATAAGATAATGATTATTTCCATGCATCATAATATTTTGGTACAATAATAGATCAAATTATTGAATAATTAAGAAATCATTAACTTAAAAAAGAAGCGTGGAGTTCATCCATCCATGTCAAGTACAATAAAATAATGATGATGTACAACCATCACACAAGATATAAATACGAGGTGTGACAATACTAGTTAATTATGTGCTTTATGTTTTAACTATTATAAAGTAAAAACCCTTCAAACTACAATTAATTCCATTCCAAAACTTACTCAAAAATGGAGAAGTGTCACTTTTAGTTAAAAATATGAGATAATTATTATCTCATTGAGATATACCTCATATCAAAAGGGGGCCATAAAATGGACTCTTTCTAGAGATTTATGTCATGTAATCCATACCATTCTGTATTATGAGATAAATTATATTATTGTGTCGAATGAGGCATAATGGTTCAATATCATATATAGATTTGAGGAATACTTGAGATACACTATGACATTTGGAAGAGAAAATTACAACAGTTTATGACATTATGAAGAACGATTGAGATATTCTATGGATCTGAAGGATGCATGGAAACAGTCTATGACATTATAAGGAATAATTGAGATATTATATGATATTTTGAATACAAAATAATGACATTATACATAATTTTGACAAATAATTAGTGCATTCTATATTAACTTTGAGAAATTATGTGTAAACTTAGGGCGAGGATTTTATACATGTATAGATTTTGCTTTTATATTTGAGGATCATTGGAGAGTAGTTTGTATTACACTACAATTTTAGGTTGATATTCATTTTCAATAGCTGATCCTAACCTTCACATATCTGATTTGGGGTCCCACATTAAGTAGAAGTAAAAACACCCTTGTTTGAAGCTTTATCCAAGAGGAGGATAAGGATAGATCAATTTTCACCATATTAAGTGATCTCCATTTGAGACGTATGGCATTTACATTCTCCAAATCAACACAAACACATAACATTGGAAAATTTATATCACCTACCACTAGGTGTAATCATCCCTTAGTTTTTTCAAATTCAATTTTATGGTTCAAATTATTTTATACTTTTCATCATGAGAATACATTAACACACACGTTTTCTTATATATTTCACATGGGCCAAGTAATAAGATTATTTTGTAAAGGGAAGGTTATATGAATAGAAAAATTACCCTCCCTTGTTGCAACCTTCTTTCACTCCCATTTCATTTTTTTTGAGTTAAACAAATTGTACCTATAATAAGGATTTGAGCTGAAGTATGTAACTTGATCATTTTTTCAACAATACTTAAGATCAATCACTATTCTCTATGTCATTTACTCCCATTTTTTTTGAGTTAAACAAATTGTACCTATAATAAGGATTTTGAATACAATATATATATATATATATATATATATATATATATATATATATATATATATAAACCAATTACTTCATGTGTTAGTTCTATGCTAGGCTTATGTAAACGTGGATTAGATTTTTACTATAGTACCAAAACATTATGGGTTTGAATTATGGAAATCCAAAATCATGCTTAAAATCAAAATGGACTCATGACCAACAACAACTCCAACATACTTACTTTTTGTAGTAGACAAATAAATATTAGACAAAGTTCTTGCAATACCTAGTCATGATACGTTCCCAAGATGATAAACATATATCAATGTCTACTTGCAATCATTTGAATCACCTACCCCATTAGTTTTGATGTAATATACAACTAATATTTTTTACCTGATGAATACTTAATGACATAATTAATATTACCACAAATATATCTTCAAATGCATTTGGCAAGATACCAATGGCTAACATGTGGATCCTGACTATGGAGTGATTTTAAGCCAATTGAAAAAGATAGATCAAGATGAGTATGGGCCAAGTAGAGAATAATTCCTACTTTTTTCTTGGAAAGTGTGCCATCAACCAAAGCAGAAGAAAATATGGTGAAATTATTGACTCCATATTGATAAGGATTTGAGGAAGACTTATAGCCATACATCGTGAAGAAATGGAGTATGTCTTAAGAATCAGTGGACTGAATTACATATGTATTATGCCCTAAATTTGAAATATTAAGGCCAGTAATATAATGCAACAATTTAAATTTAGTCATTTCAAATCATTTCATCTACTATGAATTCACGTTATGGTTTTATTTGGTAGAAATCCCCATAATGATTAAGTTATCCACATAGAGGACTATAATTAGGAGTACTATGTCGACGTTTTTTTGTTTAGACTATGGTTTTAGAATGAATCTAAATAAAACTTGAGTTGAGAAAAATCTTATCAATATTCTCATAACAATCGTTGATGTCCATATAATGGACTTTCCACCTCTATGTTACAACTAAATATATTACAAGCCTAAGATTATTTTTACAACATGAGTAAAATATTCATGGTAATCAATACCTTCAATATATGAAAAAAATCTATAATAAGCCTATCTTTTTATATGATCAATTAACTCATTTATTACATACATAGTATAACACACCCACTTAGACCTCATTATTGTTATTCCTTTCATAAATAGAAACATGTATGAAGTGTCATTTTTTAGAAGAATATTTTTTTTTCTAAATTTTCTTTCTATTCAAGTTACCTTCAAGAATCTTTGTAATTCTCTATATTTTGAATCATTTCCAACACTTCTAAGCATGCAACATTGAAATAATATTGCAATCAATTTAGGTGTGGATATATAATATTACATTCCCATACACCAACCTCATCGAAAATTTTGTGGACCCATTTTTGAAATGGATTTTTTTATAATGCAGGTTCTATTTGGACTACTTGTGGCACTAATAGTAGAGTAATGTGATTTAGGCACAATAGATGATCTAGTTTTCCCCCTTATGACTCATCATCTAAAATTAACTAATGTTCAAAGTTTAATTCAATCAATTTTTCCTCTTAAACATAGGAGAACTTAAATTATGTGTATGGAATGGTAGAATATAATGGATTAGGAGGAGAAGAATTTTACCCATAAGCACTACATTCTTCATTAAATAACACATGCCTCCAACTATCAATATATATTTCTAGCCAAACCTTATATATCTACTTGACCCCTATTTGAGCTAGACCCCCATGGGAATGTGAATGATGAATAATTATTTACATTTAGAGAGGAGGAGGAGGGAGTATTTTTTATGGTGGGGTGGAAGAGTGAGAAGAGGTACCCAATACAGGGAAAATTTTAGTGGTGAATATTCCATATTTGGAAAATCTAAAAAGGATTTTTTTGGAGTAGATCAATGTATCGTTCACCTAAATTTTCTAGTGTAAATGTTTTTAGGGGTCATCTTTACCTACTATTGAAAACTAATCCTATGTAAAAATAGGTGATTCATCGGGTAGTATAGTAGTAACTTACTAGTAAGGTATCAATCTGAATAACAATCAAGTATCGTGTGAACTTGAAAAATAGTAACCATTAGATGCACGAAAAGAAGTGCAAATTAGATTGTAGACGTGCGACAAAGGTGTAAAGTCAGATTGTATATGTGTGAGAAGGTAAGGATTTGATAGATGCATGACAAGTAAGGTTAGCTGACACACGAACAGGTTGCAGACGATGTGACAAGAAAAGTTTGCAGGACGCGTGACGAGGGTGCAGACACACGAACAAGGGTAGAAGATGCACATGAAGTAAGGTTTGAAGATGTGCGATAAGGGTGTAGACATGCGACAAGGAGTCTAGACATCTAAAAAGGGTGTAAATGGGAAGACCAGTTCCCAAATAAAGTACTCAATGGAGGAGCTGTTATTGCTCACAAGATCCATAAGGAAACAAAAATATCTCAAAATTCAACATTGTTCAAGTATTTTGGAAACAATACAGCTACCGATACAACTACCACTAGAACCTATACACCTATCACTGGAATCAATTAGAATGACAGACTGTGTGGAAGGTATTATTAAAGTGGACATGGCTTCATCACAATATCAACCAAATGATACCTATGATGATAATATGCCAGAGCTTGAACATATTCTTGTTGAGATGTCAATGCTTTAAGATATTCCTATGTTGCGATGCAACTAGGAGAGGATCAAGATATCTCAAATACTCAATCAAACTGTAACACCAAAATCAAATGAAAATTTTGGTTCATGAAAGAGGAAATAATATGATCAAGATATTCCTACAAAATAATGGTTGCAACAACTAAAATTTTGAAAGTAAACAAGAATATGTGGACACTTGGTAGGACAAATAAGTTTGAGTGAGATAAAAAAAAATTCCTTTTATTGAACCTGTAGAGCCAACTAATTCATGAAGATATCCCAATTGAATGTACATGTACAATATGTACTTCAGAAACTAGGAAAACATAGTAAAAAATGCAACTAAAGGTAAATACAATTGAAAAACATTATGGAAAAACATATGTGACTGTACAACAGAAGGATGGCCAGATAATAAAAAACACACAGATGGAAAATTGAAAAATAATGTATGCATGTTAAATACATGCAGTTAAGGTATGAAGCTGAGTAGAAAATACATAGACATCTCATGGAAAATGGTGGAACAATCACATCACAAATTAGAAAGGTGATTCAATTACATTTACATGCTAAGAGCATATAATTTCTCTACCATATTTCACATCCTTAAAAAGGGAAGACATATTTATGATTTGATTGATTTCAAAAAAAAATTCAATATAATGGAATACACAATGTTCGTCAATCTCTTTGGTCAGACACCAGTGCATGGGAAATAGATAAATGCCTTACAATTATTGAAAAGGAAGATTTTTAGAGAGTTAAAAAAATGTAAATTTTATATCTATATCAATTGATGAAGTAACAACATTTGAAAACACCTAATGGGTATGTATCCATGTTTATACTTTTGAAAATCATATAAGGAAACCACATCTGTTGGTTGTATAGAAAATGGTTAAAAATTGCAATGATGAAAACCTATATAAAATAGTTGTTTCTAATTTGAAAGATATTGCTGGCATGAATGAATATGAAATTTCTATGAAGTTGGTATGTGTTGGTGCATCAGTTATGCAACATCATCAAACTGGGTTGTGTGTTTGATTACAAACAACAATATCCCCTTATATTCTTGCAATTCAATATATGACTCACATATTGAATCTAGCATATAAAATAGTTAGCAACTTTGAAAATGTTGCAAGAGTAGAAGACCTTATCAGAGAATTAAATTCCTATATCTCAAGTAATCTAAAGCAATTTCTTGAGTTTCAAAAATTTGCAATTGGAATTATAGATGGTAAAAATATTCTAAAGGATTTTGATACAAGGTGGATTTATTTTTATGAGCTTGCATTCAAATTTGTGAGGAGTATCCATCATTGGTTTCTTTCATGCAAAAATATTGTAAACAAGTTGACAAAGCTACTTGGATTTGTTGTTTTGTTTAATAGATTTGGAAACATTACTTACATTGGTTGGTATTCTACCAATGTTGAAGAATATCAATACATTGATGAAGCATGCGCAAGAGATATCCATTTATATTCTTGATTTAATATGGATTAGAAAATGGATATGTCAATCTCTTGATATCTTGTACTTGTCAGAACAAAGTTTTGATACATCTATTTTCGATAATTGGAAATTTTTATTGGATGTTAAGAATCCCAATAATTATTTGAGATTTAATATCCATGATCACCTTGGTATCAATGTTTATGGGAGGGAGATACCACTACACAGTTTGCAAAAATGACAAGATATTCTCGGATCTGAAAGAGAAGAAGTTCATGTGACTCATGTTCTGTTTGATTCTATTACAGTTGATATAAGAATAAATCTTTAAAAAAATGCATAACTCTTAGCATTTGAAATCAGAGAGCATTTCAGTAAAGATAACATTCTTGAAGCTATGGGAGTGATGAATCCAATTTTTTGGAATACTATAGGTGATCGTGCAATTTTTTCAGTAAGATATTTCATAAATCCATGGGTACAATAATGGATCATTTCACAAAGACATCAGAGGTCAATGGTATTGAAATCAAAGGTACACTGAATATCGACTTAATAAATTCTCAATCATATCATTTTGCAATGACAATGGTTAACCAATATCATTATTTAAATGAACCTCAAGAGAATGGTGCAATTACAAGGCTCTAGTGAAAAATATACCAAAGTAGTGTGTTATAGGAAGACATCAGTGAATATTTTTTATTATACGAGTTGTGCCAAAAATTAATTTTTGGGATATGTGGAGGACAAAGGGTTTTTAGTGCTTTATCTTTTGTAAAATCAAAACTAATAAATAGGTTGGATACAAATATAGAAAGTTGTATGAGGTTGTATGTTTGCACTACTCCCTAGACACATTTCCTTTTGACAGAGAAATTACACATTGGAATTCCCTTGTTGAAAGAAGAGGTGTTAATAATACAAAAAAATACAAATGTTCTCAATGATGAGCCTGGATTTGGTGCATCCTCTAACTCTACAGATGTAAATATGGACTATGAGGAAGCTATTGAAAATGGATTATTTCATCTCTAGTCTATCATTTCAAATGTTATATTATCACCTTACATTTATTGTTTTTCACCTGACATTTTCAAATTTTGTTATGTATTCAATTTCATAATAATAGATTAAAATACAATATTTATAATAATCCTATTTTATTTATTTTTATTTTTTCAAACTGCTTTGATGTAGTGTTTGTGACATGCCTTTTTTTGGAACACTATTTTTCAAATATCGTAATTAGACATAAGATAATAGTAAATAAAGTGTAATGAATCAAACATAGTTTGAGTTATCCACCTTACATATTTTACATTTTACATACTTAAACACTTTACATATTTACATTCATTGAGGTGTTGATAATAAAAATGCAAATATAAAGTTCTCAATGATGAGACTAGATTTGGTGCATCTTACCAAATACAGATGTAAATATTGATTATCAGGCGGCTATTGAAAATGGATTGTTTCAGCTCTAGTTATAATTTAAAACGTTATTTTATCAACTTACATTTATTCAAATACAAACATTTAAATAATCATTAATTAAAAATTTAATTGGTATTTTGGAAAATTTCAAAACATGATGGTGCAAACTATGTTGTGTTTGTGACAGATTTGAACACTATTTTCCAAAGCCTTCATATCTGCATTTTATGTACTGTTCCAGTGGATGTATCAATTGGGCACTATTATGCCGATTGCGTAACCTTTAACCTGCAAAGATTTGATTTAACTTTCAAGATCAGTGTTCAGAAATATTTCTACTCCATCAATTTGAATTAACTAAACAAAAAAATAGAAATATACCATACCTTGGAGACACGGGGTTTGGAACCCATAGTTGTTGATTAAAAATCGAAGTGATGTTATTGAAGTTGTGCTTGAGAGATGTGTACATGCTCCTTTCCTGCAAAGATAACTTGCATCAAAGACACCAAACAAAAATATGGGACTTAGATAGATAATGGTGGATTGCCTCACAAAGGCTAGTACCCTAGAATCAATGGAATTCCTTAAAAGGATTTCAATCCGCGTTAAGGAAATTAATTTGATAATGATAAAGTAAAATGATAATAGACGATTTAAATAATAATGCAAAGGTAAAGGTTCCTTTGACATGGTCTGAGGCATATGCTAATCTCATGGTTTTTCCTAATCCAAATGGACTTTACAAGGAATTGTAGTATGGTTCAAAGGAATACAGGATATGGATGGATATGCTCTCATAAAGATATGCCAGATACATGTGTTTCATCTGGATAAATGATAAAATGTTTTATGGCTCAGAGGATTCCTTGATCAGGATTTGATGGATACTTATCAAAAGGGAAGATAGTTGGTTCCCATTGAGGTCTAGTTATCAAAAAGGCAGGATTTAGTGAAAATGGTTTGATAAATCAGGAATCGTACCAATTGGGGGCCAATCATCGATGATTGCAGAAATCACCAATGATTACTACCCAAATATAGGCTGGTAAAGGCCAAGAAAAATTGCCTTAAAATTTAACAACTAATGAATGATTAGTAACAAAATGTAAATAACAATTCCACTTATTTGATTCTAGTTGATAGACATGGATGAGAAGATGATAATAGACCTGGAGAGGAAGCTATCAGATTTCAGAAGATCCAAAAAACTTGATATACTAGATGTTTAAATGCCTCAGCAGAAAAAAATGGTTGATACCAGAGGAAGCTAAATGATCTCTTGGACGTGTGATTGATTTTTAAAAGAAAAGGGAGAGCTTTGTTGATGCATGTATACGTCTATGATGACTAAGACTGAGAAGATAATATTAACTACAAGTGAAGAGCTAATTCACAGATGGGTTCCAAAATTATTGCAAGATTGTTTCAATGAAGATAAATGGAAAACCTGGTGTTGATTTTATATCCCCTTCCTGAATGAAAATGTACAGGAGGATGATCTAATTGAATTGAAAATAATAAGTCATGCATTAAAGTTGAGGATCCCGATGAAAGCTGGAAAACTATCTTATATAATCGTTGGCGATTTTAAATTGCCGGTATTTCGGGTTGTTAAAAATTTTTAGACAATGGACAGGGAAAATAGGAAAGGGAAATTCTAAAACAACGGCCTATTTATTTTACATGTCGAGGTACTAAATTTTAGGGATGTTGGGGACATGTTAAATCCTTGTTGAGAAGTTGACACAATAAGGCTAAACTTGACTTGATTTTGTTTTGGATTTATCTAATTTAGGTTGGTAGATGGTTTTGATATGTGGGTGAATGATAATTTGTTTGTTGAGGTAAGGGAGTTATAAATAAGTTAAAAATAGATTTTAGGAAATAAATAAATAGATTACATTGATTTGGAGTGGTTTAGAAAATGGTTAAGTTAATCCTAGGTGCTAGATCTCGATATTTAGGAAAAGGGAAAAAATAGGATTGGGCCATAGTTTAAAAGTGATGTAAGCAAGGGATTTATATGAAGTAAAATATCATGGAATCTTAAACTTAGGATAAATTATTTTGATTAATGTGGTGTGATTAAATGGTGTGTATGTTTTTTGTAAGAGGATCTAATGTGGTGAGTTTATGGATTATGTAAGAAATAAAATAGCGAATGTAAATGACTTAGAATTTGAGTGTCTATTCAGATTGCATACTATATCTTTAATGCATTTCATTTTTTATTTTATCTCAGATCTTGCTACATCCAATCTATCAAAATGTTATTATCTTAAAAACAAATTTGAAATTATCCTAGGAAGGTATCACTTCTCGGGACTAACATTGTCAGGAAACCCACCCATCTATTTACTAATCCATTTTTCATGTTAGTTCTCTTGGTTTACAGGTCATCTAACTTGTTGCAAGGTTTGGATCATCTCATTTTGTGAACCGCTATACATCATCAAATCCCATCTATAGGTAGCGAGGAAACTTGTACAACATAAAGTGTAATGAATCAAACATAGTTTGAGTTATCCATATTACATATTGGGAGTTTAGGGTTGCATCTTACATATTTTGCATTGTAAATAATTAAGTTTTCAACATTAAAAAGTTGAAATTACAATTGCAAACCATTAAAATGTTCATATGTGATGACTATGCATGACTCTGTAGATTGAAATTCTAATTATATAACATTTTGGCCTTGTGTACTTAAGGCCTTGTATTCTATCCTTTAGAATTATAATACTTATCAACTAATTGTATGAATGCCTCAACATAAAGATTTTTAGATACTAATGTTTTCTATTGTCAATGTATAGCTTCCATTTTCCAAGAAACTACTATGCATGCAGTTCAAATTTACAATATGCATGGTATTTGCTAAACACATTGGTACAAGAAGAAACCTGATACATAGTTCAAATTTTACAATAGAGAGAAGAATATTTTTCTGTTTTGGAAGTTTGATTGCATGCACTACAGTACTGTTTGATTTAGGGATTTAGTAGCAGACCTTAAATTATGGTAAATAAAATTATTTATACGACAGTATCAAATGTTTTTCTAACTTGGTCACAGATATTTTAGCTATAAATAATATCATTACATCAATATGCTTCATAAAAAATTTGATATCAATAACTGTCTATCACTTCTGGAAGACTGAAATATTTAAGGGAATAAGGTCAATGATAATGTCTAGTCAATTAAATTATGTGTAAAAAAATGATATTCCATGAAAACCATTACAACGTGCAAGAATATCTTGTTGAAAAACTATCTGAAATTATTACCTGTAGACATATATTCAACTTTCATGTTTCAAACTTCAACATTTTTCAAGTTTTATGTTTTGTAAACATTTTTTGAAAAATACAATTACGCATGTAGTATATTCTCAAACAAATTCCCCACACCCAGTTTCCTTTTACATTTATTTTGTAATTTTGTCACTTTTCCCAATCACTAATCTATTCCATGCTTAAATAATTCCAGAATATTACAAGATTCTCCATACAATATTTAAGTTCTTAACAATTTCTTCATCTTCCTTTGAAGCATCTCTAGGGATAAAAAATAACGATATGCAGTTTTCTTTATTTGAACAAAATATATGCATCCATGCCATTCTCTTTGATAATTCACTTCAGAGTGTTGTTTTTCTTGTTAACTAAAACAATAATCTACTTAAGCTGAATTGTCACAAATAAATTTTTTTCCAAACGTTTCCAAGTGAACTTGGAGCACCTTTTCTTGAATTTTAAAATTTTCATATTTCAATTGTAATAAAAAATTTGAGTTCAATTAAATACATATTATTAAAAATTAAAAGTAATGAAAAATATCATTTAAAATTGAATGTTGTACTTTGTAATTCATAATAATTACAACAAATTTATCTCTTTTAGCATTGGAAATTTCCACCAGATCTTTGTCCTTTGACCATTTGTTGTAATATGTCAAGGGCTTTAACATTAATATTCTCTAATTGATTCAAAATTTTATATAAAAAATTGTCTTGATAACTATTACAGATATGTTATACTCCTACCTTGTGCTTAAGTGCAGTAAGACATCAATCTTTGCTCGATGATTTTGAAATGCATCACATAAACTAGCTATGATATCATGTTAGGAAATATATTATGCTTACTTTGGAGTAATTATTATGTTTAAATGAATATTTATTCATTTACTGTGAGGATGTTATTTGTTATTTAATAGCTCATATAGTTTATTGGTTTGTTTGTTAGCCCATAAAACATTAAATTGGTAAGTTGTTTGAAATACTTTATTTCTAGGAAGTTGTTTTCCAATTGTAATTTCATTACCAAATACTTGTGCTAAATATATAGTGGAGGTTTATTGATTATTTGGCATGTCAAACTAATCCAAAGCTATTATATCAAAATAATTATTTATCTCCTTAATTAACACTTTACCCCTTAGCTCCCATTATTTGAGCCAACTTATGATAGGCATACCAAATTCTTAGGACATGGGCTTCATAATCATTAGCGATCAAACTGTCTAAAGAGAAACTAGTCAATTGGTCACTATCTGAAGAGGATGGAGAAGACGAGCGGTTGAGGTTTGAGGTATTTTGATGCCTCTTGTTTTGCTCTGTGCCCTGAACCTATTTATGTGTTAAAATAAATTTAAATATTAAAACTGGAATGATTTAAAAATTAAAAAATTGACAAGAAATTGATATGTATCAATGTTAAAATAAATACATCAAAATGGAAACATACCTGCATGCCCTGAATCATATCACGTGTATCAAAAAACACTATTGGGTCATTGTCTATCAATTCCCAAATAATCTTCATCCAAATTAATTTGATTTAAAAATATTTTTCCTATTGTACTAGGCACGCCACCGAAAGTGAGATTGGGAAATTTAGAAGCAATGTTTAGTGTCCTGCTGGGGCCAGAAGTGTCATGCATTTACCAATGGTATTTCTTTCCTCTTATTGGAACTTTGAGTCAGAATAGTGGTACTGGTGGAGGAGGTGGTATCATTTGAATAGATGGTGATGAATGAACCAAAATGCACTGTCAATAAAAAAATCATTACTAACTTATATAAAAATTGTTAAAAATTACAAAAAGAAACAATTTTATACCTTTTTGAAATGGAAATTGTAACGAGCACGTCTGAATTTGAAATGATTATGTGGGACCTATGGGTGATTGAAGTGGTGGAGTAGGAGGTTGCACTTGTAGTAATTGAATAGATGCATGCAACTGAATTGATTGAGTGGGTGATGATTGTAGTGGTAAATGTGGAGGGTAGTCCAAAGTCCCTATAAAATGTTAAATGGTAAATGGTAAAATGTAAAAAAAAAAATAATGAACGTTAGGGGTATTACGTATCTTTGTCATTTTACTAATTGAAACACTTGAGGCTAAGGTGATGAGTGAGCATCCATGTCATAGAATGTGAATCTCCGATGCCTTGGCATGTTATTGACCTCTTCCTCTTGATGCTTCTTTTTTTATGGAATGGAGATGAAAAAAAATTTTTTATCCTGTATAAGGAAGCAAACAAAAGTGAATAATATTACTAACATCAAATGTAATTTGTAAAAAAAGTGAATAATCTTACTAACATCAAAATATAATTTATTAACCTGTTGTTCTTCAATTGAAATGGACAATTTCTTCATTTGGTTGTTCATACAAGTAGAGTGGGTTCACCTTGTAAATTATGATATGCCTCAAAATAAAGAGGAAGGATATAGTTTTTGGAACAAACAATTGGTTTTTCAGCAACTCCAATATTGGCAATATCAAATTTTATCTTATTTGATAAGTATTTGCACCAATCAATTTTTTTCTTTCGGATCGTTGCAAGAATGTAGGCAATAGCCCAATGGGGAATATCTACCTACCTACTCTACAAAAAAATTCTTGCTTGAAAAAAAGATATCATGGACAGAAGAAAACTGTGTGTAACTCCTTACACATTGACGCCTCATCTTGATTTGTTGAGATTTTTTGCAAAAAGTCATTAAATAATAATTAAGCACAATTTATATCAAAATTAAAATGTTAAATAAAACTAAAATTCAGCACAAATTAAAACACATACCATCAACATGGAAATTGTAATAGGATTCGAGGAAAATCTTATCATCTTCTGTCAAAGTGGATTTGGTTGTAAGAAGACTGAAATATTTGAAAGGAAGGATTTTCAATCAATGAATATCTATAGGATCAACACTAAATTTGAATGTGCATTCATTTGGAAAAGTCACAGTGAATTTTCCATCTACTAGATTAATGACACGAAAGAAGGTAGTTCATAACGGTGACATCTATCTCAAAGTGTGGTATGTTAAATAGTCCTTCAATCTAAAAATCATGTACCCATTCCTTGTATGTTTCATTCAATTGCAAGACTAAATTAATGTGTGGGAACATTAAGTTCTTATATTTGATCTTAGGTAGGGTGTTGGCATGGATAGTTTGAGCCACCATGACGTAGTTATGAAGAATGCATGTGAGAATCAAGACTTGAAACAATTAAATCGATCCCTGAATCAAGACCTAGCTTTTGTTTTAAAAGTTTTCAAAGGAAATATGTAGGATGAGAAATGATAGTTGAATAAGAAATCTGTAGGCTGGGAACTGAGTTGAAAATGATATCTGTGAGCATTGTGAGCATAAAGCAAAAATTTATGAGAAGTATGAGAAATGAGGGTTGGAGGGGGTATTTATAGAGGACATGCGACCAGGAAAGGCTAAGATGCATGACAAAAAGAACCCAGAGATGCACAACATTAAGGCTATGTTGTTGCGCGACTAAAAAAAGTTATTGTCATGAAATATTTTGCAAAATTAATATCATCTTTAAAACACTAAGGAAGTATTTAGAATTCACATGAAAGTATCTATTTCCTTGATTTCATGATTCTTACATTCATCCACACCACTTTACTAAGGTGTATATGATACATTATGCTAGATTTTAATTCCTTAATGTTCACCAAGATAATCATATTATTGTTTAAATATTCTACTCCACTAGATATTATAATATAATCAATATTTCTCTTTGTCATGCTTTCAACAAGGGATTTGAATTTTTTTAAGTTCTTAAAGAATTCAATTTTATTCTGATGTGAATCCAGCTACAAGAGGTTGAAATAACTCCAAAAACACACATAAATAGCTTTGCAAATAAAACCAGGAGTTTCAAAATAGCTTACTTCTCATTCTGAAATTCACCACTGATCTATTACATCATTACCATCCTCCTTTTATTTCAAGACTACTCTAAAAACCCTAAAATGCCAACAAACCCTAAAATGCAAAACAACTTAGATTGACCCCAAAATTTCATGCCAAATATGAATTCATAAATTAGGGTTCATGCAAAATTTGGACTTATTCTGACAAGTACAACAAAAGTTATTAAAGTTCTAAGACCTAGTCAAAAGTGGAAAAAACATTCAGAGCCAATTTTAGGCCACTAGATGAAGGAATCCGAGCCTAAAAATGGGCCAAAATGGGCACAACCTTGCAAAAAATTTTTGACCCCAACATAGTACGAATGTAAATCTACCACCCTGTAAAATTTCAGGACGATCCAACGGTCGGATCAGAAGTTATGGCCTCTGGAAGTTATGCTCCCGCATCATTCTCCCCTGGTTGAAAAGAATTCAGCCCCTGCAAATTCTATTGACGGAACTCATCTAATTTTGCACTTTCAATTTTCCTCAACTCCCACTCAAGAATCCAAGTATTTTCTTCTTGCTGCAAACCTTCCCACTGTACCAAATATCTGTTGTAGCTCCCATGTCTAGTAGTGATTGTCTTTTGGTCCAAGACACACATTACCCTCTCCTTTTTCTTCTTCGGCATTTGTTGCTTCCAGTTTATTTATTCCTCCTCTGCAACATTTTCATCATGACCTGGAAACTTATATAAGTCAGAAAAATTATAAACTAGTGAGATAGCAAAGTTTTCAGGTAGCTCCACCTTGTAGGCATTATCACTCATTTTCTTCAAAATCCTACATGGCCCAATCTTCTTATACTTGAGTTTATTATATGTCCCCTTTAGAAACATCTCTTTTCTAAAATGAACCATCACCATATCTCCTTCTTCAAATACACTTACTCTCCTACTGGCATCTACAACTATTTTATATTATGCATTACTCACTTTCAGCTTTTCCCTCACTTCATCTTGCAGCTGTAGAATGTGTTCTGCAAATGTTTATGCATCATCACTAGTTTCATCTTCACCTGGTAGAACAATTAGATCTAGGACCCCCTTGGTATTCCTACCATATACAATCTAGAAAGGAGACCTCCCTGTTGACCTGTTTACCGAGCTATTATATGCAAAATCAGCTTGAGGTAAAGCTAAGTCCCATTGTTCTGGATTTTCTCCAACTATACAACGTAGGAGATTTCCCAAGCTTCTGTTCACTACTTCCATCTACCCATCAGCCTAGGGGTGATATGCACCACTAAACTATAGTTGTGTCCCCAATTTCTTCCAAAGAGTCCTCCAAAAGTGACTCAAAAAATTCGTGTCCCAATCTAAAGTGATCGTTATTGGAATTCCATGCAATCTCACCACTTCTGAAAAAAAAAGATCTGCAATTCTGGAAGCATCATTAGTTTTTTTACAAGAAATGAAATGTGCCATCTTAGAGAATCTATCAACCACAACAAAGATAGAATCATTCCCTCACCGTGTGTTAGGAAGCCCTAACACAAAAACCATACTCAGATTAACCCATGGCCCTGTAGGGATAGGAAATGGCATATACAAACTAGTATTCTGTGCATGGCCCTTAGCCATTTGACACACTCTACATCTTGCTACAACCCTGCTTATGTCCCTCTTTACCTTTGGCCGATAATAATTTTCTACAACAAGAGAAATTGTCTTACTTATACCAAAGTGTCCAACCAACCACCCACTATGCAATTCTCTTATAATATTTTCTCTCATTAAACCAGCAGGGATGCACAATTGTTTCCCCCTAAACAAATAACCATCCTGTATCAAAAAATCAAAAGAATCACTACCTACTATAGGCTCCTTAAGTTTTCTGGAAACATTGCCAAAATTTGGATCACCTTCATACAATTCCTTAACTACCTCAAACCCTAGTACTTTATTTTCCATTGTTGTCAAAAGGGCTACACACCTACTCAAGGCATCAACAACTTGATTTTTCTTACCATACTTATTCTTTAAAACAAAAGTATATTCTTGCAAAAATGAAACCCATTTTTCATGCCTACTATTTAGTTTCTTCTGTGTGTTTACATACCTCAAGGCTTCATGGTCAGTGAAGAGTACAAATTCCTTTGCTACCAAGTAATGTTTGTAGTTCCTTAATGCCTGAACAATAGCATGCCGAAAATTCCACATCATAAGTAGAATATTTACTCTGAATTCATTTAAATTTTCACTAAAGAATGCCACAGGTCATCATTCTTGACTCAACATAGCTCCAATCCCAACATGTGAGGCATCACAGTCAACCTCGAAGACCTTGCTAAAATCTGGCAATACCAAAATAGGCGCTTCTGACACTTTCTTCTTCAAAAATTCAAAACTATATGTTGCTGCCTTAGTCCATACAAACTCCCTCCCTTTTGTACACTCTATTATGGGTGCAGCAATGCTACTAAAATTCCTGATGAACTTCCTATAAAAAGTTTCCAATCCATGAAAACTACGAACCTCTTGTTGTTGCAAATCAGTAGCACCCCTGGATGCAAATCAAGGTTCTGAATTGATGTTTTAGGCATCCAGTGTGATTGCACAACATGGAAACCTCTCTCCAAGTGTGGGACTTGTGAAAATGAGAGAGGAATCTCCAGATTAGAGGCTGGTTCCTCAAACTCCTGTGATTTAGATCTATATTTTTGCACAACTACAGAGGTTCAGATCCTAATCCTACTCAAAATTACACGGAGACAAGGATAAAAATGCAAAAATGAAACTAAACTAAAGATGGTGAAACATTTTTTGCCATGTAAATAGACACAAATTCATGAAATGCAATAAGGGAAAACATACACAAGCTGATAGATGTAATTAGAGGTCTTAAAATGAAGTAAAACAATACAAACAGAGGACTGAAAGCATTCACAGAGTTTGCACTGTCAATTCCATGTAAAAATCTCTTGCATTCCACCCTCAAAGAGGTATAAACTTGCTACAATACTTGAAAAAGGTCTAATTCTTACAACTATCACTTGCTGGAGGTGAAAGAAGAAGTTTTCTATGCCAAAAAGTGTTCAACCATGAAGAAATGATCCAAATCTAGCTTTTACAGTACATGGGTCAAGCCCAGGAGAGAGAAAACATGAAAAACACATGGGAGCCATCCCTCATTAATGGAAAATGCATTAAAACAGCATGGAGGACCTTACAAACCCATACCCTATCATTTTAGACCATATTGGAGAAGAATGAGACCCATTCTGTATTAAATTTGGTTGTTGAAATGTCATTTCTGGCCATGGACACATATCAGAACCATTTTTGAATTTTCTCTCTTCAAACTGAACCAAAATTAGAAATTGAACATGGAATCAATGTAGATAATTTTAACATCTTTCCAATGATATAAAGAACGTGAAAATCTGAGCTTTGGATCAAAAGATATGATCGTTTGAAGATTTAGGGCAAAAACGGCCCAAAAACGGATCGGCGGGAAAATTTTTCAAATTTTACCTTTTTTTTGTCTTTGGAAAAATTTTCAAAAATTCCCCATGCTCTATTGGTTGGATGCCACGTGGCAAGCTTTGATTCGCTCTGGAATTCTCTCTCCTTCTCTTTTCCGCGGGTCTTCCTTTAAAAATCGACCTTTTTATACTCTTTTGGAAAAAATTTCATATTTGCCTCCGACCCCCGAACTCCTCTGCCACGTGGCAGCTTCCTATTGGCTGCGGGCCTCAAATGGGAAAATTTTCCACAAAAACTCTGTCGAGCCATAACTTGAAAAATATAAGGAGTTAGGAGGCAAACTTTACCTTTATGGAAAGTTGAGAGAGAGCTCTATCTGATGGTGCCATTTCCAGAAAGCCTTGAGTGCCTGAAAATCAAAAAATGTAGACTGAGGCACAAGAGAGGAAAGAACACAAGGAGTTAGCCACAAAAACGAGCTGGGGCACCATTTTGGATAACAAAACTATATGTTCCTACCTTGGACCATACAAACTCCCTTCCTTTTGTAAACTCTATTATGGGTGTAACAATGCAAATGAAATTCCTGATGAAATTCCTATAAAAAGTTTCCAATACTTCCTTAAGTTTGCATATAGAATCTCTCTACCTACCAAGTCTAACACCAATTTCATATGTAACAAGTTTTCTTCCGCTATCTTACTGAATATCAAAATATCATCAAAATGGACAACAACAAACTTACCATTGTATTCTCAAAGTACTCTGTTCATCGACCTAATGAATGTACTGGGTGGATTAGATAACCCAAATGGCATCACCATCCACTCGTATAATCCATCTTTTTTTTAAAGCAGTTTTCCATTCGTTCCCTTCACATTTTCGGATCTGGTAGTAACCACTCCATAGGTCAATCTTGCTAAAATATCGGGCTCCCACTAGCACATCCATCATATCATCCAATTACGAAATTGGGAACCGATAATTAATTGTGATCTTGTTTATGGCTCTACTGTCTACACACATTCTCCAGTCTCCATATTTTTTGGGAGTCAATAATGCTGGAGTTGCACATGGACTCATGCTTTCTCTCACTAACCATTTCTGCATTAGATCGGTCACTTGTCTGTTCAACTCTTCACTCTGTGTTCGATTCATCCGATAGGCTGCCTAGTTTGGAAGGGCCGATCCTGGGATCAAATCAATATGGTGTTGAATATCTCACTTTGGAGGTAACCCATATGGTAGCTCATCTGGTATGGCATCTTTGTATTCTTTTAGTATCTTTCCTGTCACAACATGTTTATTAAAGTCTTCTTTCTCCAACTTCTTTAACATTAGTGCATAACAACATCCAGCTTCTTCCATTTCTATAACAAACTCTTTTGTAGCCAATAAGCCCTCACTCTTCTCTTCTTCCTTGAAGGGTAACAAGACCACCTTTACACCATTCTTCCAAAAGGTATATGTATTTTTCCCTCCATCATGTGTATCCTTTCTATCGTATTGCCAAGGTCTACCTAGTAATATATGACATGCATCCATTGGGATAACATCACACCACACCTCATCCTTGTAGGTATTCCTAATTGAAAACTTTATAAGGCATCTTTTATCTATGGTTACTTCATTTCCTTTCTTGAACCATGATATACGATAGGGATATGGGTGCTTCTCACATTTCAGGTTCAGTTTATCAACCATTATAGTTGAAACCATATTTTCACAACTACCACCATCAATAATAATTTTACATACCTTTCCTCCAGAGGTACATCTTGTTCAAAATATATTTGTTCGAAGCCATGAATCAGCTCCAACAACATCATGTTCTTTCTCCTTCCTTGGGACAATCATCATCCTGCTTATCACAAGGGTTTCACCCAAGTCTGTAGAAACCTCCATTTCTTCTTCCTCTTCAGCCTCAACCAGATTTACTCGTGGTTTTTCTCCTTGCCATCTATCTTGTGTAGGATACTGCGGACACTCAAAAGCTCTATGCCCCTCTTCACCACATTTGTAACATGTATATTTCCTTTGGGGGTTATTCCAGCCCCATCCTCCATTATAACCTCTTCCCCTCTAAAACCCCCTTCCTCTTTGGAAGTTACCATGGCTTTGACCAGAATCTTCATGCCCATCTATATTAGAGGATTCACCTTTTGTAGATTCAAATCTACCCTTGCCCCTCATTGGAGATGATGATGGACCTCTCTTCACACCTCTATTAAAATTATTCCTCTTTTTCTTTTCCTCTTCCTTTAATGCAAGTTGATAAGCATCATATAGGCTATGGATCCAGAGCATACTCAGCTCTTCTTGTATGGTGTAGCTCAACCCATTTATGTACCGTGCAGCCTTTTGTTCTTCAGACTCTCTCTGTTCCACCCTGATTGATAACTTGTAAAATTCATTAGTATACTCCTCAATGTTGAGATCCTTCTGTCTTAGGTTTTGGAACCTTCGAAAGAGTGTCTGACCATAATCTACAGGAAGAAACTTTTCTTTTAGCTTCTTTACCATTTTATTGTAGTTTCAGATCTTGCCCTTTCCATTCCTTTGTCTTTCAGTTTGTAGGTGATCTCACTAGATCAATGCATGTTCGGCCAACTTAGTGCATGAAAACTTAACCTTCTTCTCCTCTGAAAGGGTTTTCCACTCAAAGAATTTTTCCACACGATTTAACCAGTCAATCAACTCCTCTGGTTGTAACCCTCCACCATAATCAAGAACATTAATCTTGATGCCGTCATTCTTTCCCTCTAAAGCCTTGATCAATCTCTCCTGAAATGGTCTCTCATTCAGGGTTTATTCATCTCTCTCATTTTCTTCTTCATCTCCTCCTTCATTCATTAATGGAGGCTCTTCTTCAATATCACTATCTGGGTTTGCATCCCCATTTGAATGTCTCCTTCTAAGGAAGGTAACTTCTCTTGTGAGCTCAACAACTTGTCTATGTAGCTCCTGCATATGCTTATTCATCTGGTCATAACTTCCCATCCCATGTCTAGCCATGGTTATATAAAATAGAGGTAAAAACTACACAAAAAAATGTAATATGTTACCTTAACTATTTCTGCAAGATCAAAATCTTGTTCTGATACCAATTGATGTGAATCCAACTGCAAGAGGTTGAAATACCTCCAAAAACACACATACAAAACTTTAAAAATAAAACTAGGAGTTTCAAAATAGCTTACTTCTCATTCTAGAATTCACCCTGATCTATTATATCATTACCATCCTCCTTTTATTTCAAGACTACTCTAAAACCCTAAAATGCCAACAAACCCTAAAATGCCAAAAAACCCTAAAATGCAAAACAACTCAGACTGACCCCAAAAATTTTGTGCCAAATATGCATTCATAAATTAGGGCTCATGTAAAATTTGGACTTATTCTGACAAGTACAACAAAATTTATTAAAGTTCTAAGACCTAGTCAAAAGCGGAAAAAACATTCGGAGCCAATTTTAGGCCACTAGATGAAGGAATCCGAGCCCGAAAACATGCCAAAATGGGCACAACCTTGCAAAGTTGAGCCTAGCATAGTACTAATGTATATCTACCACCCTATAAATTTCAGGACGATCCAACAGTCGGATCAAAAGTTATGGTCTCTGCAAGTTATGCTCCCGCATCATATTCCTCTAATAGTAGACCCAATTTCTTCAATGGAAATCATTAATAAATGTAAGAAATTATTTATGTTTATGAAAATAAACACAAGGGAATGACATGAAGTAATTTCTAATTAAGTGTAATAGATCACTTTCCCTTTAGTAATTTCATTTATAAAAAGGTTACATGTGTTATTTTTCAAATTTCCCAACATGGAAAAAGTCCATATTTGATGGAAATTTTTGGAAAACCATGAATTATGTTGTGCTTACTAGGGATCTACAATGCATAGTGATTCAAGTGATGAAAAATTATATGTAATATTATACTATAGTAATTTGTATGTGCAGTCAATGGGGAGTTTGATTAAACACATAGCTATTAAAATTATACAACCTGACTTGGTAATCATTCTTGGTATTACCTACAACATAAAATGGTATTTTACATTTCTAATAACAACATCAATAAGTGTAAAATATATTAGTTTCCTTCATTTCAATAAAATTTGATGTGATACTTGTATAGTAAATTTATAGAAAATTATGGAGCTTGAAGAATGTTTTTGAACATTATATTATTCATCTCAACTAACCCTTTTACCTCAACAACTAGAGGATCTAAGGTTCCCACAATTTTTTTAATGTAGTTTACACTAATATTGATACAGAGAACCTTGATTCACCATATGGTGAGAGGCTCATGAATCCAAAATCCATCCAAACACTAGTGATCTATGTGTTATTTCATAAAATTCAACTATTAACTTGAAGACAAACTGTTGTATGAATAAAATTACATCATTATCATAATAATATATAAAATATCAATAATAATTGATATCTAGATAATATGCATTAAAAATTTATATATAACACTAATAAAAATAATTAATTAGAAATACAATAGAAAGATAAGAACTTAGTTGTTTCACATTGTAGGTGTGAAAGAGATTGTAACAAACAAAAATTTTGATTTGAAAATTATATAGGACTCTCAAGAATATTATTTGGATCTATAATGTGTTGAAAATATTTGGGATATTAAAAATCCTTTATGTCCAAATGTTTCTATAAAATACAATTTCATATCTAAACCTATCTAGGTGTAGACACAAAATCATGCACTTTAGAAAATATTTAGTCCTGGTCTCATACTACTATTTAGAGGGTTTTTGAGTGAAGAAAGTACTAATTAACCCCCGTATTTTGGCCATCTTGGTTTATTTTACTTCGTCAATCCTGCTCTATACCACACATATGCCCTAGTTTTTTTATCACTTCTGCATTATTTCAGCCTTCACTGGGGCACTCATGGGTGCCCCGGTCCCTTTTTGGACTTTCCCATCACTTTTTTGGCTCCTTCTAGCCATTTAAGGTCTTTATCTTTTTAGTAGTCAGCCATTTCAGGATTAATTACAAAATTAGATCAAGAGAAACCTATAAATATAAAGCTATGCGACCATAATGAGGGGCTAAGCACTATCACAACTATCATCCACTTAGAGTAGCATCCATCTATTTGAATTGGAGATCATTTACATCCACATAGCTCCATCACAAGGCACAAGGCTACGAAATCTACATCACACACAACATAGGGGGATGATTCTATTCTATTTTATGCACCATTCTATTACATTTTCTACACATAGTTTAGCGTGTTACATCACAAAGTGTGACAGACACAAGAGCAACCTAGGGCAGCTTCATGGTCAGTGAAGAGTACAAATTCCTTTGCTACCAAGTAATGTCTCCAGTTCCTTAATGCCTGAACAATAGCATAAAATTCCACATCATAAGTAGAATATTTCCTCCTGACTTCATTTAGCTTTTCACTGAAGAATGCCACAGGTCGTCCTTCTTGACTCAACACAGCTCCAATCCCAACATGTGAGGCATCACAGTCAACCTCAAGACCTTGCTAAAATCTGGCAATACCAAAACAGGTGCTTCTGACACTTTCTTCTTCAACAATTCAAAACTATCTGTTGCTGCCTTGGTCCATACAAACTCCCTCCCTTTTGTACACTCTGTTATGGGTGCAACAATGCTACTGAAATTCCTGATGAACTTCCTATAAAAAAGTTCCAATCCATGAAAACTACGAACCTCTGTCACATTCCTTGGAATAGGCCAATCTAGAATTGCCTTTACTTTTTCCTCATCCATCCTCACTCCATCCTCTGATATGACAAATCCCAAAAAAATAAGACTCTTTTGAAGGAATCTACACTTCTTTAAGTTTTCATATAGACTCTCTTTACGTAACAAGTCTAGCACCAATTTTAGATGTAACAAGTGTTCTTCCATTGTATTACTGAATATCAAAATATCATCAAAATAGACAAGAACAAACTTACCATTGTATTCTCAAAGTACTATGTTCATCGACCTAATGAATGTACTGGGTGGATTAGATAGCCCAAATGGCATCACCATCCACTTTTATAATCCATCTTTTTTTTTTAAAGCAGTTTTCCATTAGTCCCCTTCACATATTCAGATCTGGTAGTAACCACTCCATAGGTCAATCTTGCTAAAATATCGGGCTCCCGCTAGCACATCCATCATATCATCCAATTACGAAATTGGGAACTGATAATTAATTGTGATCTTATTTATGGCTCTACTGTCTACACACATTCTCTAGTCTCCATATTTTTTGGGAGTCAATAATGCTGGAGTTGCACATGGACTCATGCTTTCTCTCACTAACCATTTCTGCATTAGATCTGTCACTTGTCTGTTCAACTCTTCACTTTGTGTTCGATTCATCCGATAGGCTGCCTAGTTTGGAAGGGCCGATCCTAGGATCAAAATCAATATGGTGTTGAATATCTCACTTTGGAGGTAACCCATCTGGTAGCTCATCTGGTATGGCATCTTTGTATTCTTTTAGTATCTTTCCTATCGTAACTTGTTTATTAAAGTCTTCTTTCTCCAGCTTCTTTAACATTAGTGCATAACAACATCCAGCTTCTTCCATTTCTATAACAAACTCTTTTGTAGCCAATAAGCCCTCACTCTTCTCTTCTTCCTTGAAGGGTAACAAGACCACCTTTACACCATCCTTCCAAAAGGTATATGTATTTTTCCCTCCATCATGTGTATCCTTTCTATCGTATTGCCAAGGTCTACCCAGTAATATATGACATGCAACCATTGGGATAACATCACACCACACCTCATCCTTGTAGGTATTCCCAATTGAAAACTTTATAAGGCATCTTTTATCTATGGTTACTTCATTTCCTTTCTTGAACCATGATATACGATAGGGATATGGGTGCTTCTCACATTTTAGGTTCAATTTATCAACCATTATAGTTGAAACCATATTTTCACAACTACCACCATCAATAATAATTTTACATACCTTTCCTCCAGAGGTGCATCTTGTTCGAAATATATTTGTTCGAAGCCACGAATCAACTCCAACAACATCATGTTCTTTCTCCTTCCTTGGGACAATCATCATCATGTTTATCATGAGGGTTTCACCCAAGTCTGTAGAAACCTCCATTTCTTCTTCCTCTTCAGCCTCAACCAGCCATGATTTACTCGTGGTTTTTCTCCTTGCCATCTATCTTGTGTAGGATACTGCGGACACTCAAAAGCTCTGTGCCCCTCTTCACCACATTTGTAACATGTATATTTCCTTTGGGGGTTATTCCAGCCCCATCCTCCATTATAACCTCTTCCCCTCTGAAACCTCCTTCCTCTTTGGAAGTTACCATGGCTTTGACTAGAATTTTCATGCCCATCTGTATTAGAGGATTCACCTTTTGTATATTCAAATCTACCCCTGCCCCTCATTGGAGATGATGATGGACCTCTCTTCACACCTCTTTTCAAATTATTCCTCTTTTTCTTTTCCTCTTCCTTTAATGCAAGTTGATAAGCATCATATAGGCTATGGATCCTGAGCATACTCAACTCATCTTGTATGGTGTAGCTCAACCCATTTATGTACCGTGCATCCTTTTGTTCTTCAGACTCTCTCTGTTCCACCCTGATTGATAACTTGTAAAATTCATTAGTATACTCCTCAATGTTGAGATCCTTCTATCTTAGGTTTTGGAAGCTTCGAAAGAGTGTCTGACCATAATCTATAGGAAGAAACTTTTCTTTTAGCTTCTTTACCATTTTATTGCAGTTTCAGATCTTGCCCTTTCCATTCCTTTGTCTTTCAGTTTGTAGGTGATCTCACTAGATCAATGCATGTTCAGCCAACTTAGTGCATGAAAACTTAACCTTCTTCTCCTCTGAAAGGGTTTTCCACTCAAATAATTTTTCCATACGATTTAACCAGTCAATCAACTCCTCTGGTTGTAACCCTCCACCATAATCAGGAACATTAATCTTGATTCTGTCATTCTTTCCCTCTAAAGCCTTGATCAATCTCTCCTGAAATGGTCTCTTATTCAAGGTTTATTCATCTCTCTCATTTTCTTCTTCATCTCCTCCTTCATTCATTAATGGAGGCTCTTCTTCAATATCACTATCTGGGTTTGCATCCCCATTTGCATGTCTCCTTCTAAGGCGGGTAACTTCTCCTGTGAGCTCAACAACTTTTCTATGTAGCTCCTGCATATGCCTATTCATTTGGTCATAACTTCCCATCCCACGTCTAGCCATGGTTATATAAAATAGAGGTAAAAACTACACAAAAAAATGTAATATGTTACCTTAACTATTTCTGCAAGATCAAAATCCTGCTCTGATACCAATTGATGTGAATCCAATTGCAAGAGGTTGAAATACCTCCAAAAACACACATAAAAAACTTTACAAATAAAACTAGGAGTTTCAAAATAGATTACTTCTCATTCTAGAATTCACCCTGATCTATTATATCATTACCATCCTCCTTTTATTTCAAGACTACTCTAAAACCCTAAAATGCCAAAAAAACCTAAAATGCCAAAAAACCCTAAAATGCAAAACAACTCATACTGACCCCAAAATTTTTGTGCCAAATATGCATTCATAAATTAGGGCTCACACAAAATTTGGACTTATTCTGACAAGTACAACAAAATTTATTAAAGTTCTAAGACCTAGTCAAAAGCAGAAAAAACATTCAGAGCCAATTTTAGGCCACTAGATGAAGGAATCTGAGCCCGAAAACATGCCAAAATGGGCACAACCTTGCAAATTTGAGCCTAGCATAGTACTAATGTATATCTACCACCCTGTAAAATTTTAGGACGATCCAACAGTCGGATTAAAAGTTATGGTCTCTGCAAGTTATGCTCCCGCATCATATTCCTCTAATAATAGACCCAATTTCTTCAATAGAAATCATTAATAAACATAAGAAATTATTTATGTTTATAAAAATAAACACAAGGGAATGACATGAAGTAATTTCTAATTAAGTGTAATAGATCACTTTCCCTTTAGTAATTTCATTTATAAAAAGGTTACATGTGTTATTTTTCAAATTTCCCAACATGGAAAAAGTCCATATTTGATGGAAATTTTTGGAAAACCATGAATTATGTTGTGCTTACTAGGGATCTACAATGCATAGTGATTCAAGTGATGAAAAATTATATGTAATATTATATTATAGTAATTTGTATGTGCAATCAATGGGGAGTTTGATTAAACACATAACTATTAAAATTATACAACCTGACTTGGTAATCATTCTCGGTATTACCTACAACATAAAATGGTATTTTACATTTCTAATAACAACATCAATAAGTGTAAAATATATTAGTTTCCTTCATTTCAATAAAATTTGATGTGATACTTGGATAGTAAATTTATAGAAAATTATGGAGCTTGAAGAATGTTTTTGAACATTATATTATTCATCTCAACTAACCCTTTTACCTCAACAACTAGAGGATCTAAGGTTCCCAAAATTTTTTTAATGTAGTTTACACTAATATTGATACAGAGAACCTTGATTCACCATATGGTGAGAGGCTCATGAATCCAAAATCCATCCAAACACTAGTGATCTATGTGTTATTTCATAAAATTCAACTATTAACTTGAAGACAAACTGTTGTATGAATAAAATTACATCATTATCATAATAATATATAAAATATCAATAATAATTGATATCTAGATAATATGCATTAAAAATTTATATATAACACTAGTAAAAATAATTAATTAGAAATACAATAAAAAGATAAGAACTTAGTTGTTTCACATTGTAGGTGTGAAAGAGATTGTAACAAACAAAAATTTTGATTTGAAAATTATATAGGACTCCCAAGAATATTATTTGGATCTATAATGTGTTGAAAATATTTGGGATATTAAAAATCCTTTATGTCCAAATGTTTCTATAACATACAATTTCATATCTAAACCTATCTAGGTGTAGACACAAAATCATCCACTTTAGAAAATATTTAGTCCTGGTCTCATACTACTATTTAGAGGGTTTTTGAGCGAAGAAAGTACTAATTAACCCCCGTATTTTGGCCATCTTGGTTTATTTTACTTCATCAATCCCGCTCTATACCACACATATGCCCTAGTTTTTTTATCACTTCTACATTATTTCAGCCTTCACTGGGGCACCCATGGGTGCCCCGGTCCTTTTTAGACTTTCCCATCACTTTTTTGGCTCCTTCTAGCCATTTGAGGTCTTTATCTTTTTAGTAGTCGGCCATTTCAAGATTAATTACAAAATTATATCAAGAGAAACCTATAAATATAAAGCTATGTGAGCATAATGAGGGGCTAAGCACTATCACAACTATCATCCACTTAGAGTTGCATCCATCTATTTGAATTGGAGATCATTTACATCCACATAGCTCCATCACAAGGCACAAGGCTATGAAATCTACATCACACACAACATAGGGGGATGATTCTATTCTATTTTATGCACCATTCTATTACATTTTCTACACATAGTTAGCGTGTTACATCACAAAGTGTGACTGACACAAGAGCAACCTAGGGCATGTTTCACACACACACAACTACATTTGGGTCTGGAATGTAGTGCAACACTCAATTAGTAAGACCGCCATTGTGGCACCTGAGGTCAATTTGACCCTTTCATATGCATTTTAATTTTTTAGGGATTGATGCTTGTTTAGGGTTTTGCAGGTCTTCTTATTCATCTTGGAATAACAATGACATCTAAAGTAGTGTAAAAAAAATTAATGTGACACACAGGGAGGGTTTTAGACCATCTGTTAAACCTAGGAAAAATAGTACCAGTTCTTTTGCACAGATCGGGGTGCCCAATTTTCAAACCAGAGCACACATAGGGATCCTAGTCCATCCATATTACTCAAATCCATCATTTTTGGGGGTCTCTGCATAGTCATTCCTTCTTCCGTATTTTCCAATCATCTCTATGACACATTCTTGCGGGTATTAGCTATCTAGATGAGTTCTTTCCTCTTCCCTCTTACACATTAGGCTTTTTATTTAAATTTTTTTAGTTGCTTGGATCATTTACACACTTCTTTACTACATTTATTTACTTTATTTACAATTGTTCATAGATTAGATTAACTAGTTTATATATTACATTTTGAGTTAATAATTTTGGTGAACCCCTCGTTTCAACACTTCCTTCATTCACACTTTTAGTTTCTTCATTCATTTCTTGTCATCCTAGGGTTTGGTCATCATGAGTATCTCAAACAATAATTATTTTCTTGTAAATCCTGATTTATTACATAGATTCCAATACCTTTTGCTAATACTTGCATTCGTGTTGGCATGCATCCAAACCCAGTTTATCAAACATTTGTTGATGCATTCTCTTCACACATAGTATTCAAGTTTAATCTTCTTACTGATATTCATAATTTTGATAATGATCCACCTCTCCATATCATATGTTGTATTCATAATGTAGGTGTTAAGCATACTTTGATTGATAATGGGTTTGAACTCAATTTGTGTCCCATGTCATTCCTTGAAGATTTAGGTCTCTCCACTTGTGACATTAGTCCATCCTCTGTATCAATACATGCTTACGATGGTTATGTCTACCCATGTCTTGGTCACCTTACATTACCCATTACTTTTGGTCTAAAAATTGTTCACACTATGTTTTTTGTCTTTGATTTTCCAATCTCCTACAACTATCTACTTGGTAGACCATGGCTTCATGTCATATAAGTTGTTTCCTCTATTGTGCATATTTGTGTCAAAATATTACATGAAGGAATTGAATACATTTGTTTTTCATGATTGTGACCCCTTTCACTATTGCGATAGGGCTCCTAATACTGGCCTTCCTATTCCACGCAGAGATTTTGAAGATGAGCCCCAACCTATAGAAGAAAACAACCTCACTTACCATAACTTGATGGTAGAATTTGTGTGATAGATTTTGTTTCTTCTATGCCACCTACTACTACTATTGTTATGATTCCATATCAAGGACATGTTCAATCCATGGACATATCTATATTGCATGAAACTTCATTTGTATCATCTACATCAACATGCCCACCATTTACTTACACACTCTTCTTGAATAATTCATATTGGGAACATATTCCATTTGATCCTACATGTGATGACAATATATATACACATGAGGGTTTGGCTTTCTTAGTCTTTTCTTTTGAGGACCTCTATCCTAAACCATATGCTCCTCATCTTTATTATGGGTGTCTCGCCATCACTGCCGCTTATGGTCTTCACATCTTTCACCTCACGATATTTCTCACATACAATCCTTGATCTTCACCACTTACATTAGGGAAATCATGGCTTGATTATATTAGGGGAAATTTAGATCCTGATCATATAGACATTTAATTTCCAATCCCTTTGGACATGTTTTCATTTGCAATAGCTCTTTCCTAGGATACACTCAAAATCTCACTCATTGGTATGACATGGTTTTCCACTTCTTCCATTCACCGATCAGGAATATTCTATGGGCATGTACAACTTACACCTTAATGGCTCATTACGAGATCAACCAGATGATATTACTTATCAAGACACCAATTCTTATCCATTTGACTATGATATTGAGAGAAATGATCTCCTAGATGAAATTACATGATATCCTCTTTCATCACGCATACATTGGGGGCATATTATTCACATCCCCCTATCTCATCATCATATCATCATAGACACATTTCTTATTCTTACATTATCATTCATTCCCATCCTTAAATAGTTTTACATCACACTCCTAGCATTTGCACATGCCACATTTTCACATTGTCATACATAAATATCATAATCATACACTTTTATAACTACATACATTGAATGACAAACCTTTTTTATTCATTCTCATTTTTTGTTCTACTCATTCATATATACTTGGGGGGAATTGCATCTAATACCTCCCCACTCAGCTTAGCATCTATTATCTTTGCATTTTCATATAGGCATTCTCATCATATGTTTTAACGTCGCCATTACCCAATGAAAAAATCTTGTGCTTTGGTTCACACTTTACTGTTGACGGATTACTACACATGTACCTCACACACTACACTATAGGGCTTACATACCAAATCTATTCACATATTACACATCATACAACATATATTTTACATTTCATTTTTACATTTATACATCAAAACATCATACTAGTCTTCATTATACATACTTGCATGTAGTATTCCATATTACCCATCATACATACTACTTTTAGTCTACATTGTACATTACATCTTATACATCGTACATTACACATTCTACTCATCACATGGTAATCTTTCATCATTACATATACTACATTGTCATCTATGTGTTGCACTACTTACCCTATGACGTAATTTAGTTCCTTGGTCCATACTCAACTATCGAGGGTTTAAAAATCAAATGGACCTTACATTCATCATGTGTTTATCATTCGACTTCTCATCATGTAACATTCCTAGGCTAGTGACATATGATTTAGGCTAAATCATCACCTCTTAAATCATCCCATAGTGGTATACACTTTAGGTTACATTACCACTCCTTATTATTAATTTTATAGTGATATACGCTAAGGGATAAATCATCACTCTTCCTTTCATTTTTTCATGATATACGCTTTGGCTATATGTTTCACACACATAAATCATTTCTAGGTCACATCTCATCAATACATATACACATTCATCAAAAAGCATTAGATAAAATACACACTTCGACCATTTCCTGACAAATCACTCTCGTTAATGGTTCATTATTGACTGCTAAGGGGGAAAACAACATGAACCTCATTGCATACATTTCCATTCATTTGGGGGCATGTGAATCCTATCACCCATCTTACATTCCATTCCATCCATCCACAACATACTAAATATTATGGTTGCTTCTACTCTTGATTATTTGTGCTTATTCAGGGTCACTTTATTACATATTCTAGTTAGATTACTTGCATGCAATTTATCTATATCATACACACATGCTAATTCATGTATTTTCCTAGTTGTGATCACAGATACAGGTCTCTTGCACACAGAATGGATGCTTGCCTTCTACCCTTTCTATACCGATTGCCAGGGCATCCACATTTGTCTCTATTAGGTGTTATTGTTTCATTTTTTAATTATCACTTTACATTATTTAGTTATTCATGCTTTTGACATACTAGTTTTCTTTCTAACATGCTAACAGGTGCTTCATGTGCAACATTAGTTACACAAGGATATTTTGATTCCATACTTGTTACATTGTCTTTCATTGTTTTCTTCTTGTATGCAGGCTTTGCCCTATGTTTGTTGTGCACACTTGTTTTTTGTTTGTGGCCATCATGGCCTTACGTGTCTTGTGACATCTTGAGTGATGTCCCATGCTTACGACCCAATTTTTGCAGCTTACTTGTCTTCTTGCGTGTTTTCACTACTTTTTTTGGTATTTTTTACAATGTTTTCGTAGATTACACTTTTTCTTATACATGCATGCTTGTTCATACTAAAACTTGTCTTTGGTTATCTATCTTGTTTTGTGTCACACCTTGTTTTCTACGAAGTGCATTCCCTTACCTCTATGCAGGGCAGGGTTGCAAAGTTGATGCGATTAGTCCTCTTTTGGGGCTTCATTCTCCTATTTGTGACATCACATGTGCCCCCAAAGAGGGGGGCATCATTTTGGTTTTTTACCAGTCTACACTAGCGCTGTCTACACTGGTTTAATTCAATGCATTTTTTTCCCTTCGCATTGTCGGTTTACATACAGCGAGTGGGTTCAGACTAGTATACGAAAACTCCATACACATTAAATTTTATAGAACATGGTAGTCCTTACCATTCGGAGGAGTAGTTAATGGTTGGAGGATACAACAGAATTCCTCCCAATACTTCTTCTACCATCGACGTCGGATCACCCAACAAAACTAGGACAGTACAAAGATCTCTTCACACACATAGTTCAAGGAAGCTAGTTAAAGGTTGGAGGATACAGATGAACTTCCTCCCTATACTTCTTCAACCTATGGTGTTAGATCTGCCCAAAAAACCACGGCAGTACATAATATCAGGTACTACACACTTTCTCATTTATATTTTTTATTTGCACATGTCCCATTGAAATTTTTCATTTGCATACTTTATATTTACATGCATCTTTTACATAGAATTTTTTTATACACATACATACATACATATTTGACTACTTGATCAGTTTTCTCCTTGCATGTCTGACCATATGAGAAATAAAGCAGTCAAATGGGGGTAACAACAACAACAAAAACTTCACGGTGAAACAACACTTTCCATACTAACCAGTGCAAGAACATCACATCAACAGTTACACACACATTTCTACCTTAGGTTCACTCTCATCACTTCTTTTTGTGCATTTTCATATTTAGTGTCCACGCTCCATCATCTTTATGTCATTCCACGCTTTGTTTAATCCTTTAGCCACACTTTCTACTTCATTTAACATGGACATCAGGCACATACTTATATCTACTTTATGTTATTGAGTTTTCTTGTCACCAACATAAAGTGGGGTAAAATGTAGTCAATAAATCATGCACTTTGGGGTAAAATTTATTCTCGGTCTCATACTACTATTTATAAGGTTCTTGAGTGAAGAAATTACTAATTAACTATGTATTTGGCCATTTTTATTTGTTTTTATTTGAAATCTATCATGATTCCCGACCCTTATCGCACACTTTCCTAGCTTGTTTTATCACTTTCTTATTATTTCAACCTTGACTGGGGCCCCTGGGCTAGTACTAGGGCACCCATGGGTGCCCTAGTCCTTTTTAGACTTTCCCGCCACTTTTTGGGCTCTTTTTAGCCATTCAAGATCTTTATATTTTTAGTGGTCTACCATTTCAGGGTTAATTTAAAAATTAGATCAAGAGAACCCTATAAATATAAAGCTACGAGACCATAATGAGGGACTAAGCACTATCACTACTATCATCCATATAGAGTTGAATCCATCTATTTGCATTAGAGATCATTTACATCCACATAGATCCATCACAAGGTACAAGGCTAAGGCATATGCATCACACACAACATAGGGGAAGGATTATATTGTATTCCATTCACCATTCTATTACATTTTATACACATAGTTAACTCGCTACATCACAAAGAGTGACTTGAAAAAGAGAAACCTAGGGCATGTTTCACACACACACACAAAACTACATTTGGGTATAGAATGTAATTCAACACTTAATTAGTAAGACCACATTGTGTCAACTAAGGCCAATTCAACCCTTTAATATCCATTTTTTATTTTTTAGGTATTGATTTTTGTTTAGGGTTTTACAAGTCTTCCTATTCATCTTGGAATAATAGTGACATCTGAAGTAGTATAACAAACTTGATGTGAAACAAAATGAGGTTTTCAAACCATCTGTCAAACCTATGAAAACTAGTACTGAAGCTTTTACATAGACCAAGGAACCCATTTTACAGACCAGAGCACCCGTAGGCTCCCCAGTCCCTTTCTAGGCATCCCAATCTAGCCATATTACTTAGATCCATCCTTTTCGGGGTCTTTGCATTGTTGTTCCTTCTACCAGATTTTCCAGTCATCTCTGCGACACAGTCCCACAAGCATTTGCTATTCAGCTGAGTTCTTTCCTCTTCCCTCTTTCACATTAGGGTTTCTATTTACATTTGTTTAGTTTCTTGGGTCATTTGCATACTTCTTTACTATATTTACAATTGTTCATAGCTTATATTAACTAGTTCATATATTACATTTTTAGTTAATCACTAGGGATTACAAAATTGTATTGTACTTGTAAGAGAGATATGAAATTCTTGGTGCATGAATATATATGTTTGTATAATTGAATATGTTATATGTATTTTTAATATTTTGTAAAGGAATTTTTGTCTTCTCTTCATTTAAATCATATCAACGCTATTTATTTGATAAAATGGGGTCAATGTTTTGGGTTAGATGACCTTAACATATCCCTAGTGAAATGATAAGTGTTTCCTACATACCAATACTTCAAAGAGGTGTTAAAGCCTCATGTTTTTCTACCAAATATGTGATTGTGTGAAATATCATCTAAAATATATATGAAAATCTATATGCATTTTTATCTAGATGTCTAACTGTTTTGCGCGGAATGTTTCAACTTTTGGGAATAGAGTTGCTTCTATCCTTTCATTCCTTTTAGAAACAGATAAGGGTTAGGGCTAGGAGGAATACCTGTTGAATGTCGAGATGGTGTGCGCGTACCATAGAGAAAGATCAGGTTGATTGCGAAGAACTCCTTTTTGTCTTGGAAGGACTACCTGTAAATAAGAATACAAGACCACAAGATTCTAATTAGACAATAAATGAGGGAACTGCCTTGGGCCCAGGAAATATAAAACTTCCTTTCAAAGGTGGCCAGTTCCCCTGCTAATATGAATTAACACAAAAGATTGTAAAATAACAATTTAATTGCCTCGTTGAAACAAGTAGGGGGAAAGGCTGGTTTTTGGTTTTGAGTCAAGGTAACCCATATCAGTAGGTTCTATGTTTTAGGGGCTTTTGGTGAGGGTCAATTGTAGAGTGGTTGTGTTGTTTTTAAGGCTAATAAATGAGTGGGATTAGGTAACGGGGTGATGAGAGGGTAGAAGAATGATAGTTAGATGTAATGTGTTGCTGGGTAGTAGATCTGGGAATAGATTTATGATGGCTGTGATTCAAAAGTCTAAGAAATGTTATCAAAGAGAACATACAAGATTCTACTTACCGTTTATTGATGAGAATGCAGGTCCAAGCACTATGATGACAAAGGTAGAACTCAGATAGGATGTCCTGACGACCCGAAGATGAGATGTCTTCCCTCACGATGATCAGCTGAGTGTCACAGGGCTCTGGTTGTGTAGTTGCAGTCTTGGGCTTGATGTCCTTCTCTGCAAACTCTTCTTGTTTCTTCACTTGTCTCTGCTTGGCTCAGCAAATCCGGATCCTTTTGAATAATCTCTCCTATTTTTTCCTCAAATGAAAATCTGATCATTCTTTTTTGGTTGGAAGTGGTCATTTACAGGGAACCGATGGCGGTTACGCAACCAACGGCGGTCGAGTAGGAACGGGTATCGGTCAGGTCAAAGCGGGCTATTTTTGGTAAAATAGCCAGCTTTCCCTCCTTTTCTTCCGAAGGATTGGTTGCGGGCTTGGTCAAGTCATTATGAAGTTGGTTTTAGGTGCTGGTGAGAAGTAATTAGTCATAGGTGTGGATTTGGACCAAGTTATAGGTCTTAATTAGGTTAGTTTTAGGGTTAAGACTAGGTCATGATGAGGTGGCGATATGAGGTGGCAGGTATGGCGATGTGAATTTATTAATTATAAGGTAATTAATAAATAATTGTGTAAGGTTTAGGTGATGAGGTTAGGTTACGAAATGGGATGCGGAGCATAGGGGGTCGTAAGACACAAATTTGGTGTCTACATTAGCCCCTTGTTGTCGTGTAGCTTGTCTTGTTAAAGCTGTACGGACAATAATAAGAAGTGGTTACCCCTGTTAAGGGTATAGGTAATCCCCCTCAAATCTATCACAGATTGAGGTAGCGTGAAATCAAGGATAGGGTTGATAAAGGGTAAATGGTGTTGAGATAATGGTAAAATGGTGGGGTAGGTCCAAGGAAGCAGATTCACGTTGACATGCAGTAGTGTTCAGGGTACGTGATTTGAAGAGCAAACAAGCAATTCATAGGCAAAGGTCGATAGTTTATCCAAACAAGGATGATATAATCCTGGTATCCAAGGCATAAGAAGTAGCTCCAGGGGATATAATGGGTAAGGTACAGGAACGTTTAGGCATGTCCGGCAGTACCCAATGGTTGGTTTGGTTGAGATAAACGTCACGGTCTTGGTTGAGGCAAAGTTGGTTGACTGATCAAGTCAAGGACCCTAATCATGCTAAAACACGAACAAGTGAGCTCGATTGAACAAAAAGTGACATGATGGATGGATAAAATAAAATGTTGATTTTGGGCAAGGTATTTAATTGGTGCGGCCTTAGGTCGGGCCAAATGGTTGGGTGCGGCCTTGGGTTGGGCCAAATTGGTTGGTTACGGCCTTGGTTCGGGCTAAAGTGGTTGGTTACGGCCTTAGGTCGGGCCAAATTGGTTGGTTACGGCCTTGGGTCGGGCCAAATGGTAGGTTATGGCCTTGGGTCAGGCCAAATGGTTTGATTTGGCCTTGGGTTGGGCCAAATGGTAGGTTATGGCCTTGGGTCGGGCCAATTTGGTTGGTTGTGGACTTGGGTCAGGCCAAAGTGGTTGGTTACAGCCTTAGGTCGGGCCAAATTGGTTGGTTACGGCCTTGGGTCGGGCCAAATGGTTTGATTTGGCCTTGGGTCGGGCCAAATGGTAGGTTATGGCCTTGGGTCGGGCCAATTTGGTTGGTTGCAGCCTTGGGTCGGGCCAAATGGTGGGTACGGCCTTGGATTGGGCCAAATGGTAGGTTATGGCCTTGGGTCGGGCCAATTTGGTTGGTTGCGGCCTTGGGTCGGGCCAAATGGTGGGTATGGCCTTGGTCGGGCCAAATGGTAGGTTACAAAGGGTTTTCAGCCAAGGTGGATATAAGCGAGGTGGTGAGAAAGGGTGATTAGTAAAGAAGGGTAGAAATTGGAGAAGAGGTGGGAGAAAACCGATATCGATTGTCCATGACCGATATCGGTTAGGTGACCGATACCGGTTCCTTAGGGCACAATAAAACCGATATCGGTTATAGGTGCAAAACCTATAAAAAGAAAAATATGGCCTGTCATTGTCACATTGTCAATTGGAAAACCATTTTGAGTTGTCTGAGGTGGAGTGTTGAGATTGGAGCATTTGTTGGTTGAGGTGGCGCTATTTGAGTGGAGGAGTGAGTGATTAGTGGGCCCGAGTGAGTAGGAGGCAGCAGTTGATTGGTGGAGGACCCAACAGAGGAGAGGTGGAGCTATGGCATAGCCAAGAGGAGCAGGAGGGGCTGGACCAGCTAGACCACCACCACCCATCCCACCACGACGACGTGTCGTCGTACCGGTAGGTTCGAAACCCCTCATTGTGTGGATTTGAGTGTATTATGTTATATTTGGGTTTTTTAATAAATGGAAGGTATTTGAAAAAAGGAGAGGGTAGATAGGTTAAATAGGCCAAGGCGGCTAGGGGGGTAGGTTTTTAGGGTGTTTGGGTGGGTATAGAGGGAGAAATATGAAAAAAAGGGAATGGGGTAGCCACGTCGGGTATGGCGTGGATATTTTCCAGTGATCGATGCTGGTCACTAAGCGACTGGCATTGGTTGCGAAATTTTTGGGTAGGTCGGGTTTAGGGGTGACCAGTGTCGGTGGAAAGGGGACCGGGGTCGGTTAAGGGTGAACGGTACTGGTCCCGGGGCAGGATTTTTGATTTTGTTGAATCATTTTTTGGTGGTTTTGGGTGTTAAGTTCTTATTGGGGATGGTGTGTTGGGTTGTGTGATGTTGTTTATGATTAGGTTTTGTGTGTTGGGTGTGAAGATGTTGGGGGATAGTGTAAAAGATAGGTGGGTAGAGGGGTTTGTTAGAGAGTCGGGGTGTGGTCAGGGGGATAAAAAAGGGGGTATAGAGGGTATAAGTAGATGTTGCGATAAAGAGTAGGGCTAATGTAGTGAGTTGGTTTTGCAGGCACGCCAGCAGCTGACGATGCGGGACAGGATGCCCCCGCTGTTGAGACGGATGCGGCCACACGTGTCCACAGCACAGTGGGGTATCATGCGCTAGGTGGGACTCGGCGGAGTCCAGTGGTACAGAGCGATCGACAGGGATCACAGTTTGATGGTCGCCCTCATCGAGAGATGGGATCCGGCGACCAATGTGTTCCATCTCCCGACTGGAGAGATGACCATTACATTGGAGGATGTATATCGCATCCTTCGATTACCGATTGATGGAGAGGTAGTATTTCAGGTGGACGTAGAGACAGCCATGGACAGCATCCTACACGTATTCGGGGATGCATCCGCGCTACTGACATATCACAGCGCGAGCATCGCGTATGGGGATATGTACCCTGCCCACCGCCATGAGACATGGCTTGCCATGCTGATGATGATCGGGATCACCTGCTTCGCCCTCCCAGACTCAGAGGGAGGCCGCTTTCCATGGGCGCTTATGGGGGTGTTACACGAGATGGTCGAGGAGCACACATGTTATGCTTGGGCACCAGTATACCTGGTGCAGTTATACCGAGAGCTGTGGGGCTATCGCCGGATGAGGCGATTCGGGATTTGCTCTATGTTTTTGCTACACTGTTGGGCATATGAGCATATCATATGCATTAGACCAGTAGGGCTGCCCCAGCAGCCAGGGCCACAGGTCATCTACAGGTATGGTTTTCAGAGGTGGTTGGGGGTCATGGGTCAGCCACGAGCAGTGCTCGCCGATGAGATGTGACATATTACTGGTATTTATTAGAGGGCTTGATAGCGGTAGATATCGTATGGAGACCTTACAGAGGTCATCACCCCCGTGGAGGAGCCCGATCACAGTTGCAGTGGATCCAGTATACATTCTGGATAGCAGGACGGAGGCTGGGAGAGTACGAGCGGATACCCCTGGAGAGGGTACGACGACAGCTTGGGCTACGACAGGATGAGCCACCTCCCTTCCCTCAGTACCGGAGGGATGAAGTAGAGGCTCCACTACCTGCACCACATCCTATGGACCCAGATTGGGTAGCAGAGAGGCAGGCAGACGATACAGTGGACGACGCCGGCTGTACGGGATCATTTTTAGTATGGTGGGCAGGAGAGAGAGCTGCGAGGATAGCACAACCCACATAGCCAGACTTTGCGGCTGTTAGAGTAGAGAGGGACCAGCTCAAGGGCCAGGTACAGTTATTACAGGGGCAGCTTACTGCCGCACAGGCACAGATAGGTGTCTTACAGGGGCAGTTAGCCCAGGCACAGGTACAGGTAGCAGCACAGGTACCACCAGTGGTATAGGTACCAGCACAGGCACCACCAGCGGCACCAGCACAGGCACAGGTACCACCACCACCACCGGCGTAGCCACAGGCACCACCAGCGGCACCAGCATAGGGGGCACTAGTATTAGGAGTTGGGGGACCAGCCCCAGCAGCGATGGTGGCACGGGCCCGCTATATGGAGGCTAGAGCGGAGGCTCGGTACTATCAGGATATTCTTGATGGTACCGGGGCTGACTATCAGCCATATGCGGCACATAGAGCAGAGACCTCTCGGAGTCAGAGATCTCAGGGAGGTGCAGCCACAGCTGGTGGGTCTGTTACAGGCAGGAGGCAAGAGGCGGCACAGGGACCAGTAGGGCGACAGGCAGAGGGCGGTGGAGAGAGCTGAGGGATCCCTGCATATTTTGGTATTTTTATATTGGACATGGGCACCGGTCTGCAAACCATTTATTTTTATAGAGGCCTATGTGCCTACATATTAGGTATTCATTTATTCATTCATTTATTGTATATACCGGCCTGCGAGCCGAGTACGGGTTGTACAGTTGATACCGGCCTGCGAGCCGAGGATGTTTTTGAGATGAGAGACCGGCCTGCGAGCCGAGTTGAGATTATTGACAGTTATTGCGGCCTGCATGCCGGCTTTGTATTAGTATGAGCTCACAGAGGTCCCTTTGTAGAGCACATTGTATATTTGAAACTTAGGATATATAGATATGATGATTTGACCCACACGCTGTGTTTAAAATGTTTTTTAGTGTTTTTTTGAGGGTGTATGATGAGTTTGATCCACATGGTTTATATATTGATGGTGTTGATGTCTTTTGTTGATGGGATGTCTGTAGATATAGATGATGAGTTTAATTGACATGTTGTGTTTATGAAATGTTTGATGTGTTGTGTCGAGGGTGTATGATGAGTTTGATCTACATGGTTTATATATTGATGGTGTTGATGTCTTTTGTTGATGGGATGTATGTAGAGATAGATGATGAGTTTAATTGACATGTTGTGTTTATGAAATGTTTGATGTGTTGTGTTGCTGGTTTGTGAAATTGAACGTATGTAGCTGCTGAATTGGATCCAAATGGTGTATAGATTGATGGTTTTTGATATTGTTTGTTGATGGCTTAGTTGTTTTTGTGATATGGATAGATGATGTTGATGAAATTGTGATGAGATATGGATTTGATGAAAAATTTATAGATAATGGTGTTGTTTATGCAAGAAAAAGGGACGGGCGCCACAAAAATTTGCAAAAACGAAGAAACGACTTAGGTTTAAGCAACAAGGGGTATATGACCGACATCGGTTGTGTAACCGATGTCGGTATCTATATGACCGATATCGGTTACATAACCGATATCAGTTATGGAAGAATTATTTCCCTAAAAATAGAACTGCTGGGTTGGCAACTTAAGTTCTTATTTTAAGCATTCTTATTTTTAGAGTCATGCAACAAGTTAAATACGCGACTGCGATGCTTTTTGACTACTGAGACAGGTAATTGCATGAGAGAATTGAGTGATAAGGAGAAAAGAGACAGGGAAAATCAATGTGAGCTGAGATTCAGAAGGCAAAATGGTAAGTTAGATTTGAAGAGGGTGGTGAACATGGCAGAATGAGGAGAAGCGTCCAGCAGGAAGGGACGAGAAGGAAGACAAGTGTCATCTCAAGTTGCTGCAGCCCAAGAGGTAAACGTCATGGTTGTAATTTGATTCTTGCATGTTGTGTGAATAGTATGATGGAGATTAAGTAGATAGAGATGAGAAAGAAAAGGTGATAGGCAATGATTCGGGATAGGGTGAATGTAATGGGGAAGGTAGTCAGGAGTGTCGGGTATGTTTGTATGTACAGAGAGGGATAAACGATCAAATTATTGTCATAGGTGGTGTTTTTAGGCAGGGTGTGTAAAGTCGATATTGACCAATATCGGCTTAAGATAACCGGTATCGGTTGTGGAACCGATACCGGTTATCTAAAATCGATGACGGTTACTGCAAGAATTTCCAGAATGTGAGAAAAAACCCTTGGGAATTTGAGTTATTAATTGGCTGTGTGTCGTTTTGATGTGTGCAGGCGGAGGTAGGGTTCAGGATGAACGATACTATGCCAGCGCTGTTGTCACGAATCCGAGTGGATGTAACACAAGCTGAATGGACATTGATAAATCATTTGGGGTTAAGTGGAATCTGCTATTATTCACGAATCACACATAACCATGCTATGTTACAGGTGTTGATTGAGAGATGGAATCTAGAAAGGAATACCTTTTATCTGCCAACAGGGGAGATGACAGTGACATTGGAAGATGTGTTCCATATTTTGAGACTCCCAATTACAGGAAGACCAGTATATTAGGCATTGCCTAGCGTAGCACGGGGAGCGATAACAGTAGTATTTGGTCCATACGCACGAGATTTGACACAGCGAGGTTTGACATTCACGTATGGTATAATGTATGCAGCACACCCTGAGGAGACAAGATTAGCAGTGATATTAATGATAGCGGTAGGGTATTATGTGTTACCGAGGGTGGATGGGGGAAGATTTCCAAAAGCATTGATGTGTGTTATTTGGGAAATGATAGAAAGGAACGTGACTTTTGCATGGGCACTTGCATATTTGGCAGAGCTATATAGGGGTTTATGGGCTTGTAGACGAAATCACAGGACGACACTGGATTGTTCATTTTTATTACATTGTTGGGCCTATGAGCACATTGTGTGTGTACGACCAATAGGCCGACCCATCCAGAGAGGTTGGGATTCAGACGATGGGTCCAGACAGAACAAGAGGCAAGATCCCAGGCCGTGATGGGTGACATCGAGTATTATAGGCAGGTATGGGAGATGGTGACGATTGTGGATATCTGTTGGAGGCCTTACGGGAACTATTTGGTAACAGAGAATATAGCTGAGTTGAGGTGTGTAGAGCGATTGAGGTGGATTGCAGGGCACAGGCCAGGGGAGTATGAGAGGATTCCTCTAGATCGCGTGCGGTGATAATTTGGATTTGTGCAGGATATACCCCTGGCTTATAGACCATATATGAGGATCGACGCCGAGGCAGCACTCTCACCTCCCCGTCCAACACCTCCAGAAGGGCCAGAGGAGGTAGCAGCCGATCGCAGGGTGATGGATGTAGGAACGACAGAGGCCTATAGATTATGGTGGGTAACAGAGCTACGAGGGGTACATGATCGTCTTGACATAGCTATGATTACAGCGGAGAGAGATCATCTGCAGAGATTAGTTCATTAGCTCCAAACGCAGGTGAATGAGACAAGAGGATTGTTAGCGGTTGCGGAGTCACGAGCGGAGGGACTGGAGGCGAGATACCTCTATGCGAGGGAGCGTATTTAGATGTTACAGGAGAGATTGGAAGATCAGTGGGCGGTACTAATAGCTGTGGTACCTTTGAGGACAGAGAGGCCCGGCGAGAGGCGTCGACGATCACGAGCATCACCTGGTTCGGGATGAGGCGTGAGGGTCTAAGTAAATTATATCGAGGTATAAGAATAAATAAAGATGCCGACCTGCGTGTCGATGATATAGAAGATGTATTTGTTTAACATCTAAATAAAACTGAATATGTATGTTGATTTGAGTTATGATAATAATAAGAATGCTTGTGTTTGAACCTTTTTGTGTTTTGAAAAAAGGATAAAGAGGAATGTGATTAAATAGAAATACACAAAAATATTTATATTTACCACACATGATAGGTTATGGTAGGGGATGGTTGAGCTAACCTTGGGAGACCCCATGTCTCCGAAGTGCTTCCTACATAGCCCTTTGCACAAAGCAAGGAGGGCTCTCAGACCGATGTAGTTCTCCCTTAGGACTAGGGAGAGGTGAATTCAGGCAATTTGGTTGTGGTTAGGCAATTTGTAGGTTGGTAAAAATATTGATATTGGTAGAGTAATGTTGTTGGTGTTGGTAAGGGATTGACGTTGTTGGTGTAGGTATAGGTGAAGTGAAAGTTCACTTACCCAAGTAGTAGGGAATCGTGTACTAATTAAGGTCAACACATAATCCTAGATTCGAGTAAAAAGAGGCAAAAGTGTCCCGTAGTTGAGAAGAGCCAAACAAACCACATAATAATGTAGAATGAAGTTGAACCCCCTGGGTACCTTGCATAGACGAGAAGTCGATAGGTGAAAAGAGTGGTATAATCACAATATATCGGATATGATGGTACGTCATGTCCCTTGAGTTTTGTTGCTTTGACAAATGGTGCGGTGAGGTGGTTGATGTGGGTGAGGATGCAGAGAATTTATTATAAGATGATTATTTTGAAGAAAGAGAACCAGACCTAAATAGACAAGTCCATGACTCAAAAGTGTTATGAAACACTGCTTTTATTTTTATTTTCTTTTTCCGGATATAGACTGATCGATGCGGGAAGTCTACATGGGATATGTATTTTGTTGTTCTTGAGGTCTTCAAGAAGCTGATCAATGCGAGAAGCTTCTGATAAAGGCTAACTGTGTATAGCTGTCCTTTAAGGGAGCAGTCTATTTATAGTAGCAGATGCACTACTTATGTATAGCTGTCCTTCGGGGGAGCAGTCTATATATAATAGCAGCAATAGTTTGGCATATAGCTGTCCTTCAAGGGAGCATTCTATAATTTAGAGGTCTAGATGTCCATTGGGCATAAAGCATCTAGTTTTATGTAGGAAGTTTGACTCAAGAAAATCCCATAAGTGTTTTAATTAAGAATGTGTTATTTTGATACTTTGAAGTCATGGACTAGACTAAAAAGGGGAGGTGATAATCAAACCATGTAAGCTTGATTTGATTTTGCGATGTAAGAAACAAAGTGTATGTGGTGGTAAATGAGCTCAAGGGACAAGTGTAAGGTAGATGAGAAGTGATATAACACTAATTTCAACAGTAGAATGGTCGAAGATGCAAGGCATTAAGGGGCTCAGGCTCAGGTTTACCATTAAGCGAAGCTAAACGATAAGTGCCTGATCCATAAGTGTGAGTGATAATGTAAGGCCCAATCCAATTAGGAGCAAATTTTCCACGTTTTCTCTTTTCTAGTTTGGTTACATGTTGATTCTCTTTGAGGACAAGATCACCAACCTTAAAGGTATGCTCATGAAGTCGTTTATCATAAGCACGCTTGATGCGTTTTTAGTAGATTTGAAGGTGATCAAGAGCCGTAAGATGACGCTCGTCAAGAAGCTCTAATTGGGCTAACCGCTCTTGGTGGAAATCATCATTGGTAAGAATATCCTGAAGAGATATTCTGAGGGAGGGTATTTGTATTTCGAGAGGCAAGACAGCCTCGATACCATATACCAAAGAAAATGGTGTGGCATTAGTGGAGGCACGAATGCTAGTACGATAAGCCCAAAGGGCAAAGGGAATGTGATCATGCCAGTTTCTTCCGGACTCATTGACAAATTTCATGAGGATTTTGGTTAGGGTTTTATTAGAAGATTCAGCTTGACCATTGGCCTGTGGATAGTAAGGTGATGAGAAACTGAGTTTGATACCAAAGTTGTCACAAATTTCTTGTAACAACTTATTTTTGAAAGATTTTCCATTATCTATTATCAGGCGATGAGGAACACCAAAACGACAGATAATGTGGTGGTTAATGAACTCTACAATTTTTTATTTTTTGATTGAAATGAGTGGAATGGCCTCCAACCATTTTGTGTAATATTCGGTTGCTGTGATTATCCAATGGTGACGTTGTGAAGAAGGCGGGTGAATCTCACCAATAAGGTCTAAACCCCATTGTGAGAAAGGCCAAAGATCTCGTGCGACCTGTAGCGGATGGCTAGGAGTATGTTGAAGGTTGGCATGTTGTTGACACATAACACAACGCTTAACATATTCGTAGCAGTCGTTATTAAGAGTGGGCCAATAATAACCTAGGTGAAGGATTCGTTTAGCCACGGCAAGGCCACTAAAATGTCTGCCACAAATACCGTCATGGACCTGTTGTATGGTATAAGTGACCTCTGCGCAGGTTAGACATCGAAGGAGGATACCATCAAAGCCACGTTTATAAAGGAGTCCCCCCATGACGACATAACGAGAAACACTTTTAAGGAAAGCGCGTTTGCCGGTACAAGTTAGGTCAGGTGGGAGAACAGAGGTTGTAAGGTAGTCGTGAAATTGGTGGTACCAGGTATCCTGCGAATTAGCAGACACATTATTTACCATACAAACTACCGGTGCTGAGTAAGATGGGGCAAAGAGTTGTTGGACCAAGACGAATATGTCAGAGTCAGTTGGTGAGGCAGGAATTTGCGAGGCTAAACAAGCCATAGTATCCGCAAATTTGTTAGTGGAGCGGGGAATGGTCTGGATAGAATAACGAGTAAATGAGGTCAAAAGTGAATCCACGTAATGTTTGTATTTTTGAAGTTCCTCATTCTTACATTGGTAGATACCCATAACTTGATTGACTACCAATTGAGAGTCGTCGAAAATATTAATGGATTTGACACCTAAGTGTAATGTAACCTAGAGACCCAAAACAAGGGTCTCGTATTCTGCTATGTTATTAGTGCAGGGAAAATCGAGCCGGAATGAAAGAGGCATAGGCTCAGCGTCAAGAGGAATGAGAACAACGCCGGCCCCTCTGCCGCGCTAGCATTTGGATCCATCGAAGAAGAGGGTCATTGGATACGACTCTTCCCTGAGTGAAAGAGTGGCGATGAGTTCGTCAGGGAAATTAAAATTGGTAAATTGTTCCCCAGGTAAAGGGGCCTCTGCAAGTTAGTCCACAATAGTTTGTCCTTTGATTGACTTCTGTTGTACAAACTCAAGGTTGAGGTCAGCGAGGAGCATAAGCCATTGGGCGATGCGTTGATTTAGATGTGGTTTGGCATACATATAATGAATGGGGTCCGTATTGGTGATGACAAAAGTTTTGTGATTCAGGAGGTAATGTCGGAGTTTGGTGGCTACGAATGATAGGGCGAGGCACAATTTTTCTACATGTGTATACCTAGTCTCGTAATCCATGAGAGTACGACTTATATAATAAACGGCTTGTTCTCAACGTGCCGAGTCCCGATGTGCGAGCATGGCTCCTATAGCAATGGTCAGTGGCAGAAAGGTAAAGGTAGAAAGGGCAATCATCCTAAGGTGGAATAAGCACGGGTGGCTGCAAGAGATAGGCTTTGAGAGCTTCAAAGGCTTGGTGACACTCTTCACTCCATTGAAAGGCAATGTCCTTTTTAAGAAGGTGATGTAAAGGTTGACATCGATCTGAGAGTTGGGAGATGAAACGCCGGATGGATTGAAGTTTACCTTGTAAACTACGCAATTGTTTGAGGTTAGTAGGTGGGGGCATTTCTAGGATAGCTTTGACTTTAGATGGATCGACCTCAATGCCACACAAAGAGACGATAAAGCCAAGAAGCTTTCCCGAAAGAACACCAAAGACACATTTCTTTGGTTGAAGTCGGACTGAATATTGTAACAGGTGATCGAAAATAATGGTTAAAACATCGAGATGTTCACTGCGATGTTTAGATTTTCCAAGAAGATCATCGACATAATCCTCAAGGATAGTGTGCATAATGTCATGAAAAATGTAAGTCATAGCCCGCTGATAGGTCGCACCAGCATTCTTAAGGCCAAATGGCATGACACGATAACAGAAGGTTCCCCAAGGAGTTATGAAGGCAGTTTTATGTTGATCGGATGGGGCTACCAAAATTTGATTGTATCCCGAAAAGCCATCCATGAGAGAAAGCATTTCATGGCCCGCAGTGAGATCAATGAGTTGATCAATACTTGGGAGGGGGAAGTCATCCTTGGGGCAAGCGAGGTTAAGGTCTCGGAAATCCGTGCATATCCGAAGTCCCTCTGTCGCTTTAGTGACATATACGATGTTAGAAATCCATTGAGGATAGTCAATAGGCAAGATGAAGGAAACAGAAAGAAGTCGTTGAAGCTCTTCTTTGACCAAGAGGGCAATGCGTGGATGCATTTTTCTCAGTTTTTGTTTGACTGGTTTGGAATCGGGGTTTAGGGTGATGTTATGGACAACAATGGTAGGATCAATTCCTGGCATGTCAGCGTAAGACCAAGCGAAAGCTTGGTTGTGGGTACGGAGAAAGGTAGTAAAGGTGGCTTGTTCTGATGTGGTAAGGGATTGTCCAATCTTCACAATGTGAGGATCCTCCTCTGTGTGGATGTTGATTTCTATAGTCGACTCATTCAACATGGTTTGAGTTTCAGACGGTAGGGCGTGTTGAATATAGGATTCGTCCGCCCCAAGGTAGGTGAGGATGGAGTCATCATCCTGGCACTCAACAACATTAATCGAAGGCGAATCCTCTTCGATCATGTCTGGATACAGAAGGGGAAGAGAAGATGGGGTCCTCATTATCGCGTTGATAAGTGAGAGGACCTATGAAGATAGCATTTATGAAAAAAAAAAAGTTAGAGGGATAGATTCAGGGTCTATCGACTCTGTGGGTGATGGTGGCAAAATGGGTGATGATGATGGTTTGGTAGGGGTGACGTCGTCATCCTCCAGGATATAATTAACACGAGGTTTCTCCGGTGTAAGTGTTTTAGGAAAACCGAGACCACTACGATCATTGTGTTTGCATGTAGTTACGGGAATGAGTGTATGTCGGCCTTGTTCATAAAGACCAAAACCAAAGCCTTTCCAAGCACAGCGAGTCAAGAAGGTGAGGGTGAAACGATGATTTGTCAAGTATTGAAAATCGGATTGGAAGGGAAACACACCAAGAGGAGGTTCGGGGGTAACGGAGGATGCGTCAACACCCCCATACGTTAGGTTGGTGCGGCAATGGGGTGGTCCGTAAGAGATTACCTCCCCCACACTACGGTCATAGGTGGGATGTGCATGTAACTGTCCATACTCCTGCGGGGTATGGAAAGAGCTAACGTTATATAGGCGGTATTCCCCCAGCATAAGGCGTTGAAAAACATCTACTAATGGGTCGGAGGTTGGGATGTTATCTGCAGGAAAGGAAGTGATATTTGTAATGGCGGTTTCATTGGTTGAAGATGTAGGTACGTTGGACGTGGATGGCTGGGTTAGATGAATGGGTGTCTTGACTGGTACAAGCACATCATTAGGGCGATACAACATATTGCAAGTTTTGAAGGGGGGAGGATCAGCTTTTACGGTGTAGGACTTCCCCTCGTACTCAAATTTTATGCATCTATGTAAGGTGGAGGGAACGCATCCCATAGCCCGGATCCAAGGGCGGCCTAACAACATATTGTATTAGAACTCTCCCTCAAGGACATAGAAGAGTTCAGGTAAAGTGCGTGGTCCTACACGAATGTTAAGGATCACGGTGCCTAAGGTAGAAGTAATAGCATCATTGAGTGACCGCAACATGATGGGGTTGGCACACATGCAGCTCGAAGGGATATTCATTTATTGGAAGGCTTTCGAAGAGATGATGTTTAGGCTAGCGCCCCCGTTAATCATAACACGACGTACCTGAATGTCTCGGACATAAGCTGAGATGAAAAGAGCAGGGTCAGGATCTTCGGCACTAAAGTTGATAATTTCATCTTCGGAGAAACTGACAGCAGCGGCTTGCTGTACAGAGACAGAAGTGGTTGGGGAGATAGATTGTTTGGTGAGTGAAGCAACGTGATTGGGTGTTAGAATAGAGGTAACAGTCAAGGATTCATTGGGTAAGACCTCTATCCCTTGAAGGATTTCAACGAGAGCTTGTCGATGAGATTCAGAAGTCTGAATGAGATCATACAGTGTCATTTTTATAGGCGATTGGTGAAGCTGTTTGATCATGGTTCGGTGGGCAATTCCATTAGAGACGGGGTAGGTGGGTCCACGAATAACCACTTTGGGTGGTGGTGCAATCGGGATGGTGGACGGAGAAAGATATATCGCAGGTGTGTTTTCTTTTGCTTTCCCATTGTTTTTCTACCCTCGAGTAGCAACACTAATCATATTGATCTCGTGAATATGAGAGGAGGAAGACGGTAGGGATAGGTCATGGTCTTCGAGAGGTGGGGCTGTAATAATGATAGATCTTGGTGAGGCGGGGACAGGTGGTATAGGAGAGGGAATTGAAGCTAAAGGTCTCTCTCTTCGTAAGTTGTCTTTTTTAATTTTTTTATCGGAGAGAGGTGACTGGCGAAGTATGGCTTTCAACGCTTTGCATCCCTCTACATCATGTCCTGGTGTGCGGTGGTAAGCGCAAACTTTAGACTCATCGTAACCTATAGGTCGAGGTTTAGATGGATCATAAGGTCTACGTGGGGGTAGGGAAATGGTCGCATTCTCTACCAACATAGCTAAGGATTTTGGCGTAAGACTCCTTTGAGTGGGTCAAAGTCAGAGGAAGAGGAGGCTATTGACTGGGTCGATACTGGTGATGACATGGTATGGTTGGTTTGTATGGGTGGTGGTTTAGCCAAGGAGTTTTGATAATGGGTTTTAACTAACCGTGGTTTCTTTGACGCAGAAGCTAGGTTGGATGATGAGGCCACAGATGATGTGGTATTAGAAAACAACCACGGAGAAATAGGAGTGACAGAAAACAAATCTTTTGATGATGGAATTTGTTTATGGTTGATAGGTGGGCAGGATCCACGGGGTGACGGTGTTGCTATACCCTTAGATTTCTGTATGAGTGCAGAAGGCGTAGGTCACTCTAAAGAAAACGCAGGAGGTATGATATATTGATGCAAGGTGGAGGGGTGAGGTCCTAATATGGAAGGTAGGTGTGATGATGATGGTTTTAGTTGTGATAGAGGCATAGGTTGAGGATATTGAGTCTGTCTCTTAATGGGATGGACGACTTTATTTTTAGATAAATCAAGCCGCTTAGGTGGGTGTGTTAGACTAGGTATTGGTGAGGTCCCAAGCATAGGAGAAGATTTGGTTAGGTTAATAGAAGTGGATGAGGTATTTGGTAGAGATGAGGGGGGGTGAAGATGAGGACATAGGAATTTTAAGCTTTTGTAAACACTTCGGGTATATGGTAGAAGCATCTGGATCGGTCATCTGCATTTGAGTAGAATATGGTGTACTCAAACGCTCCCATAGGACTCGTCTATCTTCTGGGGAATGATAGTCCTCACGTGTGAATATGAAATTTTGTAGGGAAGAAAGGTGGGTTGTGATTCCGGTCCACTGTGGGGGTGATATAGGGGGTAGATGAGGCACTGTATCAATGGGCGTTAAGAGGTCAACCGGTCGCTGAAAAGATTTAGGTGATGAAGGACTAATAGGTAGGAGGGCGTGTTTGAGAGGATCCGTCATGTTTAAAGAGTGTGGTAATGTCGGTTCAAGAGGTTTCTCGTCTAAGGATGACAAAAGAAGTGGCGAGCCTTCCTCTTGTACAGCAAGAATAGTAGAAGGAGACATTTGGGAAATAGATAAATTAGATAAAATCCACTCATAGTCTTACAAGGATGTGGTATAAGAAGGCTCATTTGTGAGAAGGGAACTTTGGGCGGTTAATTCCTTGATGGGTAAAGGAACAGAGAGGATTTCAGTTTGTCTTGATGGCGAGGAAGGGGGTTCGGGTTCCTGCGTTAGTGAAGAGGCTTGATTCAGAATTTGTTCGATAGAGGTCTTTGGCTGGGAATCGAAGACTACATGGATCTCATGAATACTCTCCTCGGCTAAAATATATTGGTTTAGATTACTGTTAGTAGAATGATTCGGGAATGATTTGTTGAATATTTTCAAATTTTAGTTAGCAGGGGTGTTAGGATTATCGAGGGCTATATCCCTCACATCAACCATTTCCTGCACTATGTTTTTCAACATCTTGCAGTTCTCATGACTGTGTCCCTTTACGTGGTGGAAGTTATAGAAGTCATTTTCTTTGTACCAAGAAGGTATGGCGCGAGTGGAATCAAACCCGGAGTGATGTTTAACAGGAGGTAAGGTAATGGCTCCTGCTTTAAGAAATTTTTCCAATATTACACCATATGTTTCTCCCAAGGGAGTGTAGTTGATGGGCTATTTTTTTATACTTATAGGTGGTTTTTGGCGGGGTATTAGACGGTGGTTGGGATTTGACCATCACCGCGTGCACGACTCCTTTTGATTTCGAAGCAGTCGATGGGTGAGGATTGGTGGTGTTAGGTTTGTTGGTGGAATCTTGGGTTTGGAAAGTGGGGTTTTTGTTGCGCAACCGCAATTTCTCTTCCTCTAAGGCTCGATTCTCTAGTTTTCGAGCCATAGTAAAGGCCTCGTCAAATGTATGGAAAGTTTGAATTTGGAGGGTAGGAGAGATGTGTTTAGCGCAGGCCCGCGTAAAAAAGTTCGATAAGTTCGGTCTGAGGCAAGGCATACGTAAGTTGGTTGATAAGGCCTCGCCATCGTCCAACAAAATCTGTGATAGATTCGTCTTCAAATTGTCGGATGGCATTGAGGTCGGTGATAGATACTTTCTTGGCAATGTTAATGGAGAAATGATCCAAGAAAGATTGGGCTAACTGATTAAAAGAGAAGATTGAGTGTTGGGTTAAAGCACTGTACCACTCCAAGGCAGGTCCTGATAAGGACATGGGAAAGGTACGAAGTAGTAAAGCGTCGTCGTGAGCAATTAGATAGCAGGCATGTCTAAATGATCATAAGTGTTGTTGAGGGTCCTCCTTACTATTAAAACGGGTAAATTTTGGTAATTCCCATTGAGGAGGATATGAATGAAGGGGGACTGAAGGATGGATAGGTTCCCGACAAACTTGCTTGTATGTCAAGGCGCTACGACTTCCTGAAACAGAAGCCTCCAGATTTTGCATTTTGTCCATCATTTGTTTAATTAAATCAGTAGTTGGATGAGATGATGGTGTGGTTGTGGTAAACGGAGGCAAATTGGGCCAAGGGCCACCGCTAGGCAATGGTGGGGTTAAATGTTGATAAGGTATGGAGGACGAATGTGTTGAGGCAACCGAATAGGGATGTCCTATATAAGCTGTTGAGGTTACCAGATATGTGTGTGGAAATGAAAAGGTGGGCGGAGCTTGAGAAGGAAAGCTCGTGTGGATAGGTGGCAGAGAGCAAGTCATGAACGGAACAGTCTGCAAGAGAGACGAGGTAGGATCAGTCGGCGGTAATGACATGTTGGACCCAAGATTAACCAAAGGAAAGCCAATCTGTGCCGTATGAACCCCTGAAGCTGCTGAGGTAGGCGACGGGACTAAGGATGCGGAAGGCAAAACGGAGTTATCAGGCGAAGAAGGGGCTAAATGAGCAGCTATACTGATAAGCATGCCAACAAGGAGTTGACCGTCGGGTGTAAAGTCAAGGGCATGAGATAAATAGTATTGTACAGTGCTAGGATTAGCATCCAGAAATTTGGCAAATTCTTTATCTCCCATAGGAATTTGAGGAACCTCGCTGGTGTCCGTAGGATTCCCCACAGAATGTGAAGGGGGTGATTCAGGAAAAGGCACGGAGCAAGCATGTGAAACCATGGTGGCGGCTTGATTTCAAGTGATAACAACCATGGACAGGAGTACCCAGTAGGGTTTCAATCTATCAGGAACAGAAACAGACTCAGAATGGTGAAATTGGTAGGTTGCTGGTTTGTCAGAAACTGTAAAAGACAGTAACCGATATCGGTCTGATAACCGATGTCGGTTAGACTATAGCCGACGTCAGTCTGTTAACCGATATCGGTGTAATAAGACTAGTGTAAGAAAATATAAGAAGCTACTGACTTGATTGTTAACAAAGCTTAGTACATTTATCAATTGTTCTGAGGTGATGACAGAAGACAGTGTATAATAGAGAAAACAGAACTGAAAACAAGCAAGATGCACACGCAAATCCAGAGACTAACCCTAGGGTTAATTTAAATTATCGTGGGCTTATGCCTTTTGACGTAAAATGATGTCAGAATCCTAAAAGAAGACTTAGAGGAAATGTCAAGTTTGTTTTGGCTTATAAGGTTACCTCAATCGGGTGGAGGAATACCGCGGAAAAGGGGGGATGTTTTGAGCTGTTGTGTTAATTATGAAGTGATTCGGTATGTGTTGTGCAGTGAAAGTAAGATTAATTTCCTGTCAATACCGTGGAAATCACCCCCACGTGTACGACCTGTTACTTAGTCTATGTTCACTAGAATTGAAATCAACAAGCAAGAATGTAATGCACATGTTTTAAACCCAAATCGAAAATGATATTCGATGAAGCAAATAAGACGACTTTCACTAATGCAAAACTAGGAAAGCAAGACAAATTCCTTTACTAAATATAACAAAAACAACAACAGCAAGTATGCTCCCTAAATGAAAGCAAACAAGAGAAACAGAAACCCGAAATGGGTCCCATCAAGCGTGCCAAAATGTTTCGCACGGAATGTTTCAACTTTTGGGAATAGAGTTTCTTCTATCCTTTCATTCCTTTTAGAAACAGATAAGGGTTAGGGCTAGGAGGAATACCTGTTGAATGTCGAGATGGTGTGCGCGTACCGTAGAGAAAGATCAAGTTGATTGTGAAGAACTCCTTTTTGTCTTGGAAGGGCTACCTGTAAATAAGAATACAAGACCACAAGATTCTAATTAGACAATAAATGAGGGAACTGCCTTGGGCCCAGGAAATATAAAACTTCTTTTCGAAGGTGGTCAGTTCCCCTGCTAATATGAATTAACACAAAAGATTGTAAAATAACAATTTAATTTCCTCGTTGAAACAAGTAGGGGGAAAGGCTGGTTTTTGGTTTTGAGTCAAGGTAACCGATACCGGTTGCTGCTACCAATATCGGTAGGTTCTATGTTTTAGGGGATTTTGGTGAGGGTCAGTTGTAGAGTGGTTGTGTTGTTTTTAAGGCTAATAAATGAGTGGGATTAGGTAACGGGGTGATGAGAGGGTAGAAGAATGATAGTTAGATGTAATGTGTTGTTGGGTAGTAGATCTAGGAATAGATTTATGACGGCTGTGATTCAAAAGTCTAAGAAATGTTATCAAAGAGAACATACAAGATTCTACTTACCGTTTATTGACGAGAATGCAGGTCCAAGAACTGTGATGACAAAGGTAGAACTCAGATAGGATGTCCTAACGACCCAAAGATGAGATGTCTTCCCTCACGATGATCAGCTGAGTGTCACAGGGCTCTGGTTGTGCAGTTGTAGTCTTGGGCTTGATGTCCTTCTCTACAAACTCTTCTTGTTTCTTCACTTGTCTCTGCTTGGCTCAGCAAATCCGGATCCTTTTGAATAATCTCTCCTCTTTTTTCCTCAAATGAAAATCCGATCATTCTTTTTTGGTTGGAAGTGGTCATTTACAGGGAAACTTGAAAAAATATGTATCTAAATGACGTAATACTTCAGATTTGAACATTTGAAAATTAGTCCTTAAGAGTGAGTCTCTGATTGAATTTTCATTAGGATTCTCCCTTGTTTTAAAATTCCTTAGGGGATTTGTTTATGTATCCATTAAATTTTAATTGGAAACCTATTGACATATAAAATAACTCAATAAGAATTCTAAAGTATTGATAGACTTAAATAAAAAGATCTTATCTTCAAAATTTTTAAATAAAAAATGACACAAGATAGGTTCACATGTCCTAAAAAAAAATTAGACTAAACCATTCTATGAAATTCAAGCTTTGACTTAGAACAAGTGATAGAGATTCAAAGGGGTGGAGAAAGGATCCCTTAAAAATCCAAATAATAATTATAAAAAGAATGTGAAGTTGTTTATGAATCGAATGAGAAGAATAAGTAACCAAAGAGAGATCTGTTGATAAGTCATTAATTATAAGTAATAGAAAATATACACAAAATATGACAAAAATCATTGTTAAAATTTTTTTATACTTAATTTGGGTATCTACTAAATGCCTCCTTTTAATCTAGAATTGACAAATGTAAATTTAAAAGGACAAATAAATGCAAACCTGAAATTGATCATAAGATGTATGTGGTTTAAAAAACAAATTTTATTTTGTGGGAACAAATTGTATTATATTGAACTGATATGTCAGTGCCATGAATATCTTTTTTTTTAATGTAATACTATATCACCATTATTGATAGAAATTAATGTAATGAATTGAAAAATTTAAAAAGAGAAAATGAAACAATTACAGTCTAGTTGTATGTGGTATTTGTTTCCCATTGAAATATGAAACAACTTGAATTGGAGATACAAATTTTGTAGGTCCTAAATGATCTCTTGTCAAGGATAAAATTTAAATTATCCTTACTTTATTCTTAACAAGAGTTGTAGAAATATATTCGAGGATTACATTAAAATCTTTCATAGAATTAGGCCCTCAAAGTAACCTAATCAAGGGAATGTCATGTTTATCTCTTAACTAGAGAGCTAAGACAAAATATCATCAACTATATAAAAGTTATATTGTTTAATTCGTTATATACTAATAAATCCAATTGAAGTGCCATCACTTAAATGTAATAAATTGAATTTAATAACCTTGAAATTCCATAAAGTTGAATACCAAATTCTTGACTATCATAGGCTTTGAAAGTTCATAAACTTGAATTAGATTCTTGAATTTCTCCAAATACTTATCTCTTCAGACACACATGAATAATATGAGCATAAAATTTATTGTATTCAAACGATTCAACCCCATGGGTGAATTCCATCGTATATTTAAATTTACAAGTTTTGATTTACTCTATTTTTTGACCTTCCAAAAAAAATATTCTTGAGACTAGTATGCTCTTGAATTTGTAAAAAGTGTAGAATTTATATTAAATTGCTTTGAAAAAAACCCACATATATGCCCCCTTTTGAGTAGCATGTAACACCCATCTCAAAAAAAAGGAATATGTGTATCATGTGTAAAATATGAATCAAAATTGTAAAACTATACAAAGACTCAATAACCTAAATAAATGGAATTTTCATGAACATGTCAACTATACTTGAGAGATGGTGTGTTAATTTTCATATAATCACAAAGTTAAAGTTCCAATATCATATTTTTAGTCTAGGTACATAATATATATCATTTGTGGGCATACCCCAACCTTGTAGGTGTATATCACATAATATTGGAGTCTTATGGGTATGTCACATCAAAATAGAATGCTTTTTATTACATGAAATCAACTTAGTATAGGGACTTATGATTTTAAACATGTGTATCATGAATAAATACCTTCTAAATATTATTATATTAATATTAAAATATATTCTTGCTAGTATATTTTTCCTACTAATAATTCTACCATAACATGTAATAGGAGGCATGGGTTAGATCATGGTTAGATATGCCCATACATAAATATATGTTAAGTATGTAATATGCAATGAACTTGATTTTTTCTTCAATTTTTCATGTGTTGAGATTGAATTTAATGTCATTAGGACCAAGGTGCCCATAAAACATGTTATTTCCAAGGGAAATGTAAGTAATATACCCTATGTATTTGAATTTATTTGAATATAGCTTGTAACGAGATTACTCTTGCGTGTTATATTATTTCTGCAAAATTGAAGGAAAGAATTTTTAACATGTATTATTTAATAAAAGGAATCCATGATTGAATAGGAACTTGTTTGAGAAAAAATGTGAGTGAAAAAATTAATAGAATTTCGATAGGAAATTTCCACAAGAAGTTATCGATACTCACATTCTTAGCATTAGGTTAGATCTTGTATTTAATAAATACTAGGAATTTCCCATATGATTTGGGTAATATCAGTGTATATGATAATATGCATGCATTTTATAGATATAGAATTGTGTCATACTTTGGTTGTATTGATGATGCCTCATATAGTGTGTCACACCTCATGTATAACGAAGTAGGTAATATATCATAAATGTTTGGAGTCTTCAATACAAATGATTTTTGATGTGATTTTTGGGTTAATTTATTTTTCCTTAATCTAACCCAAGGAATTCACACCTCAAGTGTAATTATTTAGTACCTATATCTTTGTGTATTGACATGTAACCTAGGTACTTGTCCTAAGTGCTCCACCATTGTGCTAAGAGGCCCAAGAACCTACTAGTTAGGTTTTGGGTTTGTACAAACATAAATGTATCATATGAAATACATTTGTTATCCACTTAGCTAGACCAGTAGTTATACTAAGTATTGTCTTACAAAAGAAATCATTGAAATTTAACATACATGACTAAAATTAAATCTCATTATAAGAATCAAGTAACAAAATACTTATCAAGCTCATTCAATATCAAATCATATTCAATTATATATATTTTTTACAAATAAACTCATTGCTCAATCTGGTAACATAATGGTGTTAATAGTGTACATACATTATAATGGGTTCAAGGACACCTTATATATGTAACAATCCCATTGCAAATTGACTTAATTTCCACCAAAAACCTAGAAAATAGAACGTGTGCCCACCATTAATTCCCAAAAAAATCATTTACAACTTCATCAACCAAGCTCTTCTCTTTGAGGATCCTCCTACATATATTTACGAACTACAAAAAAATGAACAATAAAATGAACTTAGGAAATAAATCAAATAAAATTTAGATTGTATGCCACTTTGAAGGGGCAATGTCCTTTGAGAAAGCTTAATATATTAATATTTATGGATGCCTTCATTGGGCATTTACACTAGTCTATTCTAACAACTACTATTTCCCATAAATGTGGGATTATTCAAATATTCTCCAGAGATGAATTGCAAAGCATATGCATCCATAAAGACTAATACAATAATAACATAAAGAGAAAATGTAGGACACATGTTCGTAAATTTTCCTCCACCTTAGAAACACATTTTTCCTCAAAGATTCAAATGTGGGAATTGATGCTAAATATAGAAGAGTGGTTTCCAGATTACATCTTTTGGTTGCATTTCATGCCATTGGATTAAGACTTCATTGATTGAGTGGGTGTCCATGTCTAAGATTGCTTCTAGTTTAATAAGGATAGAGATTTTATAATCAAGTTTTGGTACAATTGTTTGCACTCTGATGTTGGTTCCAAGATATTTCTTTTAACATGAGACATGAAGGATTGTGTTAACTCAGGGGGTAAAAGCTCCAACTTGTAAGAAATAGACCTGATCTTTTGGATAACCTTATATGGCCTAGAAAAACTTCATATCAAGATTATGAAACCCTGTTAGTTTTAGGTCCATGACTGCTTGTATGACTGCGTACAAAGAAAAATCATATCATTGGGTTGAAATGTGTGCTCAAAGAAATGTTGGTAAGCCTGTTGCTTCATTCATTTTTGGGTTATATGGAGATTATCCAACAAGGTGCTAACAATATAATCCTAATTTTGGACAGTAGTGTCGACCTCTTGAACTGATGAACTAATAGGGGCATATAAGATAATAACTAGTGGAGATTGTGTGTACTAGAGATTTTATGCTTTCCAACTTTAACTCAATGAAGTGAAATAACATAAAAATGACGTCAAAGGATGGAAGGGTTTACCAATATCTGCAATGTTGGATGTCTAAATTAGTGAATAAAATCTCCTTCCTCCTTTCATCCATGAAGAAACCAACAGATCAGAGACACTAAAAAAAATAGAGTAGATAAATAGATAAATGAGATGCACAGCGAAGGATGCTGGGAATCCAAAGGGACTTCCTTGGAGGATGTCATCTCGTTTTGATAAAATTAAGTAGATTGATAGCAATGATAAGGATAAACAAATAATATGGATAGATAAATAATTAACAAGAATATTTATAATCCAAGGTAAAAGGGTAAGTCCTGTGTAGCTTCAAAGGTGACTTAGGACAGGGTGGATGTGATCTGAACAGACTCAAAGTAGTCATACCAAAATTCTTTTGTCTCTTGTTCGATCTCGTGGATGAACTAAAACTAGTCCTCGATATCCTTAATTTCAATGGAAAATCATATTGCACACAATTTCAACTCATGAAGGATGTTTTATTGTTCCTAAAAGAAGGGTTGTTGAACAATGTGATGGTCGTAGATGCTTTTAATAGGATGAGAACGGCTAGGTAGTGCCATCTAAAAGAAATACATGCTTGTAAAGAACAAGTTAAAGCCACAAGATTGACAAAATTGAGATAAAACTGATGAATTGAAAAAAAGATGTAAATTGACAAGGATTTCTAGCTATTCAAGGTAAATGTTGGTGATCAGGTAGAATCACTGGTGATTCATGTAATCGCTATCGATTATTGTAAAATGGATTATCTTGTTAAAATGGTAAAAAAGCTCTAAAATGATTGTTTTTTTTTAATTTAGATAAAATGATAAATGATAGAACAAGATAAGTAAATACATCTTGTTGTGGTATTTGGTTGAAAAAAGTCTCCAAATGTCAAATGGAGTTGATTAAAGTTTATGAGCAGATGTTGAAATTCCTGCGACGTGATTGATGAAAAAGCTATCAAAATGATGTGTTTGTGAGAGCTTAAAGTTGATACAGGTCCTTGATGATATCTGAGATGACTTATATTCACTTTGGAGTTGAAAAACAAAGTGTAGGAATGAGAAGAAGGTTTATGAAGATCCCTCTAAAAGGATAAAAATCCTATTTATAATCACTAGTGATTAGTTACGATCGTCGGTGATCTGAATTTTTTAGGGAAAACATTTGAGAAGTGGTTAAAACCACTTCCAAACGGGGTTTTCAGGTAATTAACAAGGGAAAATTGTTAAAGGTAGGTTATGGATGAGTTTTAGAGGTTGGGATGTTATAATAAAATAAATTTGAAATGTTTTAAAATGGTTAAGGTGGATTTAAAGTGGTTAGGTAGTTTAAGATAAGTGAATAATAATATTATGAGAGTGTAAATTTTTTTACGGGGGTGTGGAGAGGGTGATTTAGGATAATATTTTTTAGATAGATTTTAGATTAAATAATGTGTTTTTAATATGAGTTAGGTTGGTTAACCAAAACCCAGTGTACACATTTACCCCTTTTTGTTGAGTATTTTGTGACAACCAAAATATTGTACAAAAAAAAAATGTGAGATGAAGTTTGTTTTGTGTTTGGATGGGTGATCCCCCCTCAAACTAGGGGTGATTACGATGTAGTGCAAGAATCACTAGTTTGATTTGAGTTGATTGGATAGGTCTGACATGCATGTTTCGTTTGAAGTTTCCCCAAGATGAGGTACCAAAAAAAATATGGGTATCATCATAGAATAGAGTGATAGGGGGAACCAAAGGGGTCGTTTCCTATAGAAATATGATTCATAGGGATAGCTAAAGGATTGCAGATCCAAGTGATAGGAGAACCAAGGGTTTCATAACCTATAAACGTATGACTTACCGGTATCGAGGTTATAAAATGATTCCTATGAAGGATGACTAATGTTAGGGTATTCAAAATGAATCACATTACTGGAAGATGCAATAACGTGGTTGAAAATAATTATTAGTTTTGAAAAATGATGGTTTATGAGAGAAAATTATGGATCACTAGTGATTGAGGTGGATCACTAGCGATTGAGGAGAATTATTGGTGATTCTTGCACGATAGGTATAACTAATTTATTTCCTTAATAAATAGTTCATTTTTTATTTGTGAGCTTGTGAAATTTTAAGAATCTTAAATAAGTGATTTACGATTGATAAGTGAGCAATGGAAGAGACATGACCATCTAGACGACAAAGGAGGCCAACACAGAAAGAGGCATGTACTTTTATTTTGTTGTTTTTGTATTTTTGGTTTATTTTATTTATTTATTTTTCTTTGAAATGCCGTACGGGGGCACATTTTTAAAATTGTAGGGATTTCTGGCAATTCCATGGATGACTGATGATTTGGATATATTGCTAGTGATCTATTTGAATTGTTGGTGATCAATATTTTTGATATAAATTTGATAAAATTTTGATGTGAATGTGTTATAATCCATGTTTTTACGTTTTTTGGATGAATGTGAAGGATAATTTGACTACCAGAGATAGGATTTCAGTGATTTTAGTAGAGGTGAGGGAGGATATGTCAGATGAGGATTGGGCACATGTGGAGGAGATGGGTTTTATGGGGATGGGTAAATATATACACATTCATAGGTATCGATGGTTGTTTTTGGAATTTATGGAGGGGTGGGATCCTACCACTTGTAATTTTTGGTTACTAACGACTAAGATGACCATCACCCTAGAGGAAATTCACATGATTACTACATTTCTCATACATAGAGAGGGCATATATTGTATTGATGATATGAGAGGAAGAATGTTATGAGGAGATTTTATGGGGATGATGTTGATGATATGAGGCATACTACAGGTGGATTCTATTATCAAGCATTATATTATTTAGAGATGGAGGGTTGCACTCAGTTGACTATGATGATGATGGGGATTACCTATTTTTCTTTACCCAACTCTAGTGGTAGCCAGTTTCCCTAGATGATAATGGGGGTAGTAGCAGAGATTATGGAGCATCAAATAACCTTTGCATGGGACCCTACTTTATTAGCATAGACTTACAGGGAGCTATGGGCCTGGAATATTCAGAGGATATTTGGGATAGATATTTATTTTCTATTATAATGTTGATACTTTGAGCATATTGGTGTGGCTCATCCTTGTGGTTTACCATTGGGAGGCGTAGATATAGTTGGGAGATCAATTGACTTTATGTGATGGCATGTTGGTGTGGGGTAGTTTGGAGGAGTACGTAGTGAGGATCACTACATACATCTTATAGAAGGGTTACATGTGGGAGATGTATTATGGAGGCCCTATATTAGATTTCCAGTATGGGTAGGACTAGAGTTGGAGCTCAATGCCAATTAGCGAGAGCTATGGGTTTAGGGGCGATGAGGAGAGTGGAAGCTCATTTTATTTATTCACATAAAGTGATAGTTTGGTCTGATACATGAGGTACCCAAGGCTCTAGTGTTGTATAGATGAGATGATGGGGATGTGGATACTCCCAAGGTAGTGGTGGGGTGACATTTTCCTATTCCTGATAAGAAGGGAGCCGTGGGTATTGATGAGCACAAAGATGTGATTTATATAGATGATTTTGATATGACTGTAGGCTATAGGGAACGGTGGAATAGAGCGTATGCCGCATGGGAGATATCTCATCTAGCTCGATAGGATAAGAGAGTGTGGGCATGAGTGGAGGGGGCACATTAGGAGGGTGGTGATGATGAGGGTGAGGGGGATGGAGATGGAAATAGGGCAGCCCTGGAGGCTAAGATTTCATGGTTGACAACTGAGAAGGACACAGTGGTGGTAGAGAGAGATAGTATGAGGATGAATATGGATGGACTAGTGATGCAAAGGGATGGACTAATGATGGAGAGGAATGAATTGAGGATCGAGTGTGATATCCTTATCCAATAGCTGACACATGCTACAAATGACTGGGAAAGATACAAAAAACACTGAGATACCCTGATAATGGCTCTCGACATTATATGGACATTGGTGTCAGGTGTCAAGTTGGTGTCTTGGGATTAGACAAGTAGTTAGATGGGACCACTAGGTATGGTTAGTCTAGCTCACTACCAATTTGTTCATGAAGAGCTAGCATATTATGAGGACTTAGTAGTGCAGAACCTACCTACCGCACTTACTTATGTAGATCATATAACTCACCAACGAGCCAGTCCTAGTATTAGTGCAGTGAGTTTGGGTCAGCCACATCGGGGTTTGGATAAAGGAGGTGTAGATGGATGAGATGGTGGTGGAGCTACAGGAGCTCATGGTGCTAGAGGTGGAGGGGGTTGTTAAGGGAGTATAGTTTGTGGTAGTGATTTCTTTGTGGGTGTCCAGTTTCCTGGATAGATATGATGTATCGTACATTGATATGGCTCTTTGTGATGCCTTGTTTTTTGATGTATAGATTTTGATATACGAAGTTTGGGGTACTCCACATTATGTACTGATACACTTGTGTGTGTGTGTGTGTATGTGTGTGTGTGTGTGTGTGTGTGTGTGTGTGTGTGTGTGTGTGTAGACACATACACACATCTATGTAATAATAATACACATCCATCACATTAAATATACATCAAATCAAAAATAATCATGAGAAAATCACATTACAACTAACACATGAATCACAAATCAAAATCACCATCATATATGTATATATATATTTTGTTTCTTTGGTTAACATTGATGAATATATAGATGTTTTTATGGGTGTTTGGTGTTATATTGATGTTTTTGATATTTTATGATGATGTGATGAAAATATTGTGACTTTGATGTGATCAAAATGTATTTTAACTTCTAAATAGGAATAAAAATGGAATGATTTCTTTTATATTGTATTTGAGACATACGTTATGGGTATAAACATGGTGAAGGCACTTGCACTTTTGGCCCTTATTACAAATGTTAACACATGACTAACACAGAGTAGTCATACGTATCATATCACATATACATGGAAGTGAAAAGTGTACCTTCCTAGGAAATGAAAAGGATTAACATATGTAGGCTGTGTGGGACAGTAGGTTCTCCTATCAACGATTTCATAGAGAGATGCCCCAGTTATTGATTTTATTTTTGATGCAAACTAATCAATGTCGGAAGTTTTCTTTGATGAGAAATTTGATCGATGCGGGAAGCTTTCCTAGGATGCTTTTTGATATTTGAATTTTTGAAGGATGATCGATATGGGAAGCCTTTTTTTACAGGTAGCCATCCTTCGAGGGAGTGTTATACAATTTACATTTATATTTTAGGATATCCTTCCTTCAAGGGATCAGTGTAATTTTTGATATGATTTTTGATATTTTGATAGATGTCCTTCAAGGGATCAGTCTATATATCTTTGATAAGATGCATGCATATATATTTTTAATTTATTTTGAGTTGAGGGGAAAAACTAAATAGACCATTTTCTAGGAGGGGAGAGGAAACAAGTACAAAAACTACACATGTGTGCACTATGATATGTATCTTGGTTTATAAACATGGTGAATGGATGTAATGATTGCATGGTTCCCACTAAGGAGGATCTTGTCCATGTGAAATATGTGATGAATAGATTCGTGGAGATCATCTTTAAGGTTTTTAAGGATAGTGATGGAAAACCACATACTTTTAAATCATTACGATGATAAGATGTCTGGTTGGTGATAAAATAAGATCTTTGATGTGACTACTATCATGACGGTCGATGTGTTAATGGTACAAAGGCCACAAGTGAAAAGAATTTAGATGTTCTTTTTAAAGTGTACCATCAAGGGAGCTGAAATGATACACTCTTGACCCATACTTGTGAGTGATAATGTGTGGACCGATCCAACTAGGGGAAAACTTTCCACGTTTACTCCTTTCTAGTGTAGTGATATTTTGATTTTCCTTGAGAATGAGATCACCTATATTAAAGTAATGTTATTTTACATGTTTTTATATGATTGTTTTATGTTCTCTTGATAGACACGGTGGTGGTTTGAGAGATGTTAAAAAATTTCACCTAGTAATTCTAACTATGCTAGATGATCTTGTTGATAGTCTTCATTAGGGAAAAATTCTTTGAGAGACATGCGGAGTGATGGGATTTGAACTTCAAGGGGTAAAACTTCCTCAGAGCCATAGACTAGTGAGAAGGGCATAGCACCTGTAGGAGTATGGATGCTAGTTCGATAAGCCTAGAGAGAAAATGGGATTTGGAGATGCCAATTCTTAACTATTTTTTCAATGGTTTTCATGAGGATTTTGCTAAGTGTTTTGTTAGAAGCTTTAGCTTTTCCATTGGCTTGAGGATAGTATGGTGATGAAAATATTAGTTTGATATTGAATGTGTCCCAAATTTTCTTAACATCCTTATTTTTTAAGGATTTTCCATTGTCAATGACGAGTTTATGACGGATACTAAAGTGGCATATGATATATTGATAGATTAAATCGACTATTTTATTTTGTTTAGTAGAATTTAAGGGAACCATTTAGTGAAGTATTACATGGCTGTGATGATAGAATGGTGTTGTTGTGATGAATGAGGGTTGATAGTGCCAATGAGTTCTAATCCCCATTGTGAGAAAGGCCATAAATTCGAAGATGGTTGTAAATATTGACTAGGGATGTGAGTGAGGTTAGAATACTATTGACATTTTGATGCATTTCTTAATATATGCATAATAATATTGATTAATGGTAGGCTAGTAATATCCCAGTCAGAGGACACGATTAGCAAAAGTGGTGCCATTGAAATTTCCACCACATATATCATCGTGGAATTATTAGATTGCTTTTAGTAGACTCATGATATTTAAGGCATTATCAAGAGGCCATAAAATATGTGTTTATCAAGTATACCACCTGTAATGACGTAGCAGGTAGCGCGTTAGAGGAGATGTTGTTTATCATTTCTAGATAGATCAAGAGGGACTTTGGATTTCGATAGATAATCAAATGTATGTGTGTACCAAAGGTCAATTGGATTATTTTTTGATAATATTGATAGAAAGGTGTTCATTTTTATGGGATGGTCGATCAAGTCTGAACAACAACAAAAAAATTTAGAATTATTAGTTGATAAGGGGATGAGGGATGCTAGAGAAACCATGGTGTCTACGAATTTGTTTAAAGACCACGAAACAGTTTGAGTAATGTATATAGACATAAAATCACACACTTTGGGTAAATATCTAGTCTCGATCACATACTACTATTCATATTGTTCATAAGTATGAAAAGTAATAATTAACCCATGTCTTTGGCCATATTTTGTTTCTTTCTATTGCTACTTTCGGTCTTGCATCTTTATTGTCCTAGTTTGTCTTTTCATACTTCAGTTTTACCTTTTCTATAATGGAGTGCCCAGCTAGGATGCTAGCGTCAGGCACCCTCATATCCTCTGGGATCCCCTATCTAGTTTTACACTTTACCCTCACCTTTTGGGTCCTTTATATCCGTTTGAGCATGTTATATTTTTGGTAGTCATCCTTTTCGGGGTTAATTACAAAATTCAAGTGAATGATGCATATAAATATAAAGTTATGTGATCATAATAAGGGACAAAACACTATGCACTACTTATCAGCTCCTAAGGTTGCATCCATCAAAGATTTTATTTCTCCATTTGCATATATCTAGCTCCATCACAAGGGAAAAAGGATGGTAATCTACATTACACTTCATAGGAGGGAATTTTATTATATTCCATGCACACATTATTTACATTCTACATCTAGCTATTTCTCACTACTCACAAAGTGTGACACACACAAGAGCACCTAGGGAACAATTTCACACACACACACACAAAACTACATTGACTCTGAGATATAGTGCAACTCTCAGTGATAAGTCCACCATTTTGGTGGCCGAGGATAGTCTAACCACTTCATATACATATTTAATTTTTAGGGTTTTGATGTTTTTCTTGGGATTTTGTAAGTGATTGTTCATTGCAGGTTTATAATGACATTGGAGATCATACATCGACATTTATGTGAAAGGAAGATAACATGAGAAAACATCTAGCAACAACTTGTAGGAGGTTATTTAGTCATTTCCACATACTAGGAAACCTATATCTTAGACCTGGGTACCCCAGGAGCCCTAGTCCAGTCAGAAAGCTCATATCTACATTTTCTGAGGCTCCTGTGTAATGATTTCCTCCTTCTGTTTAGGAAGTCTCCACTGCGACACAATCTTGCGACCTCGACTAATTAGCTAAGTCCTTTCTAACCCTATTTTCACTTAGGGTTTCATATTTTCATAGCTTAGTTGCTTGGGTATTTTCAGTATTGCATTTATTTGTTTATTTACTACTCCTATAGCATTGGAATAGGCTATAAAATTTACATTTTAGTTTAATCATTTTTGTGAACATGACGAATCAAGCCATTTCTTTTGAGAATGTATTTTCCTTATCAAGTCATGACTCAATAATCTTATCCTTATTTCACATCGACTAAAGTATGTGATATATTTACTATTGTTATTGATTTCATAAAAGTTTTTACTCAACATCCTCCTCACTTCATTACGCTTAGGGCTGATCCTTCCATCAATGTGGTAACTACTCACTGCACTTGTCCTCCTATAGCTCCACCTTCTTCTCTTCCTCCATCTATCACTTCGTTGGCTCCCTCTGCTTCTCCCAAGGGTTATGATATCATTAGAAAACTTAAACAACACACAAAATAAGAGTTATCTCTATGATTTATTGTGTAGTACACCAAACTATTTTAATACCCTCTAAGTAGCCCTTCATGTCAATCATATAGAAAGTGATAACTTTGTGGTGGCCTTTACACATCTGATTCAGTCTCTCAAAAATATTCCACATGCTATATCATTCACTAATGAGGATATATAACATTTTTCTAAAATCAATCCATGTGCACTCTTGCTTATTATCACCATTGTTAGCACCACTTGCATTAGATATATACTCATTTATAATGGATAGGTTGTCAACTTATGTGCTCATTCCCTTCTCAAACAATTGGGTATTAATGATAACTTGATTTCTAAGAATTCCACTCTTATTCGGGGTTATGACTCTACTACTCACACATGTATAGGGACTATTTCATTACATATTCAGGATAGGAATAAGACCATCTTCTCTGAATTCTATGTTATCAACATTTCATATCAATTCAATTTATTTCTTAGTAGACCTTGGATCTAGGAAATGTAAGTGGTCCCCTCTACTGTCCACTAATGTTTCAAATTATTACATGATGGCTATGAGCATACTATTACTGCTGATCCCAAACCATTCAAATTTTGTCACATAGACCCTATTACAGCTACTCTTATTCCTCCATCAGAACCTATTCCATATGGTAGCATTGACACATATGCCATTGGTCAATCTAGAACCCTGTCATCTTCTTCTGTCGTTCCTAGTATTCCAGCTATTTCTACTCACACTATGTCAATTATCTCACTCATTGTATCTGCTACAATAAGCACTACTGCTCCGCCTGTTGAGACTTCTATCACTCCATCTAGTACACTTCCTAGACATATACTTGACAAATCTATACAACATGATAATTTTGGTACCAAATATTTTGAGGACTCTGATGATGAAGTGGATGCTGTAAAAATTACTGATAAATCATTAGCCCAACTTAAGTTTACACCTATCGATGTCGATGACTCCTATTTCAATGATACCTTTTTTAGTTGATGTCCTAGGTGAATACAAATTAAGACCCTTCCTTTTACTAATGTTATAGTTATCTATCAAGGGTTTTCTATAACTTTAGATGTTGTTCCACCTTCCTATGAGCAATCCGCACCTATACCACCTCCTTTCAAATGCACGATTTTAATCAATAAAACTTATTGGCATCATATTCTAGTGGATCATACTTGTTTTGATACTATTTTCACATCTGATGTATTATCTAGGCCGGGATTGACACTTAATGATATCTTACCACCTCAAAACTCGCCCCATCTCTATCACATTTATTTTCACATCACAACTACCTACGGGATGTGTTTCTTCCACTTATCAATCTTTGTTGCATGTAGTTCTCATGCTTATCATTTGAAATTCTACCAATCTTGGCTTGAATATGTTGGTACCCAGATTGATTCTCCCTCAAAAGCTAAGTAGCATCACAGTTTTGATAGGAAGCTTAGAAACAAGAAGAGAATGTAGTGTGTCATTTTGTAGCTAGGGATGAAATGTAGCTTGTTCTTTGTCACTCAGAAGTGGAGAAATGGGTAGCACCCTCAAGAGGATTTGACCTATCCTCACTAACTTATGGTTGTGCCTTTCAACCAGGGTGAGAGGACCCTTATTTTAGCCTATTTTTTATGGAGGAGATGTGGATGTCCTTCCTTATGAAATTATTAAGAAGACCTTGGAGAAAATATGATCAATGCAAAAAAACCTAACTCTCATGATTTTTCACTCTAGATAATGGAGATATTTTCCAAGCAAGGTTCAGGCCACTAAAGACAATGAAAACCTGATTGTTTCTACATTTTTTGGTAGTAAAAATTATGCATTTGTATACATGCATGACAAACAGGGGTAGTATGGGTATGATTGGTTGTTTTTAAATGAATTTTTGGTGGGAGGTGAGGTAGAAATGAACTTGATTCACTAGATTCTTGAGAAATTTTACAAAAATGGAGAGCTTGAATAATATAATGCTTCAGGATAGTTAGGATATTCCTTTAACCACAAATGTGTGCTTCAATGGAGGCCTAGATCAACACTTTTCACATAAACTTCAAGGATAAAAAATGAAGGCTCAGATTGGAAACTTAACTAAACATTGTCAACCTTTGTTTCATCATGCCTAAGATACCCTCAAAGGCTAAAAAACAATCTTATAGTCATGCTAGGAGTCATAGTGATTTTAAATTTGTTTATTTCACTATTAAATGAAAGCTCTTATGATAAATGAAATTGCAAATGCCACAAAACTATCACAAGAATAAGATCTTGTGTGATTCACAAAGATTTCAATGTAAGATTGTCATGGGAACAAGAAAACTACTTACAGACATTCAAAAATTAAGAAAACATAAATTTTTCCCAAAAATAACATAGATTAACTCAAGTTTGATTAAATTTATCAGTAGGGGAAAGTTTCTAGAAAAATCTCAGAGATTCTCAATGGTTGTACACTCGTAACCACCTTGACATTATCAAATTTAACACAAAGGAGATAAACAAGTTTCTTCATATGGTTTCTTAGAAGGAAATGTTCTATCAAGATTTTCTCTTAGAAAAATTAGTCCTGGCCTCTAACACTCCAACCAATTGCATGAAAAATTCATGCAATTTATAATACTTCATTTACAACAGAGATTTCCCCCAAAAATAGGGACATTCAAAGCACCATTTCGTGTTGAGACTCCCAGAATCAGATGTGCAAAAAATTTGTTAAGTGTGCAGAGGGAAAATCACTCCAAATATTTATAGCATTCAATTCTTCACCTGGTAGGTCGTTCTTCATCTCGCACGCCAACTACTTATTCCTCCAATTTGTCAAATTTGGTTCTTTGCATGCCAAGGAAAGAAAAATTGAAAATAAAATCACAGCCAATGATTAGATCACGTTTTGATCACAAAATATGTCTTTAGATTTCTCCCACCCAACCAGGATACCAAATTAATGTTCCTCTTCATTTTACGTGCAGGAGACTCCAAGAAATGATAAAAAAAACTGTAAAAATTATTATCCCAAGGAGATTTGGAGTAGAAATGGTAGAAAAGCAGATACAGATGCACAGCTATTGTTGATCTCTTTTTTGAATCTGGACCGTCCACATGGGAGATCCAAGTTAAGATGGGCTTGAGGGTTCCTTTTTAACTTTTACACCTTTTGGAAAAAAAGCAAAATTTATCAATTTGCTCCACCCCTCCACCTTTGAAAAATGGGCCTGACATGTGTCCCAATGTGGGTCCCAAAGGAATAGTGGCTAAAATATGCTATTTCACCTCTTTTTGGAAAATGGAAAATTTTCTAAGTTTTTCTTGCAGCTCCACCCTTTCACTTCTAATCTCTTATGTGGGTCCCAACGGAACCACGCTTCCTTTTACACTTTTAACTCCCTTTTCCACAAAAGAAAAATTTTCCAATTTACCTCCAAAAGTCCACACCTCCACCGTTGACTGGAGAAATTTTTTTGACTATTATCTATCGGGTTTGCAGGTCATTTTGGTGATTTTAGTCTTTTGAATAACAAGGGGCAAAAAATCCAAGCTACCCCTGATGGCCCACCTCCCTGCCTCTTGACTTTTCAAACTACCACGCATCTCAATGATGCATCTTGAAGTGGTCCCCAAAAGGAGAGACCCTAAATGAGTGTGGGCTGGCCATGTGTCTGGGGCCCTTTAGGAAGTTGCTGAAAGGTCTAAGGAAAGAAGACCCTGCGGAGACCTCCACGTGTCGTTATTGCGCAACTTCAAGAAACTTATAAGGTTTCAAAATGATTTGGTGGGGGTACGCTTCTATTTTATAATTTTACTCCATTTTTTCAAAAGGGAAAAATATCTAACCTACTTTCGAAGGCCAATATTTCTGCTTTTAACTTTGCCACGTGTCCTTCTATGGGGTCAAAGTAAGAATTTTTCCCTACTGCTTAAATTTTTCTTTAATCAAAGTATAGTGGGGTTACGGGGAGGGTTCAAACCTTTTTCCAAAGTATCTAAAAATAAATAGTTCAAAAGACAAACCCGCCATGCCCCATTCAATTACAAGAAGCCACATAGGTACCAAAAGAACCAATCAGAATTTAGCGGAGCTACGAGACCAAATTTACATTTTTTCTAGAAAGCAAAAAGTGACAAGTTAAAACATTTACTCACCATCCCCTAACCAACCAAAATAAGCCACGTGACTGCCGAATGCTGAGGAATAATTTTGACAAGAAAAAGATGCCCGCCAGACTGTCAAAAACATAGAAATTCACCATTCATGCCCAGAAACCAATTTTTCGCTAAGGATGAATTTTTTTGAAACAAAATGAAGTGAATCATGGTTCCAAGAATCTTTCAACCATGGATATGGATTTTCAAAGGCATACAAATATAAATTGATCATTCTCGATATTCAAAATAGGCAAAATGGCAAAACCCACAGATTTTGAAGAAATTAGGGCAAAAATAGGGAAAACTCAGAGACTTCTTCAAAAAGGGGCATGACAATGGATTTTGCAAACAACTCAAGCCATTCAAATGGAGGTAAAATCTTTAGAGCATTCACATCGAGATATAAAACGTTTCATAACATGTAGATTAGAGGAAAATTAGGGCAAAATGGTGCGATATCAAAATGAGCACCAACATCGGCTCTGAGTCAGGGATGGGCAATCCCTACGAGTGCCATAAGAACAACTAGCAGACCAAGTGCCTAGAACAGACCATTGGGCAACAAAGTCAAAGAGAAAGCTAGCATAGAAAAATAAAGACAACCATCCTCCAAAAATTGAACTGAAAAACCAGCAAAACCAAGCCACCGAGGACCAGAATGAGCAAAAACACAAAAGACAGAAAATAACTAACAAGTTGTACACTATACAAGTGATGTTCACCTTGATTTTGAGGAATCAATATAGGAAATGCTTCAAGTGTCTGCCATTAACAGGAAATTCAAGAAATTCACCATCCAAATATTTCAAGAAGAAGGTATGCTCACCAATCCAAATGTCAATGGAGTAAGGGCCCATCCACAATGCATCAAATCTACCATGCTTGTCCTTGTCTTCATGTCTGTTATCCCACAATAGCACAATATATCCAATGTTGAAAGCTCTAGGAGTGACCTTCTTGTCAAATAAATTCTTCAATTTTTCTCTGAACTTCACATGCCTTTGGTGAGATGCTCTCCTTTCTTCATCAAGTTCAACAATATGGTTAATGCGACTCTCATATGGACTAACTTCTTGGTCTTCCAGTTGTTGAATGAATTGATATGAGGATAGTTGCATATGTAGGGGTAGAAGAGCTTGAGTGTCATACACCATTTCAAATGGAATTTTTCCAGTGGCTCTTTTAACAGTAATTCTGTTAGCCCAAATAGTGAACTTTAGTTGTTCACCCCATTTTCTTTTGTTCAACTCCAAGGTTCTTCTGATAATTTTTAGCAAATTTTTATTACTAGACTCAACTTGTCCATTTTCTTAGGGATTGTAATTAGAGGTATATGTCAAATTGATCCCATATTCTTTGCACATCGACACCAAAGGTTTAGCTCTGAAGCTCATGGCATTGTCAACAACAATTTTAACTGGCACCCCAAACCTACAGATGATATGGTTCAACATAAAATCTATGACAATTTGGTGTGGTTCTCTTTTGGTGGGGATTTCCTCCACCCATTTGGTGAAGTAATTAGTGGCTACAAGAATCCAATTATGGCTATCACTTGAAGGGTCTGAAATCTCACCAATGAAATCCATTCCACATTGCTTGAATGAGGCTTCAATTGATACATGTTGCAAAGGTAGGGAGCCTGAAGCTTTCAGTCTTCCAGAGAAGCACTGACAACTCTCACATCTTCTAACGAAAAGATTTGCATCCTTGAAGAGATTTGGCCACCAATAACCATCCCTCAAGATCTTGTGTGATGTGACTCGTCCACCAAAATTCCCCCCCCCACAAACTCCTCCATGGATATCAACAATTCTCTTGGGGGATTCATCTTCAATAATGCACCTTAAGAGAACTCCCTCAGGGTTATTCCAAGCTAACCCATAATCAGTAATGACATATTTTTGGGAAGCCAACTTAAGGTATCTTTTATAGTTCTTACTCAAATGCTCAGGTTAGTATAGATGTCTGAGATAAAAAAAAATTACATCTTTGTAACACTCAAAACTCATCAATTTTTCAAAAACATCTACCCTTCCTTCTTCTACCTCATTTACCTCAATAGTTTGCAAGTTTCTCTCAACCATAAGCTTGGCCAAGATCAAACATCTCACCAACTTTTTGGTTTGGATATCCATGTCATATTCTTATAACTTGTTCACCCATATGCATCTTTTGCTTGAGACTCCCATCTCTAATAAGATGTCTTTCACCATAGTATGGGGAACATAAGCAACAATTTTAGAACTCAAAATGTAAGGCCTGGAAACCTTTGTTGCTTTTACCAAGGAAAATACTTTTTTCTCCATAATAGTGTATTTCAGCTCACCCCCCTACAAGGCCTTAGTGTTCTACAACATGAAAAATGTAATAGTGTTCTCTGAAGTAAAAGAAAATAGTTGGAAAGGATTCTTATAATCTAGAGCTACTAAAACAAGGGCATGATTTAATGCCTCTTTGATCCCATTGAAAGATTGAATGACATTCTCCTCCCATTTGATGATCTGGTCCTTCTTTAACATGTCAGTGATTGGAATGGTCAACTCAAAAAAGTTTGATATGAATCTCCTGATAAAGTTTATCTACCCAAAGAAGAACTAAATCCCCTTCTTGGTTCTCAGAATTGGGACCTTGTTGATGGCCTCTACCCTTTCAGGATCAATCATTACCCCTTCTTGTGAAACAATGTGACCAAGCAATTTTTCCTTCTGTATTCCAAAATGGCACTTCTTTGAATTGAGTGAAATGTCATATTCTCTACATCTTATCATTATTTTCTCCAAGTGACACAACTGATCACCTCTCTTTCTAGAGAACACAGTTACATCATCTTGGTAGACAACAATAAAATCATTGATGTAACCAAAAAAAGCAACATCCATTCCTCTTTGAAAGGTTACTCCAGCATTCATTAGTCCAAAGGAAATCCTGACATATACATATGTTTCCTAAGGGGTGGTAAAGGTTTTCTTAATTCTTTGTGATTCCTTTACAACAACTTGGTTATAACCAGAGAAACCATCCAAGGTAGATAGCAGCTCAAAACCGGTCACTAACTGTAACATGTTTTCCATATTTAGTAAAGGATAATTATCCTTCATTGATGCTCTGTTCAGATTTATGAAGTCCACACACAACCTGATGTCACCATTCTTCTTCCTGACTGGTACTAGGTTTGCAACCCAAGAAGAATACCTTGTAGGCTGAATAATCCCTCCATCCCTCAGTTTCTTCAATTCCTCTTGCATTTTAAGAGAGGAGTGGATTGATTGGCTTCTTTTTCTACCTTAATGGTTTTTCATTAGATTCTAAGGTAATCTCATGTTGAAATAGATCCTCTTTGTATGCCTTTAATTCATAATAAGTCCAAGTCATGCAATCTTGATATTTTTCAGCAATATGACATAAGAATACTTTTCCTCCTTGCTGAGATTGCTTCCCAACTAGGTCTTCCTTGGTTTCTCATTTGTGCCAAGGTCATGCTCCTCAATATTCCTTAAGGCTGCTATGCATTTGTTAATAATGCAACTAACATTATCAAAGTTTGATTCAAGAGTAACTAGCCCTCTAGGAATGGTATTAGTCTTTAGTTGGATGACACCTTTAACAAACAAGGTTTCTTTACCCTCTGCTACACACACCATTAGCTCTAAATCAATATTTTGATCAATGAACTCCCCTTTGTTCTGTAGAAATCTTCTAACCTGAGCATCATCATCAAAAACTTGCCAATGTTTAATGTTGTCAGGTACAGATGGCCTAGTTAACACCTCAACATCATATTCACAATATGATGACACTATACAATTATCAAACCAATATACCAATACTGAATTTTTTTATGCCAAATCATTGAACTTCTTATCATGATGCACAATATTGAATGAATCAAACATCTCAATGAGATCCCAAAATGCATTCTTGTATTGTTTCATTCGCTGAATTTTTGTGGCATAAAGTTTTCTTACTTGCTTTACAATTAATTTTGAATCTCCTTTGACAATGATGTCTTTAATACCATATTTCCAAGCAATCCTCAGACCTAACAACAATGCCTCATACTCATCAATGTTTTTAGTGCACTCAAAGTTGAGTTTGAAGGAAAAGACAAACTCTTCCTAGCCTGGAGAGACCTAAACAACACCGACACCATTTCCAAACTTGGAGAAAGCTCCATCAAACAATAAAGTCCAAGGAGAGACTACATGTTCAAGACACTTGCATTCTTCAATCTTGTTCTCTTTTCCATCAACAAATCCTACAAATTTATCAACATCAACACTTGTGTACAATACTTCATAAGATGCATTGTTGAGATATTCAATAAGGTGCGACATATTTTTTTCTCCATACAACCTGACAAGGCTTCCCTCAATCGGGATGGTAGAATAGGACATGTCCATTTGAACACTCCCACTAACACTTGCAGCCCATTTTCTAGATAACACCCTAAACTGTTGTTACTTCCTCCTTTGCATTCAAGTATTGATATGTTATTTTCCCTTATGAGGATATGTTCTTTCGATTATAGGAAGTCATGCTTGATTTGTTTATGTCTTTTCTACTCTTGAGATCTTTGATTGAACTAGAATATGCTTGGATTCATTTTCTTTCACTTCTTGCATGTGCGTGCAATCTGACTTCAGGAAGATCGTAAACTTATCTATCTCTATGACTCGTCCTTGGATCAATTACAGTTATCCAAGGGATGTTTTAAATATATTCGAAATGAACAATTATGTATTGACATTTCATGAATTAATAAGTCTGGATTGAACTTAGAATATATAAGTTCTTTTTATTCTCCTTCATATGAAAATATTTCTGGTTGTGGAAAGTTTTGTTGGATTCTGGAAATTGACCCTGGTAGGTCATTGCAATCAAATTTTGGTTTAAGCCATTTATGGCTAAGGAGATAACCTGGACTTAAGCCAGGTAAGTGATATTGTTGTTCCGATCTAAAGCTATCTTACTTGATGCAAAATCTAGAATCTAATCTGGAACGTAATATTCTGTTGAAATTCTGAAAGGTGATTTCAACCTAATCTAAGTTTGGCGTAAACATGAATCTGGAAAGGTTACTAGCTATTAATTTAAACTAGAACCTGTTATTGCAAGGTTGGTCAATCTAACCTAGTTCCTAAATTATGTATTTTGGATACTTCCTAAGGGTTTATCTAAACCTAATGCTAATTTAATTGACTAATGTTTTATCCTAAGGTGTTAAATTTTAATTTCCTATGATCTAACCTAAGTCATTAACCTATCCTAAACTATTGCTATGACTGGGAACCTAAGGGGTCGCAAGTGTTAGGCAGTGGTTTCTATGGCATTTAAGGTGGGGATAAGGTTGAGGGGACAAGGAGTACTACCAACTTTGGTGGAGGTTAATTTGGTTAGTGGGGGTATACATGGCAGCACCTCTAAAAATGGAAACTCTTATTTATTTTAATTTGGGGCTTGCCAACTTTGGAGGGCGGTGGTAATGAAGAATATGTAGAGAAATGGAGTTAATGCAATTAATTTTCATGGGTTCTCGAGCTCAGATTGCTTTGGGAGGCATGCAAATGGAATTTTGATTGGTTGTTTCATTTTTCATGCATTTCATTGTTCACTCTGCATGTACATTGGTTTTTCGAACCAACAGTTTTTACTTCATTGCATGGCAATTTTGAAAGTTTCAAATCTTTTTTTGGTTCGTGGGGAATATATAAGGCATGGAGGAAGCAGTATTTTGTTTTTTTATCTTTCGTAAAAAAGGAGGGAAGAGCAGGCTCAGCCAGAGGTCTTCTTCAATTTTTTTAGTGACACTATCAGGCATGATAGGCCCTAACTATTAAAACCTTGCTTTCCATTAAATGTTTTTATTAAACAAACTCTGTTCTGATGATTTATGTGCATTTTTTCTTGCCTGGTAAAAATGATTTTTGTGGGTTTGTGTGAAATTGGATTTTTGGGTTAAATCTGGAGTTTTACTTGAAGTTTGTGGGAACTTGTTTGCATTACATTCCATTCATGGTGGATTTTTGAACATTTGAGCAAATCTGGAAACTTCATAGGGTTTTAAATGGTTTAAATTGGTTATTGATTTCAATTTCTTTAGAAGTATCTATCATGGAAATAGATCTACATGTTCTCATTAAGTTTGGATTTCGAACAGTTGTTCCTTTTTAATTTCTAGAATCATATGAGCTGGGTTGATTCTATTTGAATCGAAACTTGTTCGGCAAATGGAACAGTGTTGTTTATGTATACTTGCTTATTACATTCACGTTTTTACTTTATATTTATTTGGTTTATGAATGAATTCATGAACGGTTTGCTGGTATTTCCCTGTGAAACTTGATTTTTATAAGTTGCATGATTTGGAAACATTGTATTTGGTTTAAGTTTGTACCTCCTCATGCAAAGGGGTTTGAATGTTTTTAAGTTCGCAAGTACTGCGAGTAAGGCAGTATATGGTTTAGTTGCTTGTTTTTGTGAATAACCATGAGTATTAGTAATACGGTTATGCACAGGAGGAAAAGTACTTGGATGAGTTGTGTTTTTCTGGAGAATTCTTGGTTGATCTTGGAAAAGCATTAATAGGAAATTATGTTTAATATTTTTGGATAGATAAGACTGTGTTTAATGTTTACCTTTGACATGATTGTGAAATCTAGTTCTTAAGGCCGTATTAAACAATGGTGGAAAACTCTTTTTGAATCCGACTTAAAAGTCGACAAGTTTTATCAATGTCTAGTTATTACATGCCCTTTTGAAGTTGGAATTAGGGTTGTAATGTTTTGAATGCAACTGAAAGATCTATTTTATTCTGGACTAATAATGCATAATTCATTACTATGATATGAATAGTACGGATTTTGGGTATTGTTGAATATGTATTTCGAATATGATTATTAATATTGTATATGTATTTTTGTTTTGTGTCTTGTAATAAAATAGCAACCGAACAGTGCAATGGTTCAAATGATTCAGTCTTTGATTATTTGGTAAATGAGGGTAATTTGAAGTTACCCTAACTTAAATTTAAACTCGAATGGTTTGAGTCTTTGAAGAAATGTAGACTGTTTCATTTGGATCAGGATTATAGTCTAAGTTTTGATCGGTTTGTAACGTTTTATGTTAAAAGTTGTTATTGGCTTTTATTGGATGTATAGTTATAGATCCTGTAGGGATCTATTGGCAAACTAATAAGATGGCTCTACCTGAATCGAGCTAATGGGTGAACTTAAGTGTTAGAACTACTCATTTTCTCCTTCCTTGTTGGAATAATGAATGTTTATTACTCCTTAAAAGTTTGATGTCATTCTAAACTCGATTACAATAGTGTTTTGATCTTCTCTGTTTTCTCTCTCTGAGTTGAAAAGGAAAATTGTGAAAGGGTTTTAAAAATAAGAAAGTTTTAATACTCTCTTTTTGAATGTTAGTGTGCTCTTCCTTAGAATTCTATAAGGAACTCAAATAGTAAGGTTATGAGATGACTTGACTGTTATATTAAGTTAAAATAAATAGTAGGAGGTGGGATCCTAACCTGGAAGAATCCTTTCATTTTATAGCAGTGTTAAGATATTGTTTTAGACTTACTGTTTGCTATTCTTTTTACAAAAAGGGAATTCAGTAGTTAATGTCTTGCATACTTTTCATTTATTGAAAATCAAGTAGAATGAGATGGAGGATAGATTGGTAGGAGAAATTACAGATGGCAGTTAATCCATCCCTTCTGTTTGAATTGCTTTTGTATGAATCTACTTTGAATTTATTTTGTATGAACATGTTTGGATGAATACTTTAAATTGTTTAGTTTTTAAATAGAAGTTGATCAAATCATGATATACACTGTTTCAACTTTTTCATATGGTTAGGTACTTAATAAAAAGAATGTTCCTTCCTACTTTCTTACATGAAATGAGATGATTCATCCGAAATAGATTAAGTTGAAATTATTTATGAAACTTAAGTTATGATATGAGTTGTATTATAAATGTAAGGAAAGAAAAACCAGAGTAGATTACGTTATGAATTACTGGAATCAATTACACTTTTAATTTAGGGTAGGTAGTATAGAATATACATCCTATCCACTTTTGTTTTAAATAGTGTACTAAGACTTTTCTTATTTTGACATTACTTAAAGCTTAGAGAGTATGAAGTAATTGTTGGCATTATAACAAGGTTGTTTAATTGAAACAATATGGACTTCGTAAGTGGTAAAGGAAGGCAAAATATTATATGATGCATAGACTCCTCTAAGTTGATTCTAATGAAGAATTATGATTTGATTTCTAAATTGTATTGTGAAAAGAAAAGTTATCTTTTTTTGTTTGAAGGATATTATCCTAAAGTATGCTTAAAATGCATAAGTTATAATTGTATGGGTTTGGAAATGAATGGAAAAGTGAGAAATTACTTAAGTTAATTTTGTAAATTATCTTGTTTGGGATGATCTTTTTATTATCTTTATGATTGAATGTGTGTTCTTATTGATATTATACAATGGAACTTAGATGAATTTCCTAAGTAAGCCATAGCTAATTAAGTGGGTGAATACTACATTCTTGATTAAGTGAATCATTATAACTTATGATGTGATTTAAAATTGTAATACAAATCACTGCAATTACAAGGAACATTGAGGGTGGGTTAATCCCTAAAATGTATCTATGAAGAGAAAGAGGACCTTCCTCTCTTATAATGAAATAAATATAAAAGGAATATATGATAATAAATCCCTACAACTTAATGGTACTAAGTCTGATATATATATATATATATATATATATATATAACAGCCTAACAGGTTGTTACACTTCCTTCATTGGATAAGTTATTTAAAATAATTGAACATAAATAGCTGTTGTCTTGTTTTCGGATAATGGGTTGTTAGGTCCCAACTAACAACTTGGAAGCAACCTTAAGTTAATTAAGATATTTTTGAATAACTGAATCCTAATTCAAAAGGGAACTTAAAAGAATGTTGGACCCGAGGTTTGGGTGGGTTATCATAATATGTAGTCTTTTAACCCAAACATAACTTAACGTAAGTAAATTTTTGGAGGTATGTACATATTTTCAAGCTATTCCGTAGGATTTTGACAGACGTCAACTGCAAGGTTATACCTTTGAGAAGATTAAGATCTTCTCGAGGATACAACAATGCAGATGACATGTGGTAACACCCTTCTGCATTGATCGTTGAGATTTACACACTTTGAACTTGATCAAGATTTCTCTCTGGGACTGGTTAGGACCATAATCAAGATATGAGGTAGCCCTTTGAGATTCAGGGTACCTTGGCACATGGGGTTAACTGAAGTTGACCCAGTATGCCAATTTACCCTTAGTCTTTGAGAGCTTCTTCATAGCATGACTTATGATGTTAATCCAAACTAGAGTGAGACCTTGGGTAAGGGGACTGACGAAAGTCAATGTAAGACATTCTATATAATAATAGAGTGGGATGAAGGATGTATTCCAGATTGACAAGTATGTTGTCAAGGAATAAGTAATATGAATAGTATGTTCTAAATCTTTGGCCAAAGTATCACAAGCTACTGATTGCGTTGTCCTATGTCACCTATTCTAAGGATCGTGATGCCAATGAGTATTGGTAACAATTATTTAGTTAGGTTCCTTAGATAGATCACTCAGAACCTGGAATAGGGTAAGAGAACCAAGAATATGAAGTATTTAGTAGAACACTTCAAACTCAATGTTACGCATGAATAGATCGGTAGTTCACTGAGTCATGAAATGAATAGATTGGTGGTAAACCGAGTCATTACAGCTACATATGGTAATCTATTATAAGAATTATTGTTATGTGATTTGAGTTCTAAATTATGCATTTAGAACAGAGAACATTGAAAATAAATAAATAAATTCCTTGTTTCTAAAGTCTTAAAATGGGAATGCCACACTCCCACTAACACTTGTAGCCCATTTTCTAGATAACAACATACCCCACTTGGCTGGGCAATCAACAATGACAACATCAAGCATCAGGTTTTTACCTAGGTAACCTGCAAGTTACACCACTAGACATTTCACACATCCCACCATTGGCACTTCTCTAGAGTCCATAGTAGTACACTTCCCATATGTTGTTGTTACTTTGATATCCATCTCAGTCATGACTTCTAGAGGCATAACATTGCATGATGCCCCTGAGTCAAACATATAGTTGTGTAACAATCTATCTTTAATGATCAGAGTGGCGAAGAATGGATCCACATTTAGCTGATACTTCACCAAGGATGTACCGAAATAAACCTCAAGTGGTTCACTTAGTTCCTCCAACACTGGTGGTGTCTCTTACTCTTCAATGACTAGTGGAGTTTCCACAATGTTTATATTTCCACCTAGGGCATTCTTCTCCTCTTTCAGCCCCAAATACTCAAAATCCCTTTTCTTGTGCTCAGGAATCCTAAGAAACTCAACAATTGGAACTGAGATCTTGATCTGACTCAAGACTTGGGAAATATCCTAAGGGAAAAACTTTGGCAAGGTGACATTAGAAGGAAGGTTGACACACTCATTAGATGGCATAGTATTTTTGACAGCTTGGGCATGAGGAGGGGTATGATTTTTGTTTGGGACAACAAGGCCCTTGGCATATGCATCTTTCTTAGGGGCCTCTTTAGGAATATTTGAAAGCAATGGAGTTTTTGGCTTGGCTTGAGGCCCTATCCTTTTGAAAACCATAATTATTGTGTTATACTCCTTCTCTTGGGTAACAACAACGTTCATCAACAACTACCTGTCCTCCTCAAATGGGATTCCTCCATCATACTTCTCTATCATTAAAGCTCTTAAATATTCAAATTCTTCATTGGGAAATTCAAAAGCTTGTTAAATATCTACTTCTAAAATATGAGAGGGAGGAAGAATGAGTACCCGGTGGATGCAATCCCAGAAAAAAGTAGCAGTTCTAGCACTTATTACCTCATTTGAAGTTGCCCCTTGTTGTGAGCTCATGGAGCAACCCATCATGCAAACATCATCATAATTATCATCATAAGATTCTTCTTCTTCTTGCTGATCTTCCTCACATGAATCATGGGGCATGAAACATCTGTCACACCAATCAATGACATATGTCTCCTCCACAACAACAACTCTAGCAGCCAAAGGATCAGGGACCATTCTGTTTTCCCTGGCTTGGAACTATTTATCTCCAAATCCAACAGGTCCCTTGCCTCTGTCATCAGATCTCTGATCATTTCTATGATGATTGGTAAACCTGTCTTGGCCTTGTTACTTGTGCTGACCTTGTGAACTTTGCCCAATCCCTTTTTCTACCTAGGATAATTTGTATGATATTTCTTTGACAGCCCCCTGCCAAAGTTTTCACAACTTCCTCCAAATCAGCAGCGTTACTTATTTGAGGATTTTTTGGGTTAATTAGTTTTACGCCCTACCCTTTTTGGAGGATTTCCAATTGTCTTGATGTTATTCTCAATTTGCAGATCCATGGTGAAGGCCTTCCTCAAATTAGTAGGGTTTTTTGTCCCTCAAGTAGTAAGAAACTTTTTTATCAAATGCATCTGAATATTTGATCAAACATGATTCATCACATGGCCTTAAGCTAACAGAAAATATCCTCAAGGTCTTGTTAAACCTTGTGTTGAAATCATGTACTAACTAATTAGGGTTCTTCTTGATGTTTTCAAATTCTGACAAAAAGAAACCTAGGGTCACTTCTATCACCATACTACAGTCTAAATGCATTGTTCATCTCTATCCAAGAATCAATGGAATTATCTAGAAAAGCTTTATGCCAATCCCTTGCATCCTCTTCCAAAGTATGGATAAACAATTTGATATATACATCTTCATGTTCAATCTCAAAGTATTCCATCATAATGATAAAAATATTTAAATGTTGATCACCAGTTATAGCGTTGTTTCCTTGGAACTTTGGTAATCTATTTCTTACATCCTAGGGAATTGCATTTGGATAACCAGCCATCCTTATAAAATTTATAGGACCAAAGGTGTTTACAACAAAATGAGGTCTGGGTGGGGGTTGGGCCATGTTGTTTTGAGGAGGTGACCCTAGAGAGGAGACAAATTGATAAGGGGTAGAGGGTCTTTGAAACACAGAAGTATAAATTTCAAAATGGATATCCCCTAAAGGCCTTGTTTCTTGGAAAACCCTATCAAATTTTTAAAAGATAGGGGAAGGATGAGAAGCAAACTTTTCAAAATCAAATGAAGCCCCTCTCTAGTTGGAGAATTCAATTCCACAAAGAGGCTATATAATTCAGAAGCACATGAATGACAGTCTTCAATGATAGGCCGATCACTTTCATCAATGGAGATCCCTTTTCTTGTCTGGTGATCTCCAACAACTCTCCAAGATTTTCTTCCTTTTGACTTTGTTTTTCCTATCTTTTGAAATAATGTCCTAGTATGATCTCTAGCAAAGAAAGATCTTCTTCCTTCCAGCTTTACTAAGATTAGTAACAAAACTCTCTTAACAGAGGTTAAGACACTGGTACTCATTAAGAATTAGATCAACAGGGAGTTGCCACTAAGGATTTCCACCTTAGTTGTGCAAATGCACTAAAATATGATCTATAAAATGTCTGTAAATACTAGAAATTGGAAATGGGATGATCTAACTTTTTTTTACCTAGATTTATCAATGAAATCTAGTGCACTAGGTGTGGAAATAGAAAGAATTACACACAGCACTTGCAACTTTGAATGCTTTTTACAGGTCTAAACACAAGATGATATTTGAAACAATGTATTATCATGTAGAGCATATAAGAAGTGTTTACCAGGCTCTGAATATGAACTGTAACCACTATGTCCCTAGTAATGGCACCAATCGGGTGTTGGTACCAAAATTGATTCTCCCTCAAAAGTTGAGCAACATCATAGGTTTGGAAGAAAGCTTAGAGACAAGCAGAGCATGTAATGTGTTGTCTTGTAGCCGGGGATGAAATGCAGCTTGCTCTTTGTCACTCAGTTGTGGAGAAATGGGTAGCACTCTGAAGTGGATTTGACCTATCCTCACTACTTTATGGTTATGCCTTTCAACCAGGGGTGAGAGGACCCTTTTTGTAGCCTGCTGTTTGAGGAGGAGATGGAGATATCCTTCTTTGTGAAATTTGAAATTATTAAGAAGACCTTGAAGAAAATATGATCAATGAAACAAAACCTAACTCTCACGATTTTTCACTCTAGATAATGGAGATATTTTCTAAGCAAGGTTTAGGCCACTAAAGACAATGAAAACTTGATTGTTTCTGCATGTTTTGGTGATAAAAATTATGCATTTGTATACACACATGACAAACAGGGGTATTATGGGTATGATTGATTGTTTTTAAATGAATTTTTGGTGGGAGGTGAGGCAAAAATGAACTTGATTCACCAAATTCTTAAGAAATTGTACAAAAATGGGGGAGCTTGAACAACATAATGCTTAGGGATAGTTAGGATATTCTTTTAACAGGAAATGGGTGCTTTAATGGAGGCCTAGATCAACACTTTTCACAAAAACTTCAAAGATCCAAAATGAAGTCTCAGATTGGAAACTTAACTAAACATTGTCAACCTTTATTTCATCATTCCTAAGATACCCTCAAAGGCTAACAAACAATCTTATAGTCATGCTAGGAGTCACAGCGATTTTAATTTTTTTTATTTCACTATCAAATGAATGCTCTTCTGATAAATTAAATTGAAAATGCCACCAAACTATCACAAGAATAAGATCTTGAGTGATTCAAAAATATTTCAATGTAAAATTGCAACAGGAACAAGAAAACTACTTGCAGACATTCAAAAAATGAAGCAACATTTTTTTTTTCCCAAAAATAACATATATTAACTCAAGTTTGATTAAATTCATTAGCAGTGGGAAGTTTCTAGAACAATCTCAGAGCTTGTCAATGGTTGTACACTCACAACCACCTTGACATGATCAAATTTAACACAAAGGAGATAAATAGGTTTCTCTAGATGGTTTCTCAGAAAGACGGGTTCTATCAAGCTTTTCTCTTAGAAAAATCAGTCCCGACCTCTAACACTCCAACCATTTGCACAAAAAATTCATGTAATTTATAATACTTCATTTACAACAGAGATTTCCCCCAAAACTAGGGACATTCAAAGCACCATTGCGTGTTGAGACTCCCAGAATTAGATTTGCGAAAAGGTTTTCAAGTGTGTAGAGGGAAAATATCTCCAAATATTTCTAGCATTCAATTCTTCACCTAGTAGTCCGTTCTTCATCCCGCACGCCAACTACTTATTCATCCAATCTATCAAATCTAGTTCTTTGCATGCCAAGGAAAGAAAAATTGAAAATCAGATCGAAGCCAATGATCATATCAAGTTTTGATTGCAAAATATTTCTTTGGATTTGTCCCACCCAACCAGGATACCAAATTAATGGTCCTCTTCATTTTACGTGCAGGAGACTCCAAGATATGATAAAAAAAACCTTACAAATTCACATCCTAAGGAGATTTGGAGAAGAAATGGTGGAAAAGCACATACAGACACACAACTATCATTGATCTCTTTTTTGAATCTGGACCGTCCACAATGGGAGATCCAAGTTAAAGACGAGCCCGGGGGTTCCTTTTTAACTTTTACACCTTTTTGAAAAAATGTAAAATTTATCAATTTGCTCCACCCCTCTGCCTTTGAAAAATGGGCCTAACACATTGTCCCAATGTGGGTCCTAAAGGAAACCGCAGCTAAAATCATGCTATTTCACCTCTTTTTTTGGAAAAGGGAAAATTTTCCAAGTTTTCCCCCGTAGCTCCACCCTTCTGCTTCTAATCTCTGATGTGGGTACCCAGCGGAACCACACTTCCTTTTACACTTTTAACTCCCCTTTTCCACAAAAGGAAAATTTTCCAATTTACCTCCAAAAGTTCACACCTTCGCCATTGATTGGAGCAAAAAACTATTATTTTTTGGATCATTTTGATGATTTCAGTCTTTTGAATAATAAGGGGGCAAAAAATCCAAGTTTTCCCCTGATGGCCCCATGAATTTTCAAACCACCACGTGTCTCTGTTTCCAAAACTCAGGGTAAATTTGATAACATGCATCAGGATGTCCAAATTCCAAGAAAGAATGACTGATTCAGAGCCTTCTGTCCCTTCAGGAATCTTTCTAAACTCCCCAGGCCGAAGTAGAAAGGAGCAAGCTTTGAGAAAGTTTGGAGAAGGTTGCAGAAAGCAAGTAGTTTGGGCCAGAAAAAATTGTGAAAAATCGGCTAAGTCCTAGTCCAGCACAAGGTGGGACAAATGGAGACAAAGGTACGCGAACCGCCCGAAACCGCCCGAAATGAGTCCAAGCGGCGCACTAAGCATTTGGGACAAGTGGGACGAAAGTACGCGGCAGGCACGAAATGCCGGTTTCGACCGAGAGTGAAAATCGACTAACTATTGAGAGGGGCAGTTCGGGTACGCGCGGGACAAAAGGACCTGAAACCGGCCGAAAAGAGTCAAGTCAGTCCGAATCAAAAGTGGGACAAGCAGGCCAGAAATACCCCGAACCGGGCCGAACCGGCCGAAATTGTCCCCAAAAGGTCCAAAATCAAAATGGGACGTCCGGGTACGAATGGACGCGAAGTACGCGGAAGACCCGGCAGGCCTGAGAACCATTGAGAAATTGCCACGTGTCTTCAAGGAGAAAGCCAAAAAGGTCAAAAGGCAAGGTTTGAAGCGCTGGCCCGAGCCAATAGAAATTGGACAACGTGTCCAATGGAGCATAGAAAGTGCGGGAGCTCAGGAGAGGAGTTGGAAAGTTTGGCCAAATCTAAGCCAAAAGGGGGTAAAAGGGAAGGAAGACCCCGACAGGTTCGTGAACCAACCAATGCATGCCACGTATCCCTAGTGGCGGGGCGTGGGAAAAATGTGAAAAAATATTCCAAAAACACCAAAAAGTCAAAATTCAAGAGACAGCCCCACCGAAAAGCAGAGGAGAGAGAATTATTCAGCGAATCAGAGCATGCCACGTGGCGTCTAAGTGGCGTGTGCACGGGGAAAATATTTCAAAATCCCGTTTTTTGCCTGTTCCGTGCCCTAAATCTTCAGATCGACATATCTTTCGATCCAGAGCTCGGATTTACACGTTCTTGATATCAACGGAAAGCTGCTGAAATTCTCTACACATTTCCAGGGTCAATCTTGCATTTTGGTGTAGTCTGGAGGGGAGAACATTGAGAAACACCTCTGGCACGAAATGGCAAGCAGAGGTAATGCTTCAACAACCACTTTAATTGCAACAGACAACCCGCTCCGCTTATGTTAGGCAAAACCGGCCGCTTTGCCAGAACCCCGCCGCTTCTGCCATGATGGATGAATTAAATGCAACCTAGAGGTGGTTGGGGCAGATTTCGAATTCCTCTCTCTTTTCTCTCCCATTCTTTCCTATAAATTGTAAGGAGGGGGTTTCTTTCTGTGTTGGACATTTTTTCTGCTTTGCCACCCTCCCTTCTCTCTTGTTCATAAGAAGATTTGTGGAGTTTTCAAACCTCCCATATAGACTGTAACACCGTTTTTTGCCCTTTGGCCATTGCAATGTATTGAATCGATCCTTTGAGCAATATATATGTGTCTGTGGTTGCTTCTAAACCCTCTTACATATTTATTACTGTCATTCTTGATCTTTCATTGCATTTTTGCTATCTGTGCATGGTGTTTGTGTTATATCTACATGGTCTGTGTTTAATTTTGGCAAAGCATATGTTCTTCATTCCTCGGTGCATCACCTCTATTAGCTTAGATTTATTTTATGCATCTTCTTACCTTGTCTCCTTGGCAGATTAGATTAGATTTTGAGAAAACACCCTCTGCATATTTCGTGTGCACCTGAACAGAGGAATAGGAACCAGCCTTTTTCTGGAGATTCCTTTCTCACTCTTCAAGTCCCACACTTGGAGAAAGGATTCAATGTTATGCAATCACACTGGGATATTAGTTTGATCAACCTAGAAATCTGATCAACATCCAGGGGTGCTGTGATTTCGCACTAACAGTCTCTACGGCACATCTTGAGGTGGTACCCCAAAATGAGAGACACTAAATGAGCACCGGGCTCGCCACATGTTTCAGGGCCTTTAGGAAGTTGCTAAAAGGTCTAAGGAAAGAAGACCCGACGGAGACCTCCACGTGTCGTTATGGCGCAACTTCAAGAACCTTATAAGGTTTCAAAATGATTTGGTGGGGGCACGCTTCCATTTTAGAATTTTACTCCATTTTTCCAAAAGGGAAAAATATCCAACCTACTTCCGAAGGCCCGCATCCCCACTTTTAACTTTGCCACATGTCATTATGCGGTGTCAAAGTAAGACTTTTTCCCTGACGCTTAAATTTTTCTTTAATCAAAGCATGGTGGGGCTATGGGGTGGGTTCAAACCTTTTTCCAAAGTAGCCAAAAAGAAAAATTTCAAAAAAAAAAACCATCATGCCCCATCCAATTAGAAGAATCCACATAGGTACCAAAAGAACCAATCATAATTGAGTCAAGCTACGGGACCAAATTTGCCCTTTTGCCAAAAATAAAAAAGTGACAAGTTAAAAAAATTTCCTGTTGTCCCCCTGACCAACCAAAATAAGCCATGTGACTGCCGAATGCTAAGGAATAGTTTTGACAGGGAAAATATGCCCACCAGACTATCAAAAACACAAAAATTCACCATTCATGCCCAGAAACCAATTTTTTGCTATGGATGAATTTTTTTGAAACAAAACCAAGTGAATCATGGTTCCAAGCATCATTCGACTATGGATATGTATTTTTAAAGTCATAAAAAATATAAATTGATGATTCTTGAGCTTCCATGGTTGGGGAAAAATAGGCAAAATGGCAGAGCCCACGGATTTTTAAGAAATTAGGGCAAAACAGGGCAAAATCAGAGACTTCTTCAAAAAGGGGAATGACAATGGATTCTGCAAACAACTCGATCCATTCAAAAGGAGGTAAAATATTTAGAGCATTCACATCTAGAGATAAAACATTTCATAACACGTAAATTAGAGGAAAATCAGGGAAAAATGGTGTGAGATCAAAAAGAGCACCAACATAATATATTGGAGGCACTATAAACTTCAGTGATACTTCTCTTACTTGTCCCATGTTATTTGGAAAATTTTCTATCGATAGTGATTCCTCTCCTAGATATTCCCAAAATACATCTTATTGGTATGCACACAAATGTCTACTAGTACCCTTCGTTAATGAAGAGTATGCAATGAGCATTTATAACCTACGTTGCAATGGCTCATTAAATGATCCACCTCATTATATTTCTTATCAGTTCTCCAATGCTGCCCCAATAGGTTTTGATCTTGATAAAAATGATCTTTTAGACAGTGTCACATGATCGTATTCACCACCACAGACTTGGGGGCATTGAATTCACACCCCCTATCATCAACACAGGTTTCATATTCACATAAAACTCCTAGCATATGCATCTTCATATACACGTTAACATTGACCATTTCCTGATGAAACACTCTTGTGCTTCGGCTGACACTTGATTGTTTAGGGAATCATATACACATGAGCCTCACACACTTCATGGTAGACATTACATAATATGCATTAGACATCCTCACACATCCTACATATTTTTTTATACATCATCTTACATATTACATCCTACATGTGTTATTCACACTTTGAGTCTCATACACCTATATCATCTACACATCTCACACATCTACTTTTACGTATTGTGCCTACTACCCTATGAAAAACTCTAGTCTCACGATCCATACTGGACTATTGAGGGTATATAATCGCAAATGGAAAACATCACATTCACACAATCATCAGTCAATATTTCCATCATGATACATTCTTATATTAGTGATATATGTCATAGGCTACATCATCACTTCTGCTTGCATCATTTAGTGTTATATGCTTTAGGCTACATTACTACTCTTACTCATCTTGTAGTGATATATGTCATAGGTTACATAATCACTTCTTTTATCATCATTTAGTGATAGGCGCTTTAGGATAAATCATCACTCCGCTCATCTTGTTGTGATATAAACTTAGGCTACATTGTCACGCACCCTTTATCTTTATGTCACATCTCATCACTACACATTCACCACAGTGTGCTACATACACCACACATTTCGACCATTTCCCGATGACACAATCTTGTTTATTGGTCATTTTTGACTGTTGAGGGGGCATAAACAAATGAAGCTCACTTCATACAATTCCATTCACTCAGGGGGGCATGCAGCTTCTATCATTAACTCTACATTCCATACCAGCCATCCACAACATACTACATATCTTGGTTACTTTTACTATTGCTTGCATTTACTTGTACATGTTCATCTTACTACTCATACCAGATAGATATCTTGTATGTCATTATATTTATCATACACACATGCACATTCACTTTCATTCTAGTTGTGATTACAACTTATACATTTCCATTACATGTAGAATGGATGTTTGGCTCATTTTATACTTAGTACTTAACATTATCGATTATACATGATTTTGACATACCTTTTATCTTTCTAACATGTGAACGGGTGATTCATGTGAAACATTTGTTTTATAGGATTATTTTCTACCATGGTTTTCTGTTACATTGTTTTTACTTGCTTTTCATTATATGCCTTTGTATACAGGGTATTACATTTATTTTTTGTGCACACTTACTTGTTTGTTTGCGGCCACTATGGCCTTGAGTGTCTTGTGACATCATGAGTGGTGTCCCATGTTTGTAACCCAATTTTTGCAGCCTACATTTTTTTATCATGTGTTTTCTTGCATATTATCTTACACATTGTTTATCTAGCTTAAACCTCATCTTATACATGGATGATTGTCTTTTTTTACTAACACATATCTCCTAGCTACTTGTTTACACATGTCTTTATTTCTATCAAAAAAATCCCCCCAGTAGGGTAGAGTTTCAGTTTCAATGGTTGGTTTTCTCTTTGGGGCCAAATTATCCTACAACAACATTACATGCACCTCCAAGGAGGGGTTGCATCATTTGGGTGAATCAGTCACCCTATAGAGAGTATACACAACACAGTACTAGTATAGTTCAACAAAGTTCAAGGCTTATAATTAGACTTAGGTCCCTAGTTACACAACAAGTGGGTTCAAAACAGTCTATAGAACTCCATACATAACAACTTTTATAGGGAATATTGTCCTTAGTATTCCAGGGATTAGTTACAGGTTTGAGGATAAATTAGACCTTCCTCTCTATACTACTTCTATCGTGGCATCGAATCACCCAAAAAACTAGACTGTACAGAGATCTCTTCAGTTTTTGGAAGTGGTTATAGGTTGGGGGATAAATCTGACTTTCCTCCCTACACTTCTTCAGCCAATGGCATGAGATCACCTAAAAAACACACACTTCATCAACATGATCCTTTCTACACCCTTTTTCTCATCATGGATCAGGTGTACATGTTCCTTTTTCATTTTTCATACTTTTATTACACACGTTTTTTACACATATACATGTGTATTTGACTACTTGATCATCTTTTCTTTTACATGTTTGTTTGTATGGGAAACAAGTAGTCAATATCAATAACGACATCACACACATCGATACTAACATGTAAGTACATCACATAAATTGGCATCTACACACATGCTTCTACCCTAGGTTCTATCTCATCACTATTTACACTTTTGCATATTTTGTCTCCACACTCCACCTCTTTTTCACTCTATGATTTATCTAGTCCCTTAGTACACTGTCTACATCAATCTACATGGATATTAGGTACGCATCTCTATCTACTTTATGTTTCCGAGTGTTCCGCTCACCAACATAAAGTGGGGGAAAATGTAGACACAAAATCAGACACTTTGGGTAAATATCTAGTCTCCATCACATACTTCTATTCATATGGTCCCTAAGTATGAAAATAAATAATTAACCCATGTCTTTGGCGATATTTTGTTGCTTTTTGTTATTACTTTCAGTCTTGCACCTTGATTGGCCTAGTATGTCTTTTCATACTTCATTTTTACCTTTTTTGGACTAGAGTGCCTAGTCCAGACACTAGTGTTAGGTGCCCTCATCCCCTCTGGGGGCCCCTGTCCTCTTTAAAATTTACTCTCACTTTTTGGGTCCTTTCTAGCCATTTGAGCATCTTATCTTTCTAGTAGTTTTCCTTTTCAAGAATAATTATAAAATTCAAGTGAAGAAACTATATAAATATAAAGTGATGTGATCATAATATGGTACCAATCACTAAGAACTACTTATCACCACCTAAGGTTGCATCCATCAAGGATTTTATTACTACATTTGCATCTATCTAGCTCCATCACAAGGGATAAACGATGGTTATCTGCATCAAACTTCATAGGAGGGGAGTTTATTCTATTCCATGAACACATTATTTATATTCCACATCTATTTATTTGTTGATACTCACAAAGTGTGACATGCATAAGATCACCTAGGGCACAATGTTGCACACACACATAGCTACATTGGGTCTTAGATGTAGTGCAGTGCTTAGTGATAATTCCACCATTTTGGTTATTGAGGATAGTCCAACCCCTTCATATGCATCTTTATTTTTTACGGTTTAAATTATTTACTTGGGGTTTTGTAGGTGATTTTTCATTGGAGGTTTATAGTGACATTGGTGATCATACAATGACATTCACGTGACAGGAAGCCAACATCTAGCGACACCTCAGAGGAGGTTCTTTGGTCATTTCCATATACCATGGCATCCCAAGAACCCTCATCCTTCTCCATATGCCGTAGTCCAGTCAGACATCTCGAATATACATTTTCTCAGGCTCCTTTGCGATGATTTCCTCCTCCTACTCAACCGGTCTCCACTGTGACACAATCTTGGAATGTCAACAAATCAGCTAAGGCCTTTCTAATCATCTTTGTACTTGGGGTTTCATATTATCATGACTTATTTTCTTGGGTATTATAAGTATTGCATTTATTTATTTATTTACTTCTCCTATAACATTAGATTAGGTTAGAACATTTACATTTCAGTTTAATCAGTGTAATAATTGAAGGCTTCTAGGAGGAATTCAACAATGGCTTTATAATTTTGTAAAATCTCATTCTTACATTAATAAATTCCTTTGATTTGATTTATGACAAGTTGTGAGTCTCCATAGATGTCTAATATTTGGAAGCCAAGCATGATAGAAGTTTGAAGACCCATGATTAAATATTTTTATTCAACCATGTTATTGGTACATTCAAAGTTTAATTTGAATGATAAAGGGATAAGATTCCCCTAGGGAGGTATAATGATGATACCAGCCCCTCCCCCTTATTGGCATTTAGATCCATTAAAGAAGAGAGTCATTTTGATAGGAGTGAATTCTTGATTAGTGATAGTGTTGATATATTCATCTGGAAATTACTCATGAGGTGGTTGATTATCTGGGAGAGGAGCTTTGGCGAGCTGATCTATCATGGATTGTCCCTTGATATATTTTTATGGGATAAATTCAAGATCAAACTCAGTCATGAGCTTAAGCCATTGAGTGATGCAATCATTGTGATATGGTTTAGAGTGCATGGTTTTAAGCAGATTAAATCTAGTAACGAAGTAATTCTTGTTGTTGAGTAGATAATGGCGTAGTTTGGACGTTGTGAATTACAAGGCACAACATAACTTTTTAGCTTCAGTATAAATAGTTTCATACTCATGGAGGGTGCGAGTTATATAATAAATAACCTATTCATTCCCTTTCTCATCTTGGTGAGTGAAAATGGCACCTAAGGCGTGATCTATAGTGGATATGTAAAGATAAAAATTCTCCCTCTCAAGAGGTGTGAGAACAGGTGGTGATATGACAAAAATTTTAAGCTCGTCGAATTATTTTTGATAGATGTGATCCCATCAGATGTTAACATCTTTTTGAAGAAGATGGTGGAAGGGTTGACAATGATTTGATAGTTAGAATATATAAAGCGATAGATGGAATTAAGCTTACCTTGAAGGCTTCATAGTTATTTGAGGTTTGATGGAGGATGCATTTCAATTATGGATTTTATTTTAGCAAGGTCTACTTTAATGCCTTGAATAGATATGATGAACCCTAAGAGTTTTCCAGTGAGAACATTGAATACACACTTTGTGGGGTAAGACAAAAAATATTGAATAAGACAAGTGAATATTGAATCAATGATGGTGAGATGATCCCTACATTACTTGAAATTTCCTAAAATATCATCTACGTAGTCTTCTACAGTTTTTTGGATGAGGTTGTGAAAGATGTATGTCATAGCGTGTTGATAAGTGGCCCCCACATTTTTGAGTCCGAAGGGCATGAAATGGTAATAAAAAGTCCCAAAAGGGGTAATGAAGGATGTTTTATGTTAATCTTCAGTAGTGATGAGGATTTGATTGTAACGAGAGAAACCATCCATAAGGGAAAGCATCTCATGGGTAGCGGTCAAGTCAAAAAATTGGTCAATATTTAAACGAGGGAAGTTATCTTTATCATATGTGAGATTTAGATCTTAGAAGTTGGTGCATATGCGTAACTTTCCTGAGGCCTTGGTTACAGGTACAATGTTAGAGACCCAATATGGATAGTCAATGGGTACAATGAAATTGGCAGAGAGTAAGCATTGTAACTTTTCTTCGATGAGAAGATCTATGCGAGGGTGCATACTATGTAAATTTTGTTTGACTGGTTTGGTTTTTGGATAGGTTATGATGTTGTGGACGAAGATATCAGGATTAATAAATGGCATATCATTATATAACCAAACAAAAGGTTAACTATATTTAGATAGGAAAATAGTGACGTCATTTAACTCCTGTGGATCTAAATATTGACCGACTTTAACTATGCGAGGCTCCTAAGGAGATCTTATGTTAGCGATTAAAACGGATTTGTTAAGGAGTGTTAAAGTGTCAGGTGGAAAGGATTTCTAAAGTAAATGGTCCTCTGATCCATTATGGGAGAGAATAACTTGATCATATTGACATTAAATGATGTTGATGGTGGGTGAATCCACTTCGATGATATAAGGTCGGATGAGATGAAGTGTTTTAGTATTGTGATTATTTTGATAATTCAATGGTCTTAATGTAATAGTATTGACTAAAAATAAATTTAGGGGGAATGGAAACAAATTTTTCAGTATCCATAGGATTGTCATGTGTGGTTGAGCAAGATGGTTTCGATTCTATAATGACTTGGGTTGTAACATATGTGGACTAAGAAGCTGGTCTTTCATAACCTAGCCCATATTTTTCATGTGGTTTGAGGTAACTTTGAATGATTAGATCATGGATTCCCTATTTATAATGTCCAAATCTGAAGCCTTTCTAGGAACAACGATGGAGATACATTTTTGTGAAGACTTGATTATATAAGAATTTTAAGTCTGATATGAAGCGCACGACACAACGTATATAAGTAGGATGTGTAGAGAGTCGGTCAATCCCTTTGTAAATAAGGTTTGTTTTAAAATGCAGGGGACCATAGGAGATGAAATTCCTGATGTTAAGGTCGTAAGTGGGTTTTTAATCATGTATTACATATGTCTTAGGTGTGGGAATTGAATTAAGTGTAAGGTGGTGATACTCCCCCAACGACAGGGTTTGCATAACGTCATCAAAGGAAGATTCATCTAGTAGTTTGAACGATGGAATGGAAGTGTTGGTAGATGATTAATTAGTGGATCCTTTTCTTGATTTGGAAAAAAGCACGTCATTATGGTGGTACTTCATGTTACAAGATCTGAAAGGGTTGGGATCTGTGGGAACTGTAAAGGTTTTACCCTTATGTTCATATTTGAGACAGATGAATTGTCAATGGGATACAACAAATAGTGTGAATCCAAGTTTGGCCCAATAATATATTATATTGGATCTATCCTTTTATAAGATAGAATATTTCAAGAAGGTTTTTGATGCCAACTTTGAGGGGTAAGATGACTATACCTAATGTAGGAGCGATTATGTCATTGAAGGAGTAGAGTACATTTGGTGTCTAGGTGATAATGGTATTTGGTGGTTTAAGTTGATTAAACAAATATCATGATACGATATTAATATTTTCTTTGTTATCGATCATGACTCTTTTCAAGAGTACATCATTGATATGGGTGGTAATGAAGAGGGGAATATCATGGTCTTCTAGATGTAACGATGGTATTTCAAAAGTGTCAAAAGAGATAGCGGTTTATGTTTTGAGAGTGCCTACTAAGTTTGTAATGAGTTGCGGATTGTCTGAAGGCATTGATATGGATTAGAGAGGTTCAATCATGACTTATTTGTGTGAAGGTGATTTTTTCACCAGCTCGTAAAGAGGCATCTTTATTGGAGCTTGGTTAGGTTTTTTAATGATAATGTTTTGTACCATGGTGGTGGATTGTGTTAGAGGAGCAACAATGATATAAACCTTGGTTTTGATGGGTGGAGTTTGGTCAGATAGCTTAGGAGTGAGAGGGAAAAATAATTTGGACTTGTTTTTTTCTAAAGGGTTGGGTTCATGGGTACATGATTGAGTGGTAATATTTACTACGTTAACTTGATGAGGAGGGGTAGATGTAAATGATGAGGTAGGTATAACGGTTATGGTTGTCTTACAATATTTTTTATGTCAATAATTGTGAGGGATGAAGGCCCTTATTTGTAAGGTTTTTGATGGTAGCGTGAAGATCTTTACAATCTTACACAAAATTTCTTGGTGTGTGACGATAGTCATAGAAGGCTTAAAAATTGTACCATGATGGTTTCCAACCTCAAGATCTAGATGGTTTAAGAGAAGGTAGTGTTATGAGTGACTGTTCAAGAAGCTTTTCAAGGGTTAATGCATAGTAGCCTTTTGAGGTGGATTTTTAAGGACATGGTGTTTTGTTTGATTTGACAGATGTGGTAGGAACCACCTTTGGTGTAGCTTGTTTGGTCATGTGTTGGGGGCTGGTTTTTGATTGTGTGAAAGTGATTAGTAACTTTGATGAGGGATTTGGCTCCAGGATAAAAGACGTGGATTTAGAGTTTTGTGTTGAGGAAGTAGGACGGTGATGGGATATGATTATATCATTTTTATAGGTAGGGATGTGTGTGAAGGAATTCTAAGGGTTGCGTTCATAATGTTGGGCTACATGATCATCATACAATATTTTCACAATTTGTATAATAGGTGCTTTTTGTAAAGTTCATGAAGAGCTTATAGATAGGTTAGACGAGGATGAAGCATGTGTGGATAGAGGAGATTAGTTTTCAATAATAAGGCCTAAGGGTTATACTTATTTTATGTTTTATGTTTCTATATTGGATCTAATTGTAGATGGTTCAGATGTGGATTTGGTGATAAGTGTTGCATATGTCACAAGTGATTTCTCATTAACTATGTTTATAGTTTGGTGAGTCTGAACATGATTATTTTTTAGTTTTCTAGTCAGCGGAGAATGGTTTAGAAATGGTTGTTTAAATGTGTCAAGGTTTTGGTTTTGAGGTGCATTAGGATTATCTAATTGTAACACCTTAGAGGATGTTTCAGAATGAGCAACACCTTTTGATGTTGTGGCCTTTGACCCTATGGTATTGACAATAATCATTATCTGTGTACCAAGAGGATTTTGAAACAAACGTATCTATAGGTTAGATGGATGGAAGCGTGATCATATTACAAGATATGAGTTTATCAAAAATTACATTGTATGATTCACCGATAGGAGTGTAGTTACATTGAGGAAGGGAGCATTTAGTGGTTCAATTTGTGAGCGGTTTTGAGAACTATTGCATTGGCTGATGATTTGGATTTTTCTTGGCTGGAGGATAGTTTTGTTGAGAATTCATATTTTGGTTTCTTTGGTCTAAGTTTAAATATACCTTCTTCAAGAACACGAATCTTGAGTTTGTAATCCATTGTAAAGTCTTCATCAAATGTCTAGAAGGATTGGATTTGAAGTGTGTATGAGATATGTTTGGTGCAAGAATGAGAAAATAACTCAATTAATTCAGTTTATGGGAGGGAAAATGATAGTTGATTGATAATACCCCTCCAACGGGGGATGAAGTCTGTAATGGATTCATCTTAAAATTGTTTTATTGTGTATAGTTCAATAATAGTGATTTTATGTGTGATATTGATTGAGAAGTGTTCAAGGAAGACTTGTGCAAGTTACATAAATGAAAAGAGTGAATACTTTGGAATGTTATTATACTAGTATGAAGAAAGATCAACTAAATACATGGGGAATGCTCTCAACATTAAGTCCTGATCGTGGGCTATGGGGTAACAGGAATGACTGAAGGCTTGGATGTGTTTGTTGGAGGTATTCCTTGCTATAGAATTTAAGTAAATTAGGAAGTTCCTAATGAGGGGAATAAGATTTCTATTATACAAATAGATGAATAGGTTCGTTACATATCTATTCATATGATAATGTGTGTTGAGACCCATAGAAGAATCTTCGAGACTAGATATTACGTTCACTAAAGCTTGTAGAGGGCTTGTTTGTGATTTTTGGATGAATAAGAACCATGCTGATTAAATATGAATTGATTTAGTTGTTGGTATGATTGTGAGACATTTTTTTGAGGAGGGGTGCCTAGGGGAATGTTATAAAAATGTTGTGAGAGAAATGGTTTTGATGGTTGAATTTACTGATATTGAAAAGACATGGAAGTGTTAAAGAGGGGTTGCAGTTTTTGTGGTACATGTTGAAAAGGAATCAACATATGAATTAAAGGTTGTTATTGATGTGGAATGTGTTGAAAAGTAGTGGAAGAATGAATAAGTGGCATAGAATATTAAGTTATATTTTGAAAATGGATGGAGGTATGAATAAGGTGCTGAGAATGATGTGGTATGGATTGAGAGGAAGTGGGGATACTAGATGATTGTTTTGAGGATGGGAACATAATAGAAATAGATATAGTATTAATAAGTGGGTTTAATGTCGAGATAGACATAACTACATTTTGGGCAACATATGTAGGTTATTGGGATGGGGTAGGTTGAGATACAATTGATGGGATGGCTACAAAACTCACAGGAGGAGTCATGATGGTAGAAGAAACTAAAGGTGTTAATGTGGATGATGATACACTAGTATTTTTTTAAGGTGGCGTAGAGTCAAATGGGAGATCCGCTGAAGAGGAGGATTTTTTACTAATCTTTTCTTGTGAGGAGACCACATTAAGGTCAAAATATATGATAAGGGATTAAGAAACAATATTAGATACTTATGGTTGACTGCTAGAAGGATAAGGATGTATCTATTAAATGATTGATTCATGATTTGGATCGATAAGATGGGAGTAATCACATGAAGGGTCAGGTACATAAGGTCATGGTTCATGTGCGAATGGTTAAAGGTCTGACCTTCCTGTTCATTAGTTCTCCAGTCCATATCAATTCCAGGATTAAACACAAATCACCTTAGTCCTTTCCTCTCTCTCTTTCACTTAGGTTTTATATTTTATTATATTATTACTTTTGTCAAATCTGTACTTTAGAATTTATTTATAATATGTGACTTAACAATTAGGGTGTAACAATTATTCTATTTTTAAAAATCATTTGGTGAACCCATCTCTTGAATTCCACCTTTTTTCTAGAATTTTCTTCTTATGCACATTATCTGTAGTTTTTGTTTTGGGTATTTTAAGCATATAGAGCTCATCCATTTACCTATATGGATTCCAAATCAATGGCTAAATCTGATAATCCCTTTGCCAACTCAAGGAATATTCATCTCAAAGATATTGAAACATCTGATAGTGAACAATCATATGATGAGGAAATCAATGTTGATCAAGAACAATTAGATAAGCTTGCTAAATTTTTCCAAGCTTTACGTGAAAATCCTACACATATTCTACATATTCTCCATGATTTGCTAACTGCTAAGAAATCTCAATATGCTACTTCAATACCTCTTGTAGGTTCCTCTTCGGCTGCCATGGCATCTACTCAACCACTTCAGATTCCTACCTCCACCATTTCCACTACTCTACTCATTCAACCCAATGCTTATAATACACAACTCAGATTTTCTTCAAATAATCCTGATTTAACTTCTTTATATCAAGATCTACAGACACTAGTTCATCAACTTTAGTTAGCTACTTCTCGTGCACCTCCATCTCTTGATTCAAACCCATAATTTCCACTTATGTAATTCCTCCAAACTTCTTCACTCCTAAGCTACCCACCTTCAATAGCCGTGATGACCCTCAAGAAAATCTCTGAGATTTTTATGTGGCATGTATGGATTATACAGATGATCATACATTATTATATAAGTTTTTTCCATAGAGTCTCCATGACTATGTTGTGCATTGGTTCTACAATCTACCTGTCCATTCGGTAACATCATTCATGCATTTATTTTATGCCTTTCTAACACATTTTCAATCAATATCAGTTCTAAAATATCCTATGCTCGACTTACAAAAATTAAACAAGGATCTAACAAGCATCTAGTTGATTATGTATTATGGTATAAGAACAATTTATCTAAGATGACCAATGTATGTAGTCTTTTATTTAAACTTGAATGCCTAAGTGTGTTGACACTTCATCCAAATAGATATGAACACTCACACAAAGTGCACGAAGCTACCAGGTCCATCCTTTGTGAAATATTCTCAAGATGTTATCATGCATGTTCATATTACCCATTCACAACTCATATATTTAGATGTAGATCATCACATTCATCATATGTAAACACATGTAATAAGGAAACATAAAAGATGAAAACATTACTAATATCAATTATACCATGTAATCACCATACTCAATTTCATTAATTACCGAAATCCAATCACAATGATCCATTAATAACTGAGAGATTATATAACAGAAGTTGAATACATAACAATAGTCACCATAGAATCATGCACGCTAGAATATTTGAGCAACATAACCCTATTACAACCCAGATCTAATACATAGTCCTCAAAACTATGCATTTTAGCTAATATATATAGGGGTGAGGACTCTCCCTTCACTACATATACATCTCAAAATAGGATGCATGCTCAAAATAGCCATGCACCAACAACTCCATGATTTTACAATAAGGATAATAATAAATTAATCTTTAAAAAATATCTACTTCAATCCTATTATTAGTGTGGTTCATGCATGACCTTTAATCTTCTAATTAGTTCCAAAAATAGCTCTTTCTTAGCCTCAAAGTGATGGGTCGTTGTATTCTTCTAGTCATTTAACTGAAATAATATTTGTCAGTGTCATTCTAAACCAAGGTTGTGTCCTAGGTAGTATGCAATGGAGTCTAGGAGAACCAGTTATACGTTGGGTCTATTGGGGGGTTGTTTAGTTTAGTGACTATTCTATGGAAATTAAATACAGTTCTACAGAATTCAACTATTTGTGATGAAAGGAAATTTAACAACTAATCTTCTGTTGTAAAATGAAATATGCACACACTACTCTTAACAAATGAAATCACAACTGCATAAATGGAACTTAACAGAAAGCAAGACTATTCATTAACCAGATTTGCATCACAAAAGCATATATTCTAAGTGAAAGCAGTAATGGAGAAAGTAGATACAGTTAATCAAAGCATGCATGTAAGATTTATCAAATGATAATTACAGTAAATATAATCAAAGAACTGTATGCATGAACTCGAAATAACCTTGTATCTCCTCAGTCGAGTGGGCTCTTTCTCTTCCTCGGGATAGAGGGATTAACAACTTTTGATTCTCAAAATGTCGTGGATTTCATTAACTCAAAATAAGTTCATAACATAGACAGTAAAATTAATCAATAATTGTATGTAGATAATCTCCTTTAGTATATTAAAAAGTGGTACTACCAAATTCTAAAGACGAAGTCTTCATATAGAAACTGTTGGTTACAAGATCCACCATATCAGATGGTATTAAACATTGTCCATCAAATATCAATTAAAACACATAAATCTCTACGGGTCATTAGGATCAAGCCCAGGCTAATAGGTCAACTTGATGGAAATAGTCTTCAGCCGCATGCTTTGAACTCGGGCTCCATAACCACCAACAACTTCCATCATTCCCTACACACATCATCATGTATGATCTCATAAAGACAGTTAGTAGGAGGTTCATGTGATAATCAGTTTTCATAAACTATAGCAAGGAGCATCAAACCTACTAAGATATAACTACACAAAACATCCCCATGTACTAATAAGTCATATCAAAAGAGTATTTTTGGCATGAAGAAATGATATTAATGAGCCAAACAATGCACTCATAATTTTCCCCCCTGACTTTACCTGTTGCATGTCCCAGTGCAACTCATCTATGTCCTACCCCACCTACCAAGCTGCTCAGCCATGTCATACTCCTTGAATTTATTAGCGTATTGCTTTGTGGTGTTCTTGCAGCTCTGAGTATTGGAGGTAATTTCTACCCATGTTGTGAAACTGTCATGTGACTGTGTTGCATTGTTCTACCAAGTAGTGAGAGGGCTCAAAAGGAGTGGTGGAGTGTACTTAGAGGCCTTCCCACTCATCATTGTAACTTGCTGGTTTTCTCTTTGGTTTGTTTGATAATGGTGATGAGGGACATCACCCCTATGCATGCTCCAGCTCAAGTTCTGGGGAGAGAGAACCTCCCTATGTTTCAAGGGAAAACTCAAAGTATCCCACCTCCTATCACAAGCCTACCAAGTTTGTCCCAAAATTCTCTTGACTATAATTTGCAAAATCAATGACACACTGAAGTAGAATCTGAGAAGTATTCACCCCAACCCCTGCCTGATAGTAAAGTGATCGAAATTTTTTCCACATGGTGACATCTGTATGATGAGTTGGGCAAATGTGGAATCCGATGGACTGAGTAGTGTGATTGAAAATGTTTGTTTGCTGACCCCAAATGATCTGATTCCGCAATGTAGACTGAAAGGATTTAATTTGAAAATCACCCACAAATAAGTTGATCAAGAAATCAGGGACATTGGTAACTATCATGTTATGTAGATAAAATTCACAAAGTAAATTTTGGATTTCCGAATTACTGCACTTGTAAACTGATAAAAAATGAGGGCCGTTGGGAATTTCATGAGGGGCTTGAGAACACAATTGAAATAACTGCCAAGAATAAAATTTCTCTTAGACAAACATGCTATAGACTGAAGAGGGTTTTCTACAGGACAGTAGTTTTAGGGCTAAAGGATAGACAGAGTCTAAAATAGATGTTACTTTTTGTTTTTCCTCTTGTATAGGTTCTTTTTCCTTTTTTAATTTTTGATTTTCCTTCCGCAATTCCCTTTCTTGAAGGGATAACTGACGGAAACTATCCAATAGGGTAAGACTCTTATCATGCTATCTCTTCAAACAATTTACTTCAAGTTGTAGGGCAACAATCTCCTGAAATTTTTCTATTGTTTATTGTGTAAATTCAGCTTGTAATAAATGGTTTGTTTCTTCCATACCTTGTAATTGAGATTTCAGTAGTGTGATTTCCTCCAAATAGTTGTGAGAAGGTGCCACTTGGGTGTTAAGCATTTTAGGAACCACAGGGTGAATTTGTGTAGATGACAGAATAGAAAATGATGGAGAGGCCAAGTCATCCTCCTTATGAAGTTCCTCCTGAATGTGGACAGTATCATCAGGCAAGGAATCTGATTGGGAACCACCTGTCTGCAAAAAATGAGCTAAGCTGTCAGGATCGTAGTTGCATGGAAGAAGATGGGGCCACAATGAAACTTGCCTTTTGAATCAGAAATGGAAGGTAATGGACCCTTAGGAGTACTAACTGTGTCTGTATGCTCAGGAACCTCGACTGCCTCTGCGTGGTTGTGTGAAAGGGCCAAGGCCCGATGCAAGGGTAGATCAAGGTGCAGAAGAGAGACCATATTTTAATTGCTTTGGTCTAGACCCTTCACCACCAGCACGTCCCTCGAGCCTCTGCTTTGGTCTAAAGAAGACTTGGTGTGAACACAACAAATGAATCAACCTCGGGTGTTTAATCATAGACTTTCCTACACCGGACCGATGCTTCTGGAAAACTTTAATGATGGAGTCTGCATGAGGTATTCTAGCAGATTTACCTGAAGGGCCTGGTTGACATCATCCCTTTTTAAGGTGGATGATCATTTTAAGTGCATCACCACCTAGAATAGAGGCTTGACCATCGCATATGAAATACCGGTTAACCCATTTCACAATCTCACTCCAAATTCTAGGTAAACTTGTCCTGCTTAACACCCTTCTGGACACCCAATGGAGTAAGGATGACCTCTGGGAGTGCCTCTCCTTCGTCGTGAAATAGAGCAATCAGTCTTTGTAAAGGAGCATTCGTCATAACCTTTAAACCAAAGTTCTGGCAGGCCAGATAGGTCAGAAATGACCTGACTGGTAATTTCAAACCGTCTTCCACCAACTTGTGAACAAGTGGACTCAAAATTGTTCAAGAATTCTTCCACAATTCCCTCATTGAAACCTTCAAATTTCCAAATGAAATCCATCCATCCAAAATCATGAAATACCTATGAAAGGATGAGTAATTAGTGAAGCAGGTTCTGATGTCTTTCATGGTCCCATGCTGAAGCCGAAGGTGAGTAATACTAGGTAGCAGAAAAAAATAGAACAGAGCATATTTCTCACTTCCTATCTAGTAACTGATAAAACCAATTGTGTGTGATGTGCATATAACAATGGTAAGAAGCAGTTGTAGAAGCATTAAATTTCCAATGGCTACCATATTCCTTGTGGTGGCACAAAATCAAGCGAAGGTGGTGGTAGAAAAATAGTGAATGAGACCAGCCACCCGTGTGAGTTTAAGATTTTTTGCGGCAGCACATATCCCATGGTCGAGGAGTGAGCACCACCCATCCTAACTTTGGAGAGTGTGACACATCAAGGCATGTGGTGATTATGAGCCATTACTCCTTTTATGCCATCATCCATAGAACCAGATTTGGAAAGAGATCCGAAATGAACATAGCAATCATTTCATGATGGCGTAATGATGACAAATGCATACATGGGGAAATTTTTTGCATGGAAATATCATTAGCAAGTTAAAATGCACTTACCCATGCCACATTTAGTCGGCTGATATCTGTAGATTCCTACGCCCTGCAGTTCGAGATGAAACGTGATTAGTGGCTATAGAAATAATGAAAATTCCTGCATTTATTGGAAATAACAATAAGAAAAACTGCTAACTAAGGGAAGAAGATCGAATGAAGGATCATCTTCCTTTATTGAATTTGCAAGAGATTGATTACTCCATGCTTGAGAGGCAAAGAGCCTCCTCAACATGCATGTCTGTGTGTAACAGAATGTCATCGGTGAAAGTCTTCTTATCCAGCGGTTGGTGATAAACTTGGAGCCTATGCCCATTCACCAGAAGAGTCCATTTGTCTCCATCAATTGGTATCAATCGAATAGAGCCATTATCAAACACTTGATTTACCTGATAGGGACCCAACCAATGTGTACACAACTTGCCTTTAAACTGCTAATAGTGGGAATCAAAGAGTAAAACCCACTGTCCCTCATGAAATGTCCTTTTTTTGATGTGAGCATCATGCCAAGTTTTCCACTGATGTTGTAGAATTTATGTCTGCTATTGTGCCTCCATCCGCATTTCATCTAATTCATTTAGCTGCAGTCACTCATTCATGTTATGCTTCATCCAAATCGATCCCAACTTCCAACGTTGTTCGCTAGTGTGCACAATTCAAACTCAACAGGTAATAGTGGTTTCTTCCCAAAGACCAGCTCATAGGGAGAAAATCTAGTAGTTGTTTTCCAGGTCATGTTGTAGGCCCAGATGGCCTCAAGAAGCTTTGGTACCCAATTCTTTCTATCGGCATTGACCACCTTAGTTAGAATATTCTCGAGTTCTTGATTGGTTACCTCCACTTGCCCATTGGATTGGGGGTGATATGGTGATGATTTCCGATGCCTGATTCTGTAGATTTCCAAGAAAGCTTCAATCATATTTGAAACAAATTGAGGACCTTGATCAGATACAATGGCCCTTGGTGCTCCAAATCACAGCAATATCTAATTATAGAGAAAATCAGCAACAACATCCTCATTGGGTAGATGCCAAGGCTTGAACTTCAGCCCATTTGGTGATGTAGTCCGTGCATACCAAGAGATACTCCTTCCCAAAGATGGAGGATCAAATGGTCCAACAAAGTTCAATACCCCATTTCTCAAATGGTCTTAGAACCAGCTGAGGATTCAGAGGAATTTCCATAGAAAGTGTAGGTTTTCCCATTCATTGGCATGCATCACACTGCCACACATACTTTTTGACAGTCTATGGAGGGAAGGCCAATAGTACCCTTCTCCAAGGATCTTGTGAATTGTTTGCTTCACTGAATAATGTCCACCTCCTGGCTCATCATGACAAGCTCGCAGTATGTCATGTACCTCATCCTCTCAAACACACCTGCGAAGAACCATGTCAGGACAACATTTAAATAAGAATCTGTTACACCATTTATATGTTGCACTATTTCTAACCAATCACCTTCTTTCCTTATGAGTAAAATAGGTAGGAAACTTCCCTGTTGTTAAATAATTCATGAGATCAGCAAACCAAGGAGTCTTAGTCGAGATAGAAAACAAGTGTTCATCAGGAAATTGGTCTTGGACTGCTTTGTCATTACCTGAAACATTTATTCTAGAAATAAAATCAGCAACAACGTTAGATTTCCCAGGCTTATCTATAATGGTGAGATTGAATTCTTGCAACAAGAGCAACCAGTGAATAAGCCTTCCACCAACCACTGGTTTGTTCATCAAATATCAAATGACAGAGTGGTCAGTGTAAACAAATTTTTTATATCCAGTGATGTAATGATGAAATTTATTCAAAGCATAGACAACAACCAAAAACTCTTTTTCCATAGTAGTGTAATTCCTTTCCATAGGAGTCAGATTTTTGCTGATAAAATAAATTGCATACATATGATCTTCTGAGTCTTTTTGTCCAAGAATAGCACCCATGGCTGTATTAGAAGCATCAATGTGGATATGGAAAGGTTGTCCCCAGTCAGGGCCACGTAAGACAGGGGTCGTCATCAGCTTTTCTTTGATAGAATCAAATTCCTGTTGACACTGAGGAGACCATTCAAAAACACAATCTTTGGTTAGTAGTGAAAACATTGGGGCGAGTAATTTTGCTAAAATCTTTTATGAATCACCGGTAATAACCTGCATGACTAAGGAAACTTTTGATTTCAGTCTGATTAGCTGGTGTAGGTAATTGGGTGATGAATGATATCTTTTTGGGATCCACCTATATACCTTGGGCTGAAACATGGTGACCTAAGACAATTCCTTGATCAACCATCATTAGACATTTTTCATGACTCAGAGATAGTTGGTGTTGTTCACATCGACTGAGTACTTTCTCAAGATTATTCAAATATTCTTCAAAAGTGGATCCATGGACAGTGAAATCATCCATGTAAACCTCAACACATTCATTAGCAAGATCTACAAAAATGGCCAAGACTGCCTGCTGAAACGTAGCAGGGGCATTACAAAGCCCAAAAGGTAAGACTCTGTAAGTGAATGTACCCCAAGGGCACGTAAAATTAGTCTTATCCTAATCAGAAGGGGCAATACTAATTTGATTATACCCACTAAACCCATCCAAGAAAGAAAAATATTTCTTACCAGCCAAATTGTCCAGGACTTGGTCAATGAAAGGCAGGGGAAAATAATCCTTCTTGGTGGCTTTGTTAAGTTCCCTGTAATCAACACATATTCACCACTTACCATTCTTCTTGGGAACAATAACTAATGGGGAAACCCACTGATTATCAGATATAGGATAGATGAAACCTACCTTTAGGAGTTTTTCGATCTTAGTTTTGACTATGTCTCTCAATGCTGGATTGATTCTTCATTGTGGCTGCCTTATAGGTTTGACATCATCAGTGTAAATATGATGTGTATAGATGATAGGATGAATTCCTTTCATATCAGTGTAATCCCAAGAAAAAGCATGGGAATGTTTCTTCAGAACCTCAAGCACCCTAGCTTCTTGATTGACCTCCAAGTCATTACCTATGGTCAGCTCTCTTCCCATACTGACAAGCACCTACTTGGTATCATTCACAAGAGCAAGCTCTGTACTAGTGATAAAAGAATTCAATGGGAAAACATGGGGCTGAAGCATGTGCAGGATGGATATGTTGTCAAAAGACAAAATCTTGGTTAAAGGACAATAGAAATCAGGAACTAAATGTTCAGAATTATAAGCATAGAGTTTCCTACCAGACTTAACAGAGGTAATGTATACAAGAGAAATAGCAGAAGAGATGTCTAATGCTTGGTATTCTGGATTCCATAGCAATAGTGTTGATTTTCGTAGTCGCAGAGTCCTTAGAATCAGTCAGTGTATATGACTCCACAGCTTCCGCCATATGATTGTGTACTGCAATAGTGGCCAGAAAAGAAGAACTCAAAGAGTTAGCATCCAAAGAATCCACCCATACCTGGTCACAATTGTTTGTATAAGGCTGGGCAGGAGGATATAATGAAATGTGTTTGGATTTCTACCCATTTAGAATTGTCATGTTACCTGACCTACAATCAATGTAAGCAGCAACCGTAGCCAACCAAGGTCTTCCCAAGATGACTAGATATCCCAACTTCCGAGCTTTAGGCTGAAAAACCATGAAATCAACTGGGTACTCCCATGATTCAACAGTGACCATTATATCTTCAACCACACCATCAGGTACAACAATGGATTGATCTGCTAACTGCAGAACAGTGTTGGTCAGTTGAAGTCCTGTTAAGGATAGCAGATTAAACATTTCTATTGTGATGACATTAATAGCAGCACCAAGATCCACCAAAACATTAGATATTGACTGGTTGTTTATACAAATAGTAATGACAGGACTCCCAGGATCCCCATATTTTGGTGAGATAAGGGTGCCAGAAACTAAATCAGCCAAATTCCCTTCAACTCTGACAGTCTTTGGGTATTTATTTTTCCTTCCTGGTGTTTTTTATACACTCGTTTCTAATGGTTTGGTTCAGTTCAGGGATGTCCCTTATTGCACACAGCAGTGGGACCTCAATATGTACTTTTTCAATTCCTGAACTAGTTTTGTTTCATCTGCAGTTCGAGTGTCTTGTAATCGCTCAGGAAAAGGAGCTGTAGTCTGTTTGGGTATTTGATCATCCGGTGTATCTGGTATTGGTGAAGAACTGGTATTACCCTCAAGGTTTTCTTCCTTATTGGCATCAACAGGTAGTTTTGTGATAACAACAGGAGGGTTCAATATTTTGCCAGATCGTAGTCGTAAATTACCAATAGTGTTAACCTACATGGTGTTACCTCAGTCTGTGTCATCAATCAAAGTTGTCTGTTGATTTTTAGGATTGGATACTAGCTGAGCCAGAAGTTGTGTTTGTGTTGCTTTTCCTTGATTTTGGTAGGCTTGAGGTGGAGGCATTAAATCTTGTTGTGGCTGCTGGAACCTGTGTTGTTGATTACCATTTTGTGGTGGTGCCCAGGACTGATTTTGGCTAAAATTTTGTTGAGGACCCCACTACTGATTGTGCCAAGGATTGGCTACGGGTGGTGGAGCCCGACCTGGCTGAGTGTAGGGATTTTTCCAAGGTGGTGGATATGGATAAGTCATCCAGTTTGAGTTTTCCCACTCAGGTTGTCCCCAAGAAGACTGAGAGGCTTGATTTGGCCATGACATTCTCCAGGGATTCTGAGTTGGTCTAGATGGGAACCCACCTTGATTGTTTGGTCTTTGGAAAAAATTTAATTCAACACTTATTTGAGAGATGGCATTCAAACCTCCCTTCAACTGTGGTAAAAGTGTGCAATGCTTAGTGTCATGGTTAGTAACTTCACAGATTAAGCACATGTCTATGACATCCAAAGGACATTCTCTCAAGGGGTGTCTCTTCCGACACTTAGGGAAATACATGTCCAATGGTTCTTTAGCAGGGGTGGATTTTTCCTTGAGTCCATCTATGGTGGATGTTAATTGTAGCAGAATGTCTAGTTTTCATGTTGGCCATTTCTTCTAGAAGTTCAGAGGTACCCAAAGACTTGGATGTTTGTTTTCTTCATATTCCTCCACGTGTTCTAGAGTATCTTCTACATAGCTCAGTGATTTGTTCCATGGTGAGTTTATGCATGTCTCCTCCTCCCATGAGATGGAGGGAATCCTTGGTTTCCTCATCCAGTCCTTTAAGAAAGACTGTTTTAGTGATGTCTGCATGTAACTCATACCCACTTCGTTTATGGAGAAAGAGGAATCTATCCAGATAATCCTCTAGATTCTCATCTTCCTTTTTCCGTATTTGGAAGAACTCTTCCTTCCTATCCCTTCCCCTACAATAGTCTTGGTACTTATCCAGGAAGGTTGTTTCCATGGCTTCCCAGGAATTAATGGAGTTAGATGGTAACCCCATAAACCATCTCATAGCAGAATCTTTGAGAGTGGAGGGAAACGGTTTGAGTTTTTGATTGTCAGTTCGGTAGTCATATGTCTGGCACAAGATTTTAAATTCAAATAGAAACTGATCAAGGTCTTCTTTGGTCATTCCTCGAAAGAGGGGGAGGATGGATGGTGAGATGTTTTTCATGGGTGCATCCTCATCTGCATCAAGGACAATGGGATATGTAAAGGTTCATCCTAAAGGTTGGTCTTCAGCATTCCCAAGGTCCCCCATTGCCGAGTGGTGTGAAGAGGATACAAAATGCTCAGAAGAGGTTCTAGGCGTTAGGTTGGAATCTGTATCACTCTCAGTGTTTCTTCCTTGTGAAGTTTCTAGAGAGATTTTTTGAATATTGTGTGCTATAAATCTCCCTTGGTTATCTCGCGACCTATGCATCCAGGTTGGTTGGTTTTAAAATGAGGTCTGAGAGAACTACTGGTTTCCTACATGAACTCCATTAACACCCATAGCATATGGAATAAAAATAATGGAGCTTATGGTTATGTCCCCAGAAATGGCACAAAAATGATGGTCATTGTATTCTTCTAATAATTTAACTGACATAATCTTTGTCAGTGTCATTCTAAACCAGGGCTGTGTCCTAGGCAGTATGTAATGGAGTCTAGGAGAACCAATTATATGTTGGGTCTATTGGGGGGTTGTTTAGTTTAGTGACTATTCTATGGAAATGCAATTAAAATCTATGGAAATTAAATACAGTTCTACATAATTCAACTATTTGCGATGAAAGGAAATTTAACAACTAATCTTCTGTTGTAAAATGAAATATGCACGCACTATTCTTAACAAATGAAATCACAACTGAATAAATGAAACTTAGCAGAAAGCAAGACTATTCTTTAACCAGATTTGCATAACAAAAGCATCTATTCTAAGTGAAAGCAGTAATGGAGAAAGAAGATACAGTTAATCAAAACATGCATGTAAGATTTATCAAATGACAATTGCAGTAAATCTAATCAAATAACTGTATGCATGAACTCAAAATAACCTCGTATCTCCTCGGTCGAGTGGGCCCTTTCTCTTCCTCGGGATAGAGGGATTAACAACTTATGATTCTCAAAATGTCGTGGCTTTCATTAACTCAAAATAAGTTCATAACATAGAAAGTAAAAATAATCAAGAACTGTATGTAGATAATCTCCTTCAGTATATCAAAAAGTGGTACTACCAAGTTCTGAAGACAAAGTCTTCATATAGATACTGTTGGTTACAAGATCCACCATATCAGGTGGCATGAAACACTGTCCATCAAATACCAATTAAAACACATAAATTCTCTATGGGCCGTTAGGATTAAGCCTAGGCTAATAGGTCAACTTGATGGAAACAGTCTTCAGTCGTATGCTTCGAACTTGGGCTCCTTAACCACCAATAACTTCCATCATTTCTTGCACACATCATCATGTTTGATCTCACAAAGACAGTTAGTAGGAGGTTCATGTGATAATCGGTTTTCATAAACTATAGCAAGGAAAATGCATCAAACCTACTAAGATATAACTACACAAAACATCCCCATATACTAATAATTCATATAAAAAAGAGTATTCTCAGCCTAAAGAAATGATATTAATGAGCCAAACAATGCACTCATCATATACCAAGTGTATCAAATGCAAGAAAGATCATAAAGACATGGAAATGTTTCATAAATTTGAAGCTTGGTTCAAGTGGAAGAAGGATTTTCTCTTGAGCACGGGATTCTCACTCCTTATCTTAGAGTACCTATCAGGATATTGAGGTTGATCATTCAGAGGAGACCCCAAAGAGGAGGTTTGTGAAATAATGAGTGCACTAGTAGGATTAATCAAGTTCAAGAAGTGGTCGAAGGATCAAGAGTTCACATGAGTGCATCCCTACAAAGTACCTTAGAGCTTCTTCATCCTTCTTCATTCTACATCTGTTCTCTCTCTGTTCTCTCTCTACTTTCTAATTCTCCATTGTAAATTTTACTTTATGACTCTTTCATCCTATTCACTTAAGTTACCATTGTAATTTTTCATTGTAAGAGTTCCTTTTTCATTATGAAAAAAGGGGTTTATTTTTCTTTCCTAAAGGAATGTGAAAGGTCATAAGTGGTGGGATTATGGAAGGTCGTACATGGGGGTAGATGAAGAGATTGATTCAGCCTAAACTTGTATAAATTGGAATGACTTTATCTCATTTAAAAGGGTTATATTCAGTCTGTATGGTTTATGATCTCCCATATAGTCTATACCTTGGATCAATTTAAGAAAATACAAGGCATGATTTCTATCTCTTATGTCTTATGTTTTCAAGGTCCATCTCAACCTTAGATGGGAATGATGCATGGATTACTTATACCAATATAATTCAAATGGGACTACAAGATTTATTTTTGTTTTGTTCACTCTTTCTTTGACATGGTGATCCAATAACGTCATATGTTATTCTCCATTGGATAATATTGAATTGGTTTTATGTCAATAATTATCATATTGAACATATTTAATTCTAAGCTCCTAAATTGTCGTCTCACTTTCTCTAAGTCTCTCCATATACATGACCTTTACTCCAATGTCCTGGTTTATTACATGAAGGGAGTCCTTAGTGGATGTATTCCTATGATGATCCTAAGACTAAACTAATTTAATACCACCTATGATGGACCTAGAGTTAGTGTACTAATATAATCTTTGTGAGTCAATACCTATCATGTGGAGTGTAGTCATTCCTAACTTAGAGTCTTAGATCTAGTCCTAAAGTGCTCTCAACTCGAAAACCCATCTCGATCACTCCCTACCATTGTGCTCCAAATCTATATATCACTTACAAATCAGTCCAAATCTCATACTATGCCTAATTGGTTCAAAACATCCTGTCAGCTCATCCAAATTCACCTCATTATTGGAGCCAGCTTTTCTACAACACTCCTGCTTGTGAATGGGTGTTTTTTCATTTTCAATGGACTGTTCTGCTTTTTGGGAGGCCCTTATGGCTCCATTTTGAGTCCATTCTCTCTCCTCTGTAATCTAAATATACTATTATTTTATGGATATGGTGCTATTTTTTTGTCTAGAGATAGTGTCTGTCAGTTGGGAGCTCCTTTTTTTGGTCAAAAAGGTAGCTTTTCGAAAAAGCGATTATGATCAACTGCTTATTTATCACATATGAATTAGTTTTTCCCTTCTTGTTTTTACAGTTAGGGATCATGCTTTTTATGTGACATGTGACATTTGTTTTGATTTCTTGAAGACTCATTGTAGTCTCCACACTTGCACATTGTTTATGCTAATTGCAAAGTGTTTTGTGCTTCTTACTGGTTCATATTTCATTCACAAATGCTTCACATTCAGATTGTGATAAACACACTGGCACATATAAAGTGCCTGTTACATAGGTGGGTGAAAATATTATTTTGGGGAGTGTGTGTGTGTGTGTGATGTGTAAAGTGTGTGTGTGTGTGTGTGTGTGTGTGTGTGTGTGTGTGTAGTGTGTGTGTGTGTGTGTGTTTCCTTATTTTTTTGCGTTCTTACCTTTCTCTCTCTTCATGATGGATGTTAGTATTAGCTCCTTTGATCATGTTGTTTAACTTATTTGAATGGAGATCATAATATAATTATAACATTACGTGGTAAATGGTTATATCATATTAATACGGGAGTGGGATAAAGAACCAAAAACTGAACTCGAAGAAATCTAGGTGGTTTAACCAATGTGATGAATCCTTAGGTATTAGTTGTAAATGTTTATCTCTCCCAATTTAATCTTTCACATTGAGTCTTCCACAACACTCTAATGGATCTTGGAAAAATATTGATAATATGTTTATAAAGATAAGATGACATGAGAGGCTCATGTGTTGGAGAATAAATTGCTATAGGATTAACTCCTTAGTAACTTTGATAACCTACAATGCCTTGTTCTAAAAATTTATGTCCACACTTGATTACTAGTTGAAAGAATGTGGAGTTGACAAAAAGGATTCCCAACTGATCTTGTCAATTCTTTCCAATATTGGCCCCAAATACTCCATCTTCATTTCTACCTTTCCACATCATGAAATAAGCTCTAGGGTTTGCCTGGAAGATTCCCTCATTTAACAATTTTGTTTCATCCCAACTCATTCAAGAACATGTCAATTTAATTCAAATGGGAGAAATCAAATATAAGTCACATGTCGTTATAGCAAGTACTCATAAAGGAAAGGAAAAGAAACAGGAAAATAAGAAAGAGAAAAATGACCAACCTAAGAAAGAAGTTACCAACCACCCAAACCAAATCTAACACAAATACTTCATACTTTTAATCCTAATGAATAACAAGGAAAAGTGTAAGTGTTCCTATTACAGGAAGTCAAGACATGAAGAAAATCAATGCATGAGAAAAAAATGGATTACCACCTAAATCATTTACTTCAAGAATAATAATATAGGTTTTATTGATTCTATCAAGCTAAATGATATGAAACCTGAGTCCTCTAAAATAAAGAGTTTACAATCTTGAGAAGAAGAAGAAAGGAAAGTCCCTTGTAGCTAGATTTTCTCCTTCATCGATGTGGATATCATAGATTTTAGTGCACCTTGTACCACATGGGTTCTTCACATGTTGAGTTTTCCAACATTGATTCGTGTGTTATGTCCCAAATCACTTTTGGGCGATGACACTTCAGTGTCAATTTTCTAGATAGTGGATCAGTTGGAAGTAGATGGTAGAACCTTTAATAATGTTTTAAGTGTTCCCAACCTCTCTACAAATATCCTACTCAGTTTACCAAATCACTCATATTGGTGAAGGAATGTGAGTGGAATTTAATACTAACTCAATGGTTATTCGTGAGCTTCATAATGAGTCTACAGTGGCTAAGGGAAAGGTAAGGATCATCTAGTCTTAATTATACACCTTTTCTCTCACTTTAATTTCGAATTCTTCACCCACGACCTTGCTTACTCACACTGATGAGGTTATTAATATATGACATGAGCATGTTTTGGTCATCTAAAATATCTGTTACCTTTAACAATTGAGCCAACACGAGATGGAAAATGGGTTACCTTCACGTCAAATTATCTAAGGATATTTGTGAGGGTTTTTCCCTCGGGAAACACCTCGAAGAAATTTTTGGTAAAGGAAAATCTTGGAGATATTCTCATCACTTGGATCTTGTCCATAATGACATTTTTAGTCTCCTTTTCGTTTCCTTCATTCACTAGAGATCTTTATATACTTATGTTAATTGATGAATTTTTGCATGTTACACATTGGGTGTACTTTCCTCAAATAGAAATATGAAGTCTTTCAATCATTTTTGAGACTTCAAGGATATTGTTGAGAAACAAGTTGAAAAGGTCTACTATGGGTTCTTCGAATTAAAAATGGAGGTGATTATGTGAGCAATATGATTCAATTATTTATGTACCTTTCAAGGGATTACTTTATAGTGTATAATTTCTTACATCCCTTCATAAAATGGAGTTACAAAAAGAAAGAATCAAACTCTTAAGGATATGGCCACTTGTATGGTACATTTTAAATCCCTTCCTCTGTAGTATTGGGTTGAATCCATGAACTACACTTGTTACATTCAGAAACTGACATTCCGCATAAATACAGTCAAAGGGATGACAACTCTTTGAGGCTTAATATGGACTGTAAACCTAATGTAGAGCATTTTCATGTCTTCAGATCAATTGTTATGGCTTGGATTCCCAAATAGATATGCAAGGCCTTAGAACCACAATTCATACATTGCATATTTATAGGGTATCCTTACGACATGGAGTGAAGCATGATAGATTATTGAAGCCTACCACTCATTGTATTTATATTGAGAGAATTGTGAAGTTTGATGAGACATATTCTACTTCCACTTCTCCCCCTATTGAGGTCCTTTTACCCCTCTCTAAGTCTAATTTTGACTCTTCTGATGATGATCGTATTGATCCTCCTACTCCTAATCCTCTTTCTCCTCCCACTCTTCATTCTTTAGAATCTTATTATTCTTATAGTATCGATGATGAGGACTATGTCCTTTCTCACTTGAGTGAAGAATTTAAAATTCTAATCCTGACTCTCCTCTTGCTCCTCGCTAAGCTAGGTAAACCTTACATAGTGTTGGAGAATGGATAGGATATCCTTCAAATGGTAGGCTGAATTGAGTTTGATAGACCCCATGCCTTCTTCGCATCCACTTCCAACCCTCATTCCTTTTTGGAGGCTACTAAGATTCCTAAGTGGGATTCTACCATGGCTAAGGATTATTCCTCTCTCATAAAGAACGATACTTGGGATCTCATCCCTCTTTAAAAAGGAAGAAAAATGGTTTTATGTAAGTAGGTGTATTGAAAAACGTATGGTTCTTATGGGAACGTCAAAGAGTATAAAATGTAACTCATATCTAAGTGTTTCTCCCAAGTTTCTGGGGTTAATTATTCAGAGACATTTTCTACCATTACGAAGATGACTTCTATTTGACTGACCCTTACTATCATTGCTGCTAACAAATGGGAAGTCCATCAAATGTATGTTAAGAGTGCCTTCCTTCATGGGTACCTAGAGGAAGAAATCTATATAGAATAACCTTTGGGTTATGTCCATGATTCCTCCCTCATTTATAGACTAAAGAAATCTCTCTATGGCCCTAAACAATCCCATTGGGCTTAGTATGCCAAGATGGACTCATTTCTTCTTGCATCAGGGTTTAATAGGTGTCACTCTAACCCAAATTTTTACATTCTATGGCAAGATGAGTCCATGCTTATCCTCATTTTTTATGTTAATGACTTGTTGATTATGGGAAGCTCTTCCTTAATCATTGATTCTCTAAAGACTACCTTAGCAAAACAATTATCCATGAATGACTTGGGTTTTCTTCATACTTCCTTGGGATATATATTACCTAATATGAGTCAATAATCATGATTTATCAATGTAAGTATGCCCTTGATTTACCATCCATGTTTCACATGTCTGATTGTAAGCATTCTCCCACTCCCTTCCTTTTTTGGGTCAAGTTAATTTTTGATTTCTCCACTCCCTTAGTCAATGGTACCCTTTATCTCTAGTTGGTGGGGACCTTGATCTACTTAACTCACACTCAGTCATATATTTCATTTGTTTTTAGCATTATGTCTATATTCATGAAAGAGTGTCATGAGCTACATTGGAAAGTAGCTAAGTGGATCCTTCACTATGTTTATGGAACTCATACTTAATGGAATACACTACTTGGGAGGGGTAGATATTGTATTAGTTAGATTCATAATTTTTTATTAGGATGGTGATCTTGATCATCATAATTCTACCTAGGGTTACAGCTTTTCTCTTGGTTCGGGTCTAGTCATTTAGTCGAGTAATAAGTAGAACATAATTTTTATATCTTCCTACGAGGTAGAATACATGGGGATAGTCAATGTTGAAATGGAAGTTATCTAGTTACAGGGGATTCTAAAAATATTTTCAATTCACTTTCAGTGGCCTATCATCATCTATCGTGACAACCTTAGCAATATCTCAATGTTTTGAAATATGATTTCACATCAATAGATGAAGCACACTGAAATACACATGTACTTAATTTGAGATTTGATTCATGTAGACATCATTGATTTGTATTATTTTCAGACTTTAGATCAAGTTGTAGACATATTTACCAAACCCTTCACTAAAATTAAGTTTCTTCACTTGCACTCTCTTCTTGGGGTGAGGACCACTACATCTTCTCATATTATTCAATATTTTTAGTCCTCTTATTCTCTTCTTATTCTTCTAAAAATATCATAGTTTATACATGGGTACTTCATCATGCCTTTAGTTTTTGAGACCCATATAACACATCTTTCTTATTTTTTTAGGGGATTTCTCTTTTCTCTTTACATCTTTCCAAGCCTCTACCTAAGATTTGATGAAGGGGGTGGTTGTGTGAGGTATATTTTGTTCCTTTTATTTATTTATTAGGAATTTTATACCTCATACATGATGATTCATCTCACTTAGGTGAGTCATAGGTCAATTCGGGAGCTTATGACATACGACAGATTCAGTCATATAATTTTTCATACTTTTCACATGCATCAATGTCATATGGGAGTTACATGTTATTCCTATAATTATAACTCCTCACTCAATCATAATATTATGACATGTCTAGGCATGGGAGTTACACAACAATCCCCTTATGTACTTGTTATCCCAAATTTGCACCCCTGCGAATTCGGATAACCTATTCAAAATTTGAAGTACATGCTTGTGATGTTTTGACGACCATCAAATTTTACCTCTAAATATCAAAAGAGAAAGATAGGTGGTTTTTTGGCTCATCCAACTTGGTCTTAACTTGCAGTGAGATGGAGATCCACAACGAATTCTCACAGTTTGGTCGGCTAGGTTGGTCAGCAGTTGGATGGCAGCGTGGCAGATGTAAAGAGAGGATGGAAAGGTTATATGTATGTCAGTTGGGTTAGATGGGTGATAGGTTGGATGACATCCAAACCCTGGTATAGAAGGTAGGTTGGTTAGTTAAGATGGACATTCCTGGTTGGTCAGCCAAGTTGGTTTGTTGACTGTTGTAGCAACATAGTGTACGGACAAGTTGGACAACATAGGGTTAGATGCATGGTTGGTTGGGTCACCAAGTTGGTCAGTCTAATAGTTGGTCAGCCTAACAATTGGTCGAATGTAAGAAAATTTAGGAGGCACGATGTACAGAATAGGTTTTAACGGTAGTCCAACCCCATCAGTTGTACAAGAAAGAGATAGAAAATGTCCAATCCCCTGATTATACGGCCCATAGTGTAGAGATGGAGACAATCAGGTTGGTTGGTGACCATAAGTCAATGTACGACCTTGAATTTAGATAACATCCAACCTTCCCTAGTTGGATGATAATGAGGTTGGACGGGCCATCAACAGAAAGTCACTTGTGAGCAGAAGATTGAAGGTGATAGTTGAGATAGTTCAACTACCTGTCAAGAATTTAATGTAGGGTAGGTGGCACAAATTTTTCTATATAATGTAATCAAACCCCTCATTTTTTGGGGTTGTTTTCTGAGAATTTTAAAGGAACTCTATCAATTTTTTTCTAAAAACATTCTATGAGTTGCAGGCCTCAAATTTGGCCATTCAGCAAATATTTCTTGCCTTATATCTACTTTGTAATGGATTGTGCATCCTTTTGAGAAATTAAATTTATGTTTTGTTGTTATTTCTTCCCTAGCTTGATTTGAGTTTCATTTCTTTCCTTCTATTACATTTTCAGATGTATTTTTGCATATCTTATTCTTTTGTAACACCCAGATCTATTGTGCTTCATGAAGATGGAAATTTTGAAAGGAACGATAATAAAATTGTTCCAAGCCGCGATCTCATATGATAATAGCACACCACATTAGATTTTCAAAACAGGAGAGCTAAAATACCATATATTAAAATCCATCATAATCTATAATGCTCAATACATTACAATACAATGCCTTGAATTACTCAATAAGAAATATGTACATATAGGAGAAGGGAAGTGCAACTAATACCTAAATCAATGGTGAAGAACTACCACTAACTGATACTAGTAGTTAAGTTAACTCCTGAAAACTAGTAAGCTAACTCCACATAACTAATACACCTAAGCAAGCTAATCCAACAAGTGTAGGACTAACACAAGTGTAAGAATTATCCAAATAAATAAATAAAAGGATAAATAATAACATACACTAACATCCTCCCATAATCATAGCTTAGGTGGGTGGAAAAGAAGGCGGGTCTTGGCAATAAGGCCTGATGAGGTACCCACGTACAACAACTGGGGAAAATGGACACCGTAAAGGTACCCAAGACCAGTAATAACAAAGTAGAGAGATAAAAATCCTACTGCAAGATATCCCAAGAAGCTTGGCTCCAGAAAATTATACGATGTTGAAGAATGTGGTGAGTATTTTGGTATGAATCCACTACTCGATCATAAAACTAAAAAAAAACTAACATTGGGCTTCACCAAAATAGCTCCATGCAAGGAGTCTGTCAATGGAGTGATGTCAAAAGTGCAAAAAAACACCAAACATAATTTGATCAATTGCTACAAATAGGTGTTCCATGATCCAAGAACAACCAAGGCAATAAGGAAAGGATGTGAGATCCAAATAAATAAGAGTGCCACGATCCAAGAAAATCCAAGGTAACAAGGCAAGGAAACAAAATCCAAAGAAACGAGATCAACTTCTACAAACAGGTGTGTCACAATCTAAGAAAAATAACCAAGGCAATAAGGCAAGGACACGAGATCCAAATAAATATGAGTGCCACGATCCAAGAAAATCCAAGGTACAAGGCAAGGACATGAAACCCAAAGAAATAGTATCAACACCACACCCTCCCATACTGCTGAATGAGTAGAGTGATACCACAGATCTGTATGAGTTTCCAAAATCAACTACTTGAACACTGACAAACTAACACTGGACTTCTCCAGAAAATCTCCCCTATAAGAGAGACCATTAACATGCCAAAAAAAGTGTCAAAAATAAAGATCCAAAATATATCAACAAATAAGAGATATATAAATGTATACACCAATAGATCTAAGAATGCAACACCCAAAAGTTAAGGATGTTGGGCTCAACCGAAATTATGTCCAAAAGTGAGTACAACACCCTCCCAAATTTGAAACTTTATAATTGAGTGCCTGTAAATATTACAATGAGTAAAAATACCTTTTACATTTGAAATATGTGTATAAAAATGGCACCAATGCATAGATCTTGAAAAAATATAAATTTCAAAAAAAACATCACCTTAATCTGAGCTACGGATCAAACGTTATGAGCTCTAGAAGGTTTTTCTATTAAAATAATATTTTAATGCTGATGTTTATTTAAAGGTACACATGACACCCAAATGTCCAAAGGGTAAAAGAGTGCATCCACACAATACAGTTTTGTGACTAAAGGATAAAATCATGTGCCCAAAACCTAAATTTCCATAGGGTAAATCATTACATTCAGAGGGTACACATCAATATCTTATGGATAAAATAATGCACCCAAAGGGTACAGATCTGCATCCAGTGGATATAAGATTGTGTCTAAAATAGAAATATCCAGAGGGTAAAATAATGCATCTGGAAGGTACACGCTTATATCCAATGGATAAAATAATGCACCGAAAGGGTATAGATATGCATCAAATGGATAAAAGACTGCATCCAAAACAGAAATATCCAGAGGGTAGCACCGAGAGGGTAAAAATATACGTCTAGTGGATAAAATACTGCATCCAAGACATAAATATCCAAAGGATAAAATAATGCATCTGCAAGGTACACACTTATATCTAGTGGATAAAAGAATGCACCCAAAAAGTACAATTGTGAATAAAAACTTTGACTGTAAATATTTTTTTTTCTAGCACCTATATCAAATAATAGAGAGAAACCCAGAAAGTTTCTCAAAAACCCAGAAAGATGATATAATTTTTGAGTCAAAAATAATGTATGCACATTATTGTATGATTTGTTTTAGAAATGTGCCAAAAAAACCCTTTAAAATGTCCAAATTTGACTGTCTCAAAACATGGTCAAGTTTATACTTGATCATAGGGTTTGGCACCTTCAAAATCCAATGGTGCACTCCGTTTTGCATAAAAATTCATGGTGTAGAAAATTGATAACAAATTCCAAATACATGAAAATAATAAACCCTTGCTTGTAAAGAAAAACTTAAAGATGGATGTCTACATCATCTATAGCTTTGATACCATGAAAGGAATGATAAGAAGATTGTTCAAAGCCATGATCTCAGATGATAATATCATACCACATTAGATTTGTAAAATAGAAGAGCTAAAATACCATATATAAAAATCCATCATAATCCATAATGCTCAATACATTACAATACAATGACTTGAATTACTCAATAAGAAAGATGTAGATATAGGAGGAGGGAAGTGCAAATACTACCTAAATCAGTGGTGAAGAACTATCACTAACTGATACTAGTAGTTAAGTTAACTCCAGAAGACTAGTAAGCTAACTCCACATAACTGAGAAGCTAACTCGACATAACTAGTAACCTAACTCCACACAACTAGTACACCTAAGAAAGCTAACCCAACAAGTGTAGGGCTAACACAATTGTAAGAATTATCCTAATAAATAAATAAAAGGATAAATAATAACCTACACTAACAAATTTGAATGTGGTTTTGGACTGTGGCACTTATGTCTGCCCTTACTTGCTTCATTTTGTTTCCATTTTCACTCACTAGGAATCTCTCTAACCCTTCTTTTGGTGCTATCATTTCCATAGTTTAGGATTTCATTTCATGCACTCTCCCTTTCTCCCTGGTCTCTTAGCATCAGTATTTAGTCACATTTCACTTCCTAAGATTATTTTAGCATTAGAAGTAGGTAGAGGAACTAGCCTTCACCGGAGGTTTGTCTCTATTCAATTCCCACATCTTAGAGATAGTCCTATGTTGTCTCAAATCCCAATTTGTTAATGATTCAGGTGCAGGTGCACATTTAAGCTCCAATAGTTTTGGCACACCTAATGAGATGACTTGAGGTCAGATTTTGTATGGTTTATAACTTAATCATTGTTAGGTCTTGGTGTGTGACTTATGAATTGATAGCCTTTGGAGGCTTTGTGTGACACATCTAGCGACTCCATATTTTAAATAAATAGGTTTCATGAGTGTCAGTACCCAGGTTCATGAGAATAATTCATACAAGGTCTAGAACAACATAGGAGGGGGCTTTTGAGTATCTACAATTATCACCTAGGAGGGGAAGAAGAGGAAGAACTAATCAATGATCACCCTCACCACCAAGTAGGACTCTCTCCACTCCACCTCCCAGTAGGCCTTTCTTGTATTCTATCATATTTCTCAGACCTATTACAATGGTAGTGCAACAAAATTTGGAATTCGTTAATTTTACTAACAACATTCCTCTTGCCCTCAATGCCAATAATCTCATTCCAGCATCTTCTCTTAAGAGCATCCCTTTCTTAACTGGGGAGAATCAGACTACTCTAGAAGATCATATCCAAGACATTGTGAATTTCTATGATATTCATCAAATTTTTGAACAAGAGGTAACTATTAGGTTGTTGGCCTCTTCATTCAAGGGTAGAGCTTTGCAATGGTTGAAGAGTCTTATAGTAAGGTCAATTGCTAATTGGATCCAACATGGGGCAGCTCTCTGTAATCAATTTAGAGAGAATGAGGATAATCTTTTCTTACTTGAGCAGTTAACAACTATAAATAGGCATCCTAATGAGCTCATGACAGACTTCAATTTCAGATTTCAGAAGACTTGGGAGAGGATTCCAGTCTTGGTAAGACCAACTGTTAAAGGCGCATTTATTTATTTTTTGAAAGCATTGAATTCTGATATTGTTGTTATGATTCAATCTATGAGTGGTATAACATTTCCTAGTGCATATGTTATAGCCATTAGGGCTGAAAATTATCTGATCCAAGCTAGCAAGTTAGCTCCTAGGCCACCTATGCCATTGTACCATGAGATGCCCCAAGCAGCTCAGCCTTCCATTGCCCCTATCCCTGAGAAAAACTCCTAGCCTTCCACATCTACATCCTACTCTCCAGCACAACAAAAGGAGGATGAGGACATTAAATCCTTGATAAGGAATTTTTCCAACAAGGTTATATCGTTGGAAAAGTAGTAGGCCCAATCATATAGAAATTATTCAAATCAGGAGCAACCTTCAAACCAAAGCTTCAATAAAGGTTATCAACCTTACAAAAATTAAAAAAATCAAAGGTATGGACAAAATCATCATAATAACAAGTGGCAAGCTCAAAATCCCACTCTTACACTTCTACCAGTGGCCCCTTCTCATCCATCTTTTATTGTTAGCTCTAATCAAGTGTTGGTTCCTGTGCAGAATAATGTCATTCAGGAAATAGAATGGTGTTTCCCTTACAATCTTCCACACAATTTGATAATTTGTGAGAAGGAATTGCGTGTTCAAGATTTTATGATTCAAAATTTCTCTAATCAATGGGAGCCATTGGTAGAAGCACCCAATCCTAATGTGGAAGGAGCTCAAGTTGCCAATCAGGATGCAAAACTTATGTTCTTCAGAGCTTAATACTTTTGTTCCTTAAATTAGGTAGTTATTGATAATACCAAGTCTAAGAAAATAATGTTGGAATCACAACATGATTCCTCTTTTAGTCATGGTAACGTTGTTAACAAGGAAAATGAGTTTGATGGTAGAAAATTCAAATCACCTGAAGATCCTAGCAATAAAGTTGTTCCCCAACCAAAAGGGCTTGTTCCAGCATTACATCAACAAAGGAAGGATAACATTGTACCACAACTACAGAAATCTATGGGTCTCCCCTTTAACATTGTGGAGCATATGAAGAGGATGAATGTCAATGTAACAATGTGGGATGATTTTTCTATCCTATCACAAAGGGATCTCTTATGTAAAACTTAAAAACAACTTCCCCTCGCTGACCCAGTAATCCAAAAACCACCTGTTGCTATTAATATTTGTCATTCGAAGGAGGAACAAGTAAGTAAAGTAATAAAAAACCCAACAATTTTATATGTCATTGATTGTGGGTAAACACTTAGTTCATAATTTCATGGTAGATTCCAATGCTAGTACCTCAATTATGTCAAAGAAAATTGTTGGTGTCCTAGGTCTAGAGTACAACCTTATTGCTAAAAGTTTCTTGCAGCTTGATGACTCAATGATTAGTGTCTTGGGAGTCATTAAATATAAGAAACTAACCCTTCATGCCTATCCAAGTCTAACCATATCTCATGATATATTGGTCATTGAATTTCTTCCAATGTTTGTCATTTATTTTTTGAGAGATCTTACTGCCAAAGTGGGTGGTTATTTGTCTTTAGATTGGACTCACATGCTTTTGAGAACTAGGTATGGTAATATATTTACCATACATGCTAAGCATATATTTTCTTATTATATTGAGTCATGTGACCCCACCCCTATCCAAGCAAATTGTCTAATCCTAGAAAATCAAGAGCGAGATTTAGTTTTAGAAGAACAGTTTGCTCCTCCTCCCATGTCGTACTTATTGCTAGATGAATGGGCTAAAAGAGATATTAAATTTGATCCCTTTGATGAGGAAATTAAAGCCTATAAAACTAGTTTAGGTACTTACTCTGTTCTTGAAGAGGAATATGTACTACCTAACATGTGTAAATAGATAGAATAAGATGCTTCAGGATTATAGAAAAAGTTTTTTTATGGATCTAGGAATAGGAATGGACTCGAAGCAGGTGTCATGTTGATTTCTCCTAAGGAGGAAAAGTTTTTCTTTACTCACGGGTTACAGTTTGCATGTTCTAATAACATGGTAGAATATGAAGCATTAGTCCATGGTCTATTGATTTATGAGAAGAGGAAAATTAAAATGCTACATATTTTTGGGGACAAAGAATTGGTGAATCCCCAAGTGTACAGGAAGGTGTGCTACAAAAAATAATCTATTGAAAAGCTTAAAAATATAGAGTGTGGGATTTTTTAGAGAGATTTGATGCTCTTAATTTTCATGCGATACCAAGAAAGTTAAATAAATAAGCATATCAGATGACGGAACTTGGATCAAAATTCTCACCTGCCTGAGGATTTGATCAAGGGAAATGTATAACACATAAAAAAGGTGGTTAGGCCATCTATTCAAGATAATGAAACCAACTGGAATTTTTTTGATAATGATGAAAAAATGTTCATTTCATCCAAAATAAAGTTGAGTTTTCTTCAAACATGCAATCTGATTTGCAAGAAATTTATGGTGAGCTGATTATTTAGTTGAAGACAAACAAATTGCCAAAGGTTCTAGTTACTTTGGACCATATTTTTGGCTCAAATGATGAATTCAAATGAGATGAAAAGAACATAGCGGCCCAAGAAAGAATATTTCCAGCCAATCACCATTACTCAAGCAAAATATCTTTTGTTAGGAAAGGTATGTGATGAAAATGAGAAAACAAGCTTTTGTTTCCTTGTGTAAAAAATTTAGTGATGTATTTTCTTTGGACTATGAGGATATGAAGGAATTTAATCCAAATATTGTGCAACATTCTATAGACCTTGATCCTAATGTCCAAGATGGTAAGGCAGAAACAAAGGCTAGAATAATCTTTCCAATCAAATACTCTACCTTGGGTGGCCAATTTGGTTTCGATCAGGAAAAATAATGGGGAAATAAGGATTTGTGTTGATTTCCGTGATTTAAACGAAGCTTCTATAAAAGGACCATTACCCTTTACCCTCTATGGAAAATATTTTACAAAGTGTCATAGGGGATGAAAGGTTTTCTATGTTGGATAGATATTCAGGTTTCAATCAGATCAAGGTAGAGGGAAGAAGATCAATTCAAAAACTGAATTTATGACAAAATGGGGTACATATGCCTATCAAAAGTTGCACTTTGGCTTGTCGAATGCAGGTGTCATATTTCAAAGAGCAATGGATATTGCTTTCCAAAGGTTACATTAATGAGTTAATCCTTATTTACTTGCATGATATATACCATTTTCTTATAGAAAAGAAAGGATGACATCAGCCATTTGAAGAAGGTTTTTCGATATGTGTAGAGAGTTTGCGGTGTCTATTAATCCCAAAAAGTGTTATTTTGTTGTTTCTAGGGGTAATATTTTGGGGCATATTGTTTCAAAAGATGGCATTACTATTGATCTGAATAGAATTTCAGCCATCCTCTCCCTCTTCCTTGCCTACTCATAAAAAAATCCCTGCAATCCTTTTTCGGAAAGATTAACTTTTTTAGGAGATTTATCCCTAATGTTACAGGACTTGTCAAAACCATCACCTTAATGCTAAAGATGGGTGCAACTTTTAAATGGAAAATGGAAAGGAAGGAATTTTTTGAGAAAATCAAGCAATAAATTGCTCAGGCTCATACATTGATTAATCCTAACTATGGTAAGGATTTTATTTTGTATGCATATGGAGTTGACACTAGTATAGTTGTTGTTTTGACACAACAAAATGATGGAGGAATGGAACAGCCAGTTTCCTTCTTTAGTCAAACACTGAAATAATATGAATTAAAGTATAGTCACATTGAAAAATAGGTGTTTTCCATCATGAGATCTCTAAAGAATTTTAGGAGAAATGTTCTCCTCCAATCACATCAAGGTTTTGGTCTCACATTCTAGTGTGAGAGATTTCATTATGGGGGTAGATATTAATGAGAAAAGAGTCGAATGGGTGAAAAATATAATGGAATATGATGTGAAGGATAAAAAATTGGTAAGAGGGAAAGGATTATGTGATCAAATTTCTTCAAATGTTTAAGGTGATAAAGAGACATCCTTCATGAACAACCAACCTTCATATGATGTTGAAATTCATCACAGTGAAGAACACAACCAATGGTCATAATTGGATGAGTGATATGATCATGTTTTTATCTACAGGTGCATACCCTCTTGGTTTGAGAAAAGATAAAAGGAGATGTTTAAGGTTGCAGTTCATTCCCTATGTTTTTATGGATGATATTTTTTTCAAAAGAAGCATTGACGAAGTCTTTCTCAGGTGCATTGAAGGAGAGAAAGTGGAGAGAATATTGATATAATTTCATGGCAACTTATCTAGTGGTCATTTTTCAGCCAAAGCTATAAGAATGAAGATTCTGAGAACATGATATTTTTAGCTCACATTGTTTGTTTATTGTCATAAATGGGTCATAAAATATAAAGATTGTGCTTTTTTTACTAGCAAAAAAATATTGGAAGCTCTTCCATTGCATCTAATTCAAGTAGATCATCCTTTTTCTTAGTGGGTCTTATATTTTATTGGCATGATAAATCCTCTATCAAGTGTCGGCTATAAATGGATCTTAACAACTACATATTATTTCACAAGGTGGACCGATGCTATACCATTGAAGGAAACAACTAAATCAGTCATTTTTGACTTATCCTTGATGAGATTGTCGTAAGGTTTGGTGTCCCATTAAACCATAATTTATGATAATGCAAAGGATTTTCTAGGATTTAAAATTTCTGATTGGGGCTCTAAGATTTGGCATTTATTTGAAAAATTCTTCCAATTATTACCCGTAAGGTAATGGTTTGGTAGAATATACTAAAAAGAACATGATTAGGATTATGCAAAGGACAATGGACATGTCAATCAAAGGTAATGAACACATAAATAGGTGAAGAATGCTCTTTAGGGATGACAAGGATTACCATGAAAATGGCAATTAGTACTTCACCATACAAGATTGGTTTATGAAAAGGAAGCAAGACTGCCTTTGTCATTGGAGCTTCCTTCACTTGAACTGGTCCCAACAACTAGAATTTGAAGGGGACAGATCAAGAGAGGAATTATAATTGTAGAGTTGGTAGAGATTGAAGAACTGATCAATTCTACGTAATGATTAAGTGTAGAGCAGCATCATGAATCTACCCAAGAAATGGTTTAATAAAAAGGCCAAATTTTAGGGATTTTCAAGGTTGGTGATTTGGTCTTGAAGTGGGATGCTGATAGGGCCAAACCTGGAAAGCACTCCAAGTTTGATGCAAATTGGAGAGGCATCCATATACCATTGCATGCTTGCAAAGAAGTACATTTTTTTATAGCTTACTGATCTTCATGGTTATGCAACTACCAATACAAATCAATGAGGATTTATCTTAATCATTCTCATTAAGACAATTTTATTGCACCATTATACATAATAGTTTAGATTTTAATTCCCTTCCAATAACTTGCAACACCATGCTATTTTGTTAGTAGTTTAGGTCTGATTTTAGATAAGTGTTGGTGCACACACTGCATGTTCCATTTGTGAATATGTAATGATCTTTTCATGTTTTGTACATAGTTGTGCCTTTGTGTACTTTTAGCAATTTTTAGTTTCAGGAAAGGTTTTATGGTAGTTCCAGATCAGTACCAATCTATGTAGTACTTCAAAGAAATTCAGGGGAGTAGTTTTCAATGATCAAAAAAATTCATGTGTATATACTGAATTCCATGCCCAATGGATTCTTTGAGGTAACTGACCTCTCCATCTAGCAGTAAGATTTCCCCTAGAGGTCATCCAATCTATTATCCCAAATTTTCACCCCTGCAAATTTGGGATAACCTATTCCAAAATTTGAATTGTACTGACATGTGATGTCGTGATGGCCAGTTGTCAAATTTTAGTCTCCGAGTATTAGAAGAGAGAGGTAGTCTGGGATGGCTTTGGCTCAGTCAACTGATGGGGTGTATGAGTTGAAAAAAGTACCTATGGAAATAATTTTCCATGCCTTACATGATGGAAAAGATGGGACATCTTGAAACATCATACTACTTTCCAAGGCAACTCATTATTTTGGCGCACAACTAGATGGTCCCAAGAAATAAGGGGCAATTTTTAGGTGTTATGAATGAAAATTGTATGGGTTGTAGACCATCATGATTGGATTTATTGGGTTTTTTTAATGGCGAAATCATAGTAAAATTTCACCCCAAAATTCATCCTGGTGCGGACTCGAAGATAATGGTCGATCGCAAGTTGGCCCCTGGTTAGGTTAGTTGACTGACCTGTTGTGGCAGTGTGGACATACTTGAAAAAATGGTTGGATTACCTAGGGTTGGACTTCCTAGAGTTGGATGGGCCACCGATAGCTCAGTTGTCTCATTATATGACTTTGAATGGTTGGATGACAGGTCCCACCCAACATGGTTGGTAAGGCTCTTTGTCGAAGTTAGATCGACTCATAAGGCTCGTCAGGTCAGCGGACTGCTTGGTATGTACGAATCACTGTCGACGTTTAGACAACTCGCGGGTCATTGGACATGCCTCATATCAGGTGAAGGTAAGTGAGGTAATAGATGACTACAATATCCAACCCCCCCTGGTTGGACATCCCACGGTGTGGGTATAGTGGATAAGGTGAAGGTAGGTGGTTAATAGACGACTCACTGTCATGGTTGGATGACCCGTGAAGTTCGGCCAGTATACAATGGTAGGGCAGTTTGTAGGTTGGACGAATCAATGAGGTTGGATTGACCATCAATAAAAATATCAACTGTGAGCTAAAACATAAATGATGGCAGTAGTTGAGGTAGTTCAACTACTTGTCAGGTTTTTAATACTACCTGTCAGGAATTTAATGTAGGGTAAATGCCCCAAATTTTCCTATATAATGTAGTCATTCCACTCATTTGAGGGGGGGATTTTATGAGAATTGTAAAGGAACTCTGTCAAAAATTGTTCCAGAAGCTTTTTTATGAGTTACAGGTCTTGAATTTCTAGGCATTCAACAAATATTTTTTGCATTGTGTCTACTTTTTAATGGATTGTATCATCCTTTTGATTAATAAAATTTGTGTTTTGTGGCTATTTTCTGCCCTGGCTCGAGTTAAGTTGCATTTCTTGCGTTCTATTCACATTTGCATGATGTATTGTGCATATCTTGTTCTTTTGCAGGACCTAGATCTATTGTGCTCTCATAAAAAAGGGAATCTGAATACGTAGTTTTGGATTGTGGCACTTTTGTTTGTCCTTTTTTGCTTTGTTGTTGTTCCTATTTTCACTCACTAGGAATATCTCCAACCCTTCTTTTTGGTTTTATCACCTCCATAGTGTAGGATTTCATTTCACGCACTCTCCCTTTCTCCCTGGTCTCGTGGCATTTCCTAAGAGTAGTTTAGCATTAGAAGTAGGTAGAGGAATCAGCCTTCTCCGGAGGTCTATCTCAGTTCAAGTCCCACAGCTTAGAGATACACCCATGTTGTCTCAAATCCTGAAGTGTCTATGATTCGGGTGCGGGTACACATTTGAGCTCCAACATTACGTATTTTTTATATATGAGAATAAGTAGACATTTTTTATTTTTGCATTCACTTTTTCCTTTAGTTCATGTTTTTTTTTGCTAATTACTTATAAGAAATTCATAATATCGTTTAAGTACAACTTTATCAATGTGCATGCCTTTTTATGAGATCTTTAAGCCCAATTTCATCTCTATCTGAACAAAATCAAGGAAAGATTCATTACTAGGCTAGATGTCAAAGTTAAAGGTGAATGTAAAAAAAGGATTTTATCATCATCCAAATTCTCCATCACAACCATATATTTATATATTTTAGTCTCACTCCTTGTTGCTAAAAGCAGGGATAAATCTTATATAGCTATCTTCTCTATCAATATTTTACCCCATCACCTTATTTATCTTTTATACCTTCCTTATACCGTAAATCCTCAAGTTCCTTACTAGGAGGAATGCCTTTACTACTTTCTTCTGTAGCATGAATTCCCTCGAGATCTATAATTAGTATATATTTTTGACAATTTATATTGGAAGTACCTGATTCATCTCGTTAGTAGCCCAAATTTCTTTGTTCTATTATTCTTTCCCACTACAAGTTTCTACTATCCTTTCCTAAAGACACCTTCAAGTAATCCTTGTAGAGTATTGGCTATATGTCATCATAAACCTTTCAGGTCTTATTTATAGGTCTTAGGAATTCCTAACATCATTACTAAGACTAATATTTATTTCTTGAAGTATCCCTACCTCTCCATGTATCTCCTGTAGATTTTCTTCATGCATAATTGATTTTAAGTGTTATGTTCATGTTTTTGTTCCACAAAAAAAAATCTATTAGGATGGTAACTATAGAAATGATGAGGTGAACCACAAGTGAAACACCATTATAGTAAGGCCTAAAATTCCACTTTTGAGTGAATCATTGATTACCCAATGACATCTGAATTTTTTTTACCATATTTAAATTATTCCTTATTCTCTTATTCCTAACCAATATTAACTCTCCAATGTGTTATGGTGGTCTTTGGAGATAATTTTTTGCCAAGAATGTATCTTTTTAGGTGATTAGGAGGGACTGGGTGACTCAACAAGTAATTTAGAGCCCAATTTATTAAAGAACTAGTTAAAACATCCCCAACCTCAATCACATAGTGCTCATCAATTTCTCAAATATTTCTCCCAAAACTAGAACTATTATAAATATATTTTTGAGACCTTTCTGATGACACCAGTCATAAGTCATTTAGAGCTTCTGGTGAAAAGTTATGATCAAAAAATAAGAACTCATTCATACTTATGGAGCTTCCTAGATTGATTTTCCAAAGCTTTATTTGGCACTAAGCTTAGCCATAAAATTTAACCTAGTGAAATACCTTAACACCCAACCACATCTTGTCACCTATCCTTCAGGAAAATCTAGGTTCTTGGGTTATCGGGTCACCGTTACCCTTGATCTGAACCTTTCAAACATTCCAAGTGACTTGTGGTTTGTCCATGTGGACTAATAATGTATTTTCAATGTTCGTGAGGTCATAGACTTGATTCAAAGTCTTGAGACTTTAGGGTCAATGTACGCCTAAACATGAACACAGCAATTTCAGACACACGTGACCTCCCAAGGTCATGTCAGAGACAACCCAAATGTGATAGATAGAGATGGTAATGTGGTAAATACATAGAGTTTAGGTGGTATAGGTGGGAATGATGAAAATAAGTCAAGAAAATTGAATGTTCTCAACTGGAAAAATGGAGATCTGTTCATGGAGAGAAATGAATGATTTCTTAACTTTTTCAGGGGTGATACTATGATCAAGGATGATTGGGGTGCGTAGATCGGTGTCAATATAAATGGAACCAAATAAAAACTAGACTCAGTTGTAGACACACGAGGGAATTTTCATTCATCGTTTATGTATTCCTCTCTGAAGATGAGTCATAAAGATATGACGGAAGATGCGACAAGGAAAAAACAAGAGTTTTTAGGGGTCTAATCCTTTCTACCTGGTTATCCCAATATTCCTTTGTCAATGTCTGATTATTCATTGAGGGAAATGAGTTGGCAGTATAATTGTAGGAGGGCACAGGAGTGGATCTAGAAAACTAATTGGAATGCAAACCTTGATCAATATCAGTTTTTTGTTCACTCAATATTTGGCTATCTTGTATGTGGGTGAAAGATTCTGATTCGTTGGTGTGGTGGACCCAGAATGGTCATGCAGGCACCTAGTCAAAATAAATGGAAACAAACAAGCAAATCTAGGATCCAGAGGGGCTATAAATCTAAGTTTAGGTACCCTATACAACTAGGTAAATAAAATTTGTGTTATTTATAATCTAAATTACCTTTAATTCCTACCTTTAAGTTAAAAAAAACAAACAAACTTGAATTAAATAAAAGATAGACCAATTTCCTCCTTTTAATTGACTAAGCTCTGATTTGCAAAGTATTTAATTAAAGAAAAGTGAAAGAAAGCTATCTAACTATTTTTGTGTTTTCAATGAAAATCTTTAAAAGAAGTAAATTAAATTAATCTACTTAAAATTCTTAATCTATCTTTTGTGCTCTTTTGGTTACTAGAAATTAATTTTAAAAAAACTAAAAACACAAAGAAACTAATTAAAATAAAAGAAATCTACTTCTATAGTAAAATGAAATAAATAGGGAATAGTTAGATGTAGTTATTCCTTTGTTGCAGGATGTGAGGCTAAATCTAATTTAAATAAAGATGTTTTCTAATTTGTAATTGTGGAAATATAAATTCCTCTTATTGCTTCACCTAAAAATCACAGGAAGAAAAAAATCTTCTCATAAGTAATTTTCTTTCCCCTGATACTTCCCCGGTAAAACAAATAAATTACACAGAAAAACTAACAATGAAGAAATGAAATGGACAAGTGTAGATGAAGAAGCTTCCTTAAGATTCTTTCCCTTGCATATCCACAAGGATAAGTAGGGAGGAATATTTCAACAAAAAAAAAATCAGTACACATATAAATTTGATGAATGAAAAAATGGAAATGTACATGAATGTTTTACAACAAGGAAGTGAAGAAATGCATTCACATTAAATTCCTCTAAATTATTTCCCAAGAATATCCATAGGGATAAGCCAAGAAGAAAATATCAATGGAATATTTTTATGATTAAAAAAGAAACTTGTAAATTCTATTTTCTTAATACAAATATCCAACAAGATAGAAATAAGGTGAAATTGTCAAGAAACTAGTGACAAAGACACTCACAAACTTTGAAGACACATGTATAAAATACACCCCCAGATTCTTGGATTAATGTGCATGGAACTATCGATCTATGTCCAACTGGTGGTTATGATTCTTTGACTCCTCGGAAGTCCTTATGTAACTAAGAAAGGAAAAGGGGGTGAAAAATAGATTTTCGAAAGGTAAGAGAAGATTATAGGGCTAAGAAATCAATGTTAAAAAAGTTAGAGTAAATATGTTTAAGGTAAGGATAATGGATCTGGACCTCATCATTTGTTCTAGAAAAGATAAATTCTCATTGGAGATTTTGTACTTCATACCACCGATTGTGGCACCTATGTAATTTTAGGTTCGTACATATTTCCCCCCTTATAGAATTTTCTTATCCATGATATGGGCATAAATCATGAATTTTGAGTATGGCACTCCTAAATGAGAGAGTTATAGAATTATACCTTACACTGTCAATGTGTTTAAATTACAAGAAGTGCCAATGTTCCCACCACCTTTAAAAAAGAGATGATAATCAAGTACAAATATAAAATATGGTGAACAAAGATAATATGAAATAAAATATCCAAGATTACTTACCATATCTACGATGGTGAGAAATATACCTTCTCCAGAAACACTGACCCTACATACACTCACTCCAAATTGATATTATAAATTCATAATTTGCACATAGTATATATATATATATATATATATATGCATGATATACCGGTATATATATATCATAATTTTTAACCACTCGTAGTTTAGAAAACACTTTCACATTCACTCCTTGCTAGTTTTTGGAGCTCGGTAGATTACCGATAACCATTTCATAGAAGAATAAATTCGAATCGAAGACCACTTAGCAGTGATGGCAACACAATCAACAGATAGCGATGGAGGGTCACAATAAGGTAAGTTACATGCATTACGTTTATAAATAAAGAAAAATAAGCATTCTCAAAAGTAAGGTGAAAGGATATAGGTTTCATCATTATTTTGAAAAAATAAAGTTACCTCATTAGAAACTTTATTTGAGTACCATTGATGTAACACCTATGTACAAAAATTTTGGGTGCATACATATTACCCCCCTCAGATAATTTTTTTGGGCACGAATGAATGGGTTACGTAAAAACAAACTGAATTATGAGTATGGCACTCCAAAATGGGAGAGTTAGAAATTATTTCTTAATCATAGTGTGTTCATGAACCACACCAATCCAGGTTTTACTTCCTTTTCTCACCTGTATGTAGGGAGAGATATGGGAATCTGTAAGTGGATATATAAAACATCTTAGAAAAATAATCTAAAATAAAATGACAAGAGGGTTAACATATCCATGAGGGTGACTCAAATATACCTTCTCCAACACATTGACCTTCTCATACTTCACTAGAAATTGATAATAGAAAACCAAATTTTTGCTATATATATATATATCCTTTTTACTAATTTTGGAAATCATTTGAGGACACTTACAAGATCTTAGCTATTTTTGGAGCTTTGGACATTCCCATGACCAGTTCGCGTGAGAATACTGAGTGGAATCATAGTTGGCGCATACATATCTTGGTAATGCACTAACACCTAACAGCAGAGTGCCAAGTAGAGGTAAGTTATACACTTGTTTACTGTGAATACCACAACTATCCCTACTCCATAGCTAAGGCCATCATTGGAATTTTAATTTTGCACGTCTAATCATGGGACAAGGGTGGAGATAGGTTTTATTTCTGTTGGTTCCTATTATTCATGATATTGAGCAACTAGGTTACGTTTAAACATGGGGGATTTTCATTTAGGGACCACATATCACAATCATATATTGCGGGCATTGACTCAAATTGGGGACTAAATCACTTAGCCATCCTACATAGTAGTGATGTCTTGGGTAACCAATACGAGTGGTATGATCCCCTACCAGAGGGGGTTGGGATAAAAAATCCCATATAGATTATAAGTATGGTGGGTAACCATCATGACCTTTTCCACTTTAGGCACATAAGTATTTACTTTTTTACTCTAACTAGAGATATATATGGTATCCCATAGCATATTAGGATGTTATATGGTGGGGTGAGGAGATGGTCTACACTGTTTGTTACTCTTTGCTACTATTGATTTCAGTTAGTCAACATGTAACAGTGGGTGGAGACCCATCTAGTGGATTAGGTACGAAAAAAATATTTGCAGTTACCTTTTATAGAGGGGTCTCCCAATAGTGGTCATACAGGTTTATATGGATATTCTCAAGGTAAGAGCCTCCCAGAAGGATTTTCCAACTATAGTGGACTTTAGTTTACACCCATACTGGTTCCTATCTAACACCATGGGTTGCACTAGATCCATCTATTAGGGAAGTAGTAGACTGATACATGTATTACATAGAGTGTAGGCCATCACAGAGTGAGGAGGAGGAGGAGGCTAAGACAAGAGATGAGGCTTAGGGGAGGAGATATACTTGAGTGCATGGCATGATAGAGACCTAAACAGGCTACTAGAGAAGGGGAGGAAAAAGAGGAGTCAGTATACCTTGAGGAGATGGAGGCAGGCCTATGTCATCCACAACATATGGAGGAGGGAGATTGAGGAGGAGGTAGTACCACCTCCTGTAAGGCTCCAGTTATTGATCCAAGTTGGATGCTTAGGAGATCTGAGAGAGTATAGACACACTTATCTTCCCTTTACTACCTAGACCAGATGTTAGTATAGATCATTTCTTTTTTTTGATTTTATCTTACGATTTCTAACTCACCATCATTTTTGATTTCTTGTAGCCACATCTGATGGATGGATGAGACCTTATTCATTTGGAACATTCCTAGATATGTTTGTTATCCCTACATGGGAAGACTCAAGATGTGTTGCTTGTAGATCCTGGACTCCCAACACAAGAAAGTCATCACAATGATGTATTTTCCATCTGGTCATGATGCAGGTGATGAGTTGGAAGGACTAGTATCAGGATTACCTTGCATGAGGACCAAAAGAGACAGTGGACGAGGACACATCAGATACATGCTAGCCACCATTGTCTAGCTCACTTACATCGGGGACCAATCTCATGATCGACACATGGAGGCTCTCATACTACAAGTAGATCTCATGATAGAGTTGTAGTAGGATCCCTCACCACTTGTCCCCTTTGTAGTGGATCTAGGAGGGATAGGGATACGCCTAGGTCTTTATTACTTTGAGACATATTTTTGATATGTATATCAATTTTTTTGTATTTTGAGCTCATAGTGAGCCATTTTTTACCACACTTACCTTATGGTGTGATGGAATTGTACATGAGAAACTTATACATTATATATATATACATATTGAATATATTTTTGGTTTGGAATTATTTTCGTAAGAGTTGATTTCATTATGGTTCATCTCATCTGTGTACTCTTATATGATTTAGAATTTTTTATGCTTTTCATGTTTTTGAATGCATGTTATGGATGATGATGTAAATTTGATAGATGGAATGATATGCATATAAGTATGAGTATGGTAAAAAATTACCTAATTTGGACACTTTATTTTTCAAGTAACTTTTAGCATTTCTATTTCATTGGAAAAATGTGTTGAACATGATATGATGATAAGATAAACACTCACTTCATTCTTAACTCCACACAACTAGTAAGATGCGAGGGCTCACCACCAAGAGTCAAGAAGAATGTGAGATGTATGTTTTGAACAATTTGAATGAGAATGACTAAGAGACAAGAACTTTGACAAGGATTTACTAAGAAACCTATAACCCAACCCAAACCAAGATTAACTTAACCAATTCAAAATGAATTTTTCTTAAAGTTTTGACTAGAATTAGATCCATAGATGGCCTATTGATTGATAAGATCTTGTTTTAAATAATAATTGTCTCTCTTAACATATACATCTAAGTCATTTTCTTGGGAATTTTTATAATCAACTTTTATTTCCTTATTTATTTGAAACTTTTGATTTATTAATGCGACCTATGTCTTTCCCCATGCTACTAGTAAGAAGCATGGGCTCATCACTGAGGAAAAGACATAGGAAATTAAGGGAACTTCCCTCCTTTCCCAACCTCATACTACTAGTAAGAAGCATGGGCTCATCACCAAATGTTGGTATAGGGAATGAAAAGTGTAGTTATTTGTAATAAAATTTATGTTTATTGTTTATTGTTTATATATTTATTATATATATATTTATTTTAACTTGAATTTGAGTTGTTTTTGGGAAGAAACACTTACCCCTAATCTCAACCCCACATAACTAGTAGGATGTGAGGGCTCAACACCAAAGATTGAGATAGTGAAACAAGAGTTCGAGGTGAAATGTTTAGAATGTTTTTTTATAGAGAGAGATTTTTTAGGGAAAGATTTATCATCAAAATATTCTAGTGAAAACTTATGGGAAAGAAGCACCCAAATCGAAAGCAACCATGAAGAAGATTGAGTATGTAAGTCCTTATAAAGTAATGTCAAAATTTATCTCTTGAATGAAAGTGATGATAAATATTATATAGTTTGAATGTATGAGAATAATGTAAATATGTACATGATTAAGATATTTTCCAATGTTTGAAATCCAAAGAATTACTTCAACATAGTAAGTTTCCATTTTACAATTTAAAAAATGATAATGCAAGTGACAATACAATATGAATGCAATGAGAGGACAATGTGGAAATACAAATGACTATACATAGAAATGCTTGAGGTGAAGTGAATTAACAGATTCACTAAATTCTTCACCCTCAAGAGTACATAGATGAAATGCACCATTTTTATAGTCTTCCATTACTTGGTATAAGGCCTAACAATTTCAGCCTGAATTTTCTACCTTCACCAAATTTTTGTCAATTAGATATGTCAAGTCTTAATACAAGGTCTCCTACCTAGATTTCTCATTCATAGACCTTTCTTATTATACTGACGACACATTCTATCTACATATACCCGATGATGTTGTTAATCTCTGAGCCACCTTTCATCCAAGATTTCTAATTCAGCTAGTTACATGTCTCAGTACGCATCTTCATTGAGAATTCCTTGTAAAGACACATGAAGACTAGGAAATTCTACCTCCAATGGTAAGACCACTTTGGCACAAAAACTAAAGAGAAAGGGGTTTGCCCCATGGGAGTTTGCAATAGAATTATGTATAGGCCCATAAGGTAGGAAAATAGCTTTAAGTGTCTAGTCTCTCTTATTCTCCTTAATTATTTTAAGAAGAATGGACTTCAAAGTCTTATTAGTCAGCCTCAGCCTATCCATTGGCTTGAGGGTAGTATAAAGAGGTTGTGTGGTGAGATATTTTAAATTGAGCACATAGCTCATGCACCTCTTCATTCTTAAAGGGAGTTCATTATCTAAAATAATGACATGTGGGACACCATACCTACAGATGATCTGGTTTAAAATGAACTTAGTGATGACTGATCCTAGGTACTGTAGTCAAAGGCATGGCCTCAACCCACTTTGTGAAGTATTATGTGGCCATGATTATAAAGTTGTGGCCATCTCATGATGAGGGAGAGAATTTCCCTATTAAATCAAGACCCCAAGTAGAGAAGGGCCAGGGTATCACTATTGGCTATAGCAAGGATGTTGGGATATGTATAGCGTGTGAGAAACTCTTGACACTTTTGGCACTTTTGTACATACTCTACAACATCATGTTCTAATGTAGGTTAAATAGCCCATTCGATGGATTTTGTGAGTGGTTGAATTCCCTCCAAAGTGAACACCACAGATTCCACTATGGGATTCAAAGAGAATATTTTCCACTTCTTCTTCATTAACACATATTAGTAACATTCCATCGAAATATCTGATAGATAAACTTCCTCTACAATTACATACTTAATGCAGCTATGACATGTATCCATCACCTTTGTTGAATTGTTCCCTCAAGATATGTCCAATCTATTATGTGGTTTATTATATATATATACCATGAGCACAAAGCAATGGATGTCTTTCTTCTATATATAAAACACTCATCGGGGAATTTCAAGTCAACTATCTTTCCCACAATCTATTGGGTTATCCGCCAACCAATCAGTAATGATTTGTCCCTTGAAAATTTTTTGATTAATAAAGGTAAGATCTTGAATTCACCCATTAACATGATAAATTACCATCCTTCTTAGACAAGGCTTATTTGAGTCAAGAATGTCATAATTGTTCTAATTTAACAATTACCCTCGTTTCCTGGTTGAGCATGTAATGTCTCAACCTCTTAGTTGCAAAGGCAATTACCAAACACTCTTTCTCTACTTGAGTATATCACATTTCATAGTCAAGGAGTGTATGAATAATGAAATAGATGGTGGTTTGTGACCATCATCATCCTCCTGTGCCAACATGCATGCTATTGAGACATCTGTGGCTTGAGAATACAAAATCAGAGGATGATCAGATTTGGGTGGCATGAGTGTTGGTGGAGACATAAGGAAGCATTTGAATAACTCAAAATGCATTATGACATTCATTGGTCCATGCCTTAGAACAATCCTTCTTTAGAAATTTGTTTATAGGATGGATAACATATGTCAAATTAGGGAAAAACCTATGGATTGCCCCAAGTTTTCCCAAGAAAGACCTAATACCAGACTCATCTGATGGTGGAGTCATTTCAAGAATCACCAAATTTTATAGGATCTACATCAATTCCTTGAGAGGAAATGATGTAGCCTAATAAATTACCTCTAGTGACTCCAAACACACATTTCTATGGATTTAAGGTTACACCGTATTCGATCAAGTGTGAAAGAATGATCTGAAGACTTTAGGGTGGTCACCTCTCTTCTTAGATTTTTCTAAGAGATCATCAACGTATGTTTCCACAATCTTGTGAATAATATCATGAAAATATAATTCATGGCACATTGATAAGTAGCACCATCGTTCTTCAAACCAAATGGCATAATGACATAACAAAAGGTTCCTTAAGGAGTGGTAAAGGTAGTATTTTTTTGATCTTCCTTAGAGATCCTTATTTGGTTGTATCCAGAGAACCCATCCATAAGGGATAACAACTCATAACCAGCCATCACATCAAAAATGATATCAATGGATGGTAATGGGAAGTCATCCTTAGGAAAATATTTGTTTATGTCCCTAAAGTCAATGCATATTCTTATTTTTCCATTCTTATTTAGAACAGGATGATGTTAGATAGCCACATAGATTAGTCCACTAACTTTATGAACCCTACCTGAAGAGTTTCATTACCTCCTCTTTGACCATTAAAGAAACTTTAGGATTCATATGTCTCAAATTTTGTTTTATAGGTTTTTCTTCATGTTTGGTGACCAAGTTATGAACTACTACATCAGGAGAGACACTTGTCATATCCTTGTAACTAAATGAAAAGGAATTAGAATGTTCCTTTAGCACCTTAGTATTCTTTTCTATTTCCTCAGGTGATAATGAAGAACCAAGATTCAAAATTTTGGGCTCCTCTTCTATCCCAATGTTAATATCAATAGTTCCTTATATTAAAGAAGCATTCCCTTCTTCAAACTAAGGAGGAGTTGGAGGCAACTCCAGAGGCTCTTCCTCAACTTCATAAATTTCAAAGAATCTTTTGATGAGGAAGGATTCATTGTTCTATCTCCAAAGTGTTGAAGAAGGGTGAGGGTAAGGGAAAATCCCTTCTTATGATGTGTAGGATGGAGGTCAATACGTGCATGGAGGAATCCTAAGATTTCCTCATCATTTTCCATGAAATCTAATGTGATAAGATCATTTTCAGTCTCTATGTATGCTAAAATATGTATTATTAGGCATTTTTTGAACCAAGGGTTCATCTCAGATTGAGATTGTGAACTTTATTTCCTTCAAATCCTTGCTAGGACGAAAAAAAGAAGAAGAGGTAGCCATAGAATCAGTAAGCTGATTATTTTCCCTAGGAATAACCTCTATAGAAATGAAATCAAAATCTTTACATATCTAATGTACGAATGGACTTGTAAATGAGGTGTTCTACTCTAGTCTCATAAACCTTTGAGCTGGTTTGTGATGAATTTATGAGTCACCTAAGACTCTAACATTATGCACTCCCATCCTCTTGGCCAAAATGAGACCCAAGAAGTAGAGATTTGTAATCTTCTCCATTATTAGTACACTCAAAATTTAATTTGAAGGAAAAGGGCATGAATCTCCCTTCTGGAGAAGTGAGAATCACCCCTGCCCCTACGCCATAACAACATTTTTCTCCATCATAATTGAGGGTCCAACAATTGTCTAGGAAAAATAGATGTTTCATTATTTTTTGAATCCTCTTCTTGGACCTTGGAAAACATCAACCATGCATACCTCTTCAAAGCCATCTAATAGAAGAGAGGACTAAACCAAGAGCATTCCCAATCACCTAATGAATCAAATGAGAGAATGATTGGTAAATAATTTTCCAAGAGTTTCATTATCTTTACTCATTGTTTTGGTTGAAATAGTCTCTATTACAACAGACTTATTCTCACTAATATCCACCCCTTTGATCACTTTTGGTGATTCTAATTCAGTTTTCAGAACTAGCTTCGATGTGGAAACTAGTCGCTTGGAAGGAAGATTCTTTTCAACTAGTTGGCTAGGATTTAAAACTTAGAATGAACCCCTTGTTTCTTCTTAAGATTCAGCTAGGTGAATATCAAATGGTTTTAGATCACCTTGAGCTACAAATACTTTCCCTAGATGAAGGAATATTACTTCTTGAAACAATGTAGATGAGAATAGCCTTCATTCTATGAATCCATGGTCTACCAAGGATCATATTATAGTAGGTTTCCCTATCTATAATATAAAACTTAGTTAGAATGGTCTTAGGCCCAAGAGTGATAAGGAAAACTATAGTTCCAATGGATGCAGATTTAAGGCTATCATAAGCCTCTTAGCGTGTTTCTAGTGGAAGAACAATTTGTTTCTCCATACCCTAGCTTCTGTAAGAAGGAAACATGAACAATGCTAATGGAAGATCCATCATCAATCATCACTCTCTTGACAGTAGCTTATTATAGATCCATACTTTCAAATACAATTTCAGATCACCTCTCTATGCTAATTCAGCATCTGTAGGCATCTTACTAATGTCGAACACAAATCTAGTATCTCTCATGTTGGCCCATATGATAGACCGCCAAAGTCTATGTTCTTAATTTGGGCCTTTAGAGGAGGTGTAACATGTACTAAATGGATGAGACCTAAATCTTAAAATCGAGTAGATTGGTGAGTTGGTGCATTTTTCAACAAATCCAAGGAGATGTGAGAAAATTTCTTGGTAAGATCTATGATCAAATATTAAGTCACTAATGGCTTGGGAACTACATGATCTAGAGGATAATTTAGAACTTCATAATTTCCCTAAATATCCCAAAATAATGACAGTATAGTAGATGATTCTGAGATATTTTTGATGATATAAGGAATGCTAAAAATGGAGCTCATACGCAAAAGTTACCACCGCTCAAAGTTTAGTAAAAATTGGGAAAAAACAATATCAACTGGCCAATCAGGCTGTGACACATGGAAAAAGTGAAGTTTGAACAAAGTTATATAATATTTTTTTGTGAATATGGTATTCGATGCTCGTTTACATATGGGTGGGTGCCACTATTTGTTGGCTAGGGGCCCTCATCCAGGCTTAGCACACTCTTTTTGAGGAGGGGTGTCTTTGTCGCCTTTCTTCATACTAACATTGCCACAATTTTATATATATATCCTTTGCAGTGTATTGTTGTTATGAATGTGTGATATATATTGCAAAGTATTGATATTATGCATTGCATAGAACTAAGTTAAATCGCTAGCTCAGAAAACTAGTCACCTAACTTCCCATAGTGTTCAAACCATATCTCTATAGTCATTCTAACAAGGCACTAAACATAGCACAACCACCTATGTGGCAACAACTTGGAGAGTCGGCATGCGCACTAGCCTATCCATGAGGCCTTATCAACTTCCACACTGGCCACACTCACAACATGGTGAAACTAACTCAACCGCCACCTACATGGCATAAAAAATCTTTCCACAGCCATATACATGGCCTTCTAAAATGCAGCCCATAGCCACTTAAAACATGCCACCCACCTATTTTTAAACCTTCAGCATGTTTATCTCCTAAATAATGTGGGATATTGATCCCAATATGGTGAAAATCGAGCCAGAGTGTGGCTGGGGTGGTTCAAATGCCCAACCATTGGTTTACCAAAACTATACCTCACTGACACACCACAATAGCTCATCGAGTTATAAAGGAAGCTCGGTTTTATTTAAAGGGGATTTTTTACAGGTTTGTGTAAGGAGGATAATAGGAAGTTGTTGGAAAACATATTTTTTGACGCATTTAGAGGTCGAACCAAAATTTGGAGTAAACTAGTAAGTTGTGAAAAAATTAAAGACAATTCTAGTGATATAATTTTTTTTCTATTTTGGAGTTTGTAGTCCAATTTTGTAAAGCATTTTGTGCATCTTTTATCTATGAACTAAAGGATAATCAGTTATAAATCCAAGAACAAACACAGAGAGAAAATTCTTATCATTATCAAAGCTCACGAGTTCTTAGAGACTTTTGGAAGGTTATAAAAAGATTCATTACTTGATTTGTAACTGTTGATGGCATATCACAGCACCCCCAAATGTCTACAACTCGATGGGTTGAGACTCTCAGTGCGATTGCATAACATGGAGCTTTTCCCAAGTGTGGGACCTTGCGAAATCATAAAAGCTCTCTGGATGAAGGCTGGTTCCTATTCCTCTGTTCAGATGCATATGTAAAAAATGTAGAGGGTTTACTCAAAAACCTAATCTAACTTTCCAAGGATACAGGGTAAGAAGATGCATAAAATAAAACCTAAACTAACAAAGGTGATGCACCGAGGAATGAAGAACACCTGTCTTGCCAATAAACACAAACCATTAAAATGCAAAGCAAGATCATGCACAGACAACCAAATTTGTAGTGGAAGATCAGAAGGATGCAAATGAGAACATAGAGGGTTGAGAATCATCCACAGACATGCATTATTTTCTCCAAATATTGATATAATACACTGCAAAATGCCAAGAGGAAAAGTTGCATTATAGTTTTAGATGGGAGGTTTGAACTCCACAAATTCACCTGCCAAAGAGAAGAAGGGAGGGGCAAAACAAGAATGTCTAATCACTAGAAAGAAGCCCCTCATTATAATTTATAGGGAGAATGAGAGAGAAAAGAGAGAGGAATTCCAAATCTACCCCAACCACCTCCAGGTTGCATTTAATTCATCTCATTATGGTGGTAGGTGAGAACCCTAGCAAACCCAAAAAGTGGTGAACTATATTTTGCATTTTTAAGAATTTTTTCCCACCTAATTAAATATATCCAGTTACAGTTGGACAGAGGACCTCGTAAGCTTTCCAAAAATTCCAACCTTGCATGAATCTGAGCTCCCTGTGAAAAGTTATGGCCATCTGAATATCTGTGCCAGGGTTTGCTTTCTGTTAGGGTGTCAACGCTCAAAATGTTGCGCCTCCTGAAGATGCGCCTCAGCGCATCCATCCTTATGTTGACATACCCTTTACCTGCGCCAAGGCATGAATTTCTTCATGTCGACACCTTATGTCATGCGCCCTTTACCTGTGCCAAGGCATGAATTTTCTTCATGTCAACACCTTATGTTGTGCACCCTTTACCTGCACCAAGGCACAAATTTCTTCATGTCGACACCTTATGTCGTGCACACTTTACCTGTGCCAAGGCATGAATTTCTTCATGTCGACACCTTATGTCATGTGCCCTTTACCTGTGCCAAGGCACGAATTTCTTCATGTCGACACCTTATGTCGTGCACCCTTTACCTACGCCAAGGCGTGAATTTCTTCATGTCGACACCTTATGTCATGCACACTTTACCTGTGCCAAGCCGCGAATTTCTTCATGTCAACACCTTATGTCGTGTGCCCTTTACCTATGCCAAGGCGTGAATTTATTCATGTCGACACCTTATGTCATGCGCCCTTTACCTGCACCAAGGCGTGAATTTCTTCATGTCGACACCTTATGTCATGATCTCCATATTCTTCTGTTTTTCCCATATCTACCCGAGGGGGAAGATATATACAACAGTAACAATTTATTTGTATTTGTAAGTATAAAAATTAATGGATCAGTTCTAAAAAATATGGGGACGTAGGAATTCTGAACCCCATAAACAATATTGGTTTAATATGATTTTTCCTTTTAGAATCTGATTTTTTGCATTCAGTTTAAGAATTGTACTTCAAATTTCAGTTTGGATGCAATAATCAATCATTTTGATAGTTTACCAAAAATTAGATAAATCAATTTTATAATTTACAATGAAGGGAAGTTAAAATCAGTTTGGATCAGTCATAATTCATTTTTTAAAATCAAATTATGATTAATTTTGGATTAATTAATTTCTTGAAAGTTGATGAATCTTTAAGATCCTAGTAAAAATTTAAAAATTTAAAATATTAATGGGTATTTATGGATCATGTTTTGGTATCAAAACAAGTTGATTTGATAGTTTGATTTCTTCAGGTCATGCATTTGGTTTAGTTTTGATTAGACAGGTACAGGTGCACTATGGGAAAGATGTCTAAACAGGAAAAGCTCAAATAACTTGAGTTAATTAACCACCAAATTTAGGAATAAATTACTTTCCTAAGAAACAAGTTCTATTCCCTCAAGGAAGAAACTACATGTTTGAGATCCGAGCTTGATTCCAAGGATGATCTCTTGATCAGTTTATAATGTGGAGAACTAAAAAGTGAATTACCTTTAGCTTCATATGTAAAAAATCATGACTGATGAATGCACTGTAAGTTATTCACCATGTGATTATTTTTCTTCCTCCCATTCGAATTTGAATTTAGGTAATGATTCTTTGTGTTTATTTTAAAAACACACTAAAGGTATTGTATCTCAATTATTAATGTAAATGGGGTTTGATGGAAGAGGCCTTGGTAAAAGTGGCCAAGGTGTTATTAACCCAATACAGATCAAGGTTCATCCTTGTTTTGTAGGCTTGGGTTTCCCTAGTGTGGGAATGGAAATTGGAGGATGCTCCAAACATGTTAAAGGAAGATGATCTTCTAACAACAAAGTGAATACCCCACTAGTACCACAGGATGGATTTGGTAAGAGAACACAGTGAAGAGGTAATGAGATTCCACTTCTAAATTTTTATCATAATCATAAGAATGATAAATATTATAATACTTCCAATGTACTCTTTCCACTTAATAAATTTGGCTTTGATATTTAGAAAATATGGAACGCTTTTCCTTGCACTTTTTGTGGATTGCATAACCATTTTGTTGCCAGTTCTTGGAAAAGAAGGAAATTGATGAAGAAGTTGATGTCGTTCATCAAAAACAAGGCATTTGATAAAGACCAATCTTGTAGCTCTCACTAAAGAAATGGCAGATATATTCCCTCATCCCATAAGAAGGATAAGGGGAACTATTGCACTCATTTTTGTATGAGTGGAAACAAGGTTGAGAAATTCTAGAAACTTCACCCAAGTCATTTGAGAAACGGTAATAAAAATTTGGTTTACAAGGTAAAAGAAGTTGTTAATGCAGTAGCTAAGAATAAAACAACCTTGGATATATCCATAGATTGTCCATAGATGATTCCATTTTATTTTGATATGGATAATGAAAACTCGTGTTTTAGATAGATTTATATTTGCATAGTTGTAATTGATGAATAACATGCATTCTTTTCAAAGCATTTTGTGGCATTCTGATGAATGTTGAAAGGAAAAAATCCCATATATTCATTTTTTATTTGAAATTTGATAATGGTTTCACTTGTAGGGAATATCTAAGGGTCAGGTTTATCATACTCATATTATACTTCTCACTTGTTAAGGATGAAAAAATCCATTGTTATTATTAGCAGCAGAGTATGCAGATTCAAAAAGCATGTTTATAATGTCTATTTTTAGAAATTTACATTTCAGTATATGTTTCATTATGCATATTTGGGCACCATTTTGGCATTGTAATTAATATACAATATTAGTGTGTCTACACAGGGTATTCATGCATACATGAAGACCTTTTTTTGGGAATTTAATTGTAACTACGCTATGTGGTTACACTTAGTATGTACATTTATTACACTAACAAACTAACTTGCATATTTTCTTGGTGATATTTTGTAGTGGATAGTAGTCTCACTAGTTGTTGGTATGTAAAAAATTTGATTCTATCCTTTTTATAGTTCAGAATATTGGGATAGATATGTTATTGGAAGTTTCACATGATTCAGTTTTGACTATAGATCTTTTTGGCATGTATGGTCTAAACATTTTGGATAATGATATTTGCAATAGTTGAAAAATTCACAGGGGTTGTGGAGACTATTTATTTTTAGCATTTAGTTGTGTTTTTACATTGATCTATTTTGGTGGAATTGAATTTACAATGGTTGGCCTTATCACAGAGTATCAGTTGAACACTTTCCTCTTTAGGAAAATAGATGTTTATTTTTTATCTGATCGATTATTAGTGATCACAGTTATAGTTATTGGGATTCGAGTTAATATCTATCGTAGATATTGGCATAATCACATAGTATCAGAGGATAGTTGTCTATTCTAGCATACAATTGTCTAATTTTTGTTGATTGTTTTTTTATGATTAGATGATCAATAATTTGCAGTGATTTAATCCATGATGCTATTTTTGGATCATGTATGTGTTTGATAAATGTAGGATGATTAGCAACATTGGTGGATGAAAAATAGATTTTTGTGGATAAAAATATTTTCCAGTGGGGAGGAGTGATCTGAAGGATAATTCAGAACTTCAAAACTTCCCTAAATCTTCCAAAATAATGACATCATGGTAGATCATTCTAAGAGCTTTCCAATAGTATAAGGAATGTTGAAAATGGATCTCATATGCAAAAGTTACCACTAGTCAAAGTTTGGTCAACATTGGGATAAAGAAGGGTCAACTGGCCAATCAGTCCATGACACATGGTAAAAGAGAAGTTTGAACAAAAATTTAAAATTTGGTTTTATGACTCCGGACTTTGACGCTCGTATACATATAGGTGGGCCACACTATTTGTTGGTTAGAGGCCCTCATCCAGGGTCAACACACTCTTTTTGAGGAGGGGTTCCTTTGCCACCTTTCTTTGTATTTACATTACCACAGTTATATATATATACAATGTATTGGTGTTATGAATGTGGGAAATATTACAAGGAATTGATATTATGCATTACAGGGGACTAAGTTAAACCGCCAACTCAATAAGTCAGTCACCTAACTTCCCCCAATGCTTGAATTTTCCAACAAGGAACTAAACATAGCACAACCATCTATGTGGCAATAACTTGGCGAGTCAGCATGTGCACCGGCCTATCCATGAGGCCTTATCAACTTCCACGCCAGCCACACTCACATTGTGGAAAAACCAACTCAACCACCACCTACGTGGTATAAAAAATCTTGCCATAGCCACATGTGTGGCCTTCTAAAATGCGGCCCATATCCGCTTAAAACATGTCTCCCACCCATTTTTAAACCTTTGGCATGTTTCTCCCCCAAAGAATGTGGGATATTGATCCCAATATAGTGAAAAATGAGCTGGAGGGTGGTTGGGGTGGTTTGAACCCCCAATCACTGGTTTACCAAAAATATTCTTCACTGACATGCCACAATAGCTTTTCAAGTTATAAAGGGAGCTCATACTTATTTAAAGGGAAGTTTTTACAGGTTTGTGTAAAGAGGATAACATGTAGTTTTTGGAAAATAGATTTTTTGAGGCATTTAGAGGCCAAAATATACTTTGAAGAAAACTGGGAAGTTGTTTAAAATTAAAACACAATCTAGTGATATAGTTATTTGTCCATTTTGGAGTTCATACATTGATTTTGTAAAGCATTTTATGCAGATTTTTTTTCTTTGAGCTGAAGAACAATCAAATGCTAAGCCAAGAAAAAACAAATAGAGTGAATTATGATCATTATCAGATCTCACGGGTTCTCTAATACTTATAACGGGTAACAAAAGATTCATTATTTGATTTGTAATAATTTAATTATATTTATAAGTCTAAAAATTAATGGATCGGTTCTAAACAAACCCGAGGATGTAGGAATCCCAAACCCCATAAACAGTCTTGGTTTAGTCTGATTTTTCCTTTTAAATTATTATTTTTTACATTCAATTTAATAATTCTAATTCACATTTAATTTTGAATGCAATAATTAATCATTTTGACAATTTACAGGAAATCGGATAAACTTGAATTTGAATGGCTTTGATCAAACAGTGAATTAATGGAACTTAAAATTAGTTTTGGATCAGTCATAATTTAATTTTTAAAATTATATTTTGATCAATTTTGGATTAATTAATTTCCTAAAAGTTGATAAATCTTTAATATCCTGGTAAATAGTTAAAAAATTAAAGTATTAACGGGTGTTTACGGATCACTACAGGTGAAACATCTTGCACTAAGGGATACATGGGGAGAGGTTGTGATGTGTACTCACAAGTACAGGTAGCTATATGGACTTTGGGATTTGACTCTAACTCAACTAATCCTATGATTTTAGTCTAATTCCTTTGATCCAAGTTAGAAGCAACTCATGGATCAGTAGACATAAAGGATTATTGATCATGGGTTCTTATAAGAATACCTTTGTTGGCACTTTGAGGATTAGCTTTCTCATTTTTAGGGAATTTTTGGGAAAGATTCTCTATAAATCCTAAGGATAGCATTTTGTGGAGCAACAAGTCCTATATGGGTACCTTGTTCCTACAGGGTTGGCTAAGAACATGTCAATAAATAGTTTCCTTTGATCTTTTGGAAGTTGTTGTATAAACTTGTTTCAGTATCAACAAGACCGAGCATCATGGCCGATCACTCTATAGAATCCACAATATAAATTAGTTTCATAATCCCTTGGTATTTAGTTTTGGTTTTTTTGTGATCCATAATTTCAATTTTTATTCAAATAATAATTGTTGTAATTATAATTTAGAGGTCTTTGGCCTTGATTTTTGGTATTGATTTGGGGTTTAGGCTTGAACCTACTGTGAGGGAGAGTGACCAAGATCAACTGCATTAATAGAAGGAATGGGATTTTTGTTCCTTTAATTATTTACATTTCTTCTATTATTATTTACATTGTTATTGTTCACAACATTTTTCTTATTAGGTTGGTCAGTAACACCATCTATTATGACACCACGGTTCTGATTAAGGACCTTGGGTCCTTCGTTTTTGTTTGAACCATTCTCAAAGTTTGATTTGTTTTAGGTGGAGGTGATCAACATCTCATTGGGTCCAGACATCTTGTGTCCTCTATTGATTTCCAGTTGGTTAATGTGAAGTGTGCCCTCTAAAACTTCCTCATAAGTCCAAAGAGGAAACTTCTTGACTTATTCCTTAGTATATCGATTAAGTGAGAGGAGGAATAAGTCACAGAGCTCCATTTTATCCATGTTTAGATGTTGGATTGGAAAAAATTGAATAAGTATCAAAATCACGTGGAGTAATGTGGCACGCAAGTGGGACACGTGTACACACGTGAGGACCAGTAAAGTGGCACATGGAAGGCTTGTACCCAGGAAGATAGAACTCAGGACTTGGCCAATTTTGTAGTTATGAGATAAAAATAGAAAATAAAGTTGGAGTGTGGCTCAAGAAAAGGATAAAAGCAGGATGACTTGGTGGCCAAAAAAAGGATGTTTTAGAGAATGAACATGCAGATTGAGCACACGCATGAAGGCTATTAATAGTATTAAAATAATTGTTATTTATACGATGATCTATTATTAGTTTTCTTGTAAATCATGCATGTAGTCTATTTTAAGCACACCTATTATTAGGAGAGTGCATGGGAAATGAAGGGAAATTACCCACCCCTATAAAAAAATGTGTGTGTGTGTGTGTGTGTGTGTGTTGAGTTTGGATCTTAATTACTTCATTAAAAGATTGTTTTTACATGTTGTTGGATTTGACAGTGACTAGAATTAGTCAGGAAGTGATCGACATCAGTCAATTATCAACTAGCATGGGTCAGGAAGTGACCAACATTGGTCAGGCAGTGACCGACATCGATCAGGTACTAACCGACATCGGTCAACCTGTGCGATGATGCTTTTTTTTGGTCAAGAATTAGAATAAATATTTTACTTTAAAGATGATTTATTGATTGTAAAATAATGGTTAGTTTCCTAGAATAGATAGATATGCATGCATTCACTATATGAGGGTATGAGAGAAGAAAATAGTAAGTGTTTTCATGTTATTTTTCTTTGTGAGAAAGAAAGAGTAGCTAAGTGAGGAAAAAATATTGAACATCATGTGAGGTGTTGGAAGACAACAGATCTTCATTGTATTTCCTTTGTAAATCACTAAATAGTAATCTTGGCCATTTCTTGGTGGACGTATCCCACACAAAGTGAACCACGTTAAATCCGGTGTTATCTTTCTCTTATTTATTTTATCTTCTGGTTTATTTCCACAGTCATTACTTGTATGATTTATCTGATTTTAGATATGTGAAAAACTATTATATGGTTAAACCCCAACAAATGGTATCAAATATTTGTTTGTAGGTTTTTTGTGTTTACAGGATTAAATCATAGAGGGTTTTCTAATTGAGTGGGAGCATAACAATGACAGAAGATAGTAATTACCAAGTAGAGAAATTTGATAGTCATAATTATCAACTGTGGAAGATAGAAGTGGAGGATTATCTGTATCAGAAGGATCTATACCCACCATTGGATGAGCATGCACATCTTAACATGATGACTAATGAAGAATGGAAGGTTCTTGACAGAAAGGCTCTGGGATCTATAACATTGAGCTTGGAAGCATTGGTGACGTCAAATTTTATAGATGCAAAAACCATAGTAGAGTTGATGAAATATTTAGCAAATTTGTATGAAACTCCTAGTGCTTTGAATAAGGTTTATTGGATGAAAAAAAATATTTAATTCTAAGATGCAAAAATGTGGATTTGTATCTAATCATTTGAATGATTTACAGTCTATTGTAAATCAATTAAAATCAGTAAAAATTTTGTTTGATGATGAAGTGAAAGCACTTTTATTCTTATGCTCTTTACCAGATAGTTGGGATAACTTGGTAATGGTTAGTAATACAACGTCTACTTCTAAAGGTTTGAAATTTGATGATGTGGTTAGTGTAATCCTTAATGAGGAAATACATAGGAAAAGATTAGGAGAAGCATCATTTGGAAACGCTTTAAATGTAGAAATAAGGGGAATATCTAAGGAGAGATAATCAAAGAGAAAGAAGAATGTGAGATCAAAGTCAAGAAATGGTATAGCTAGATCCAAGTATAGAGATTTACTTTGCTAGAATTATGGAAAGAGAGGACACGTATAGAAGGAGTCTTGGTCTAAGGAAAACAAAGAGAATACATTAGACAAAGGTAAATAAAAAGGTAAAGAGTCACATGTTACAAGTGAGGTAAAGAAAAATTCCCTTATTCTCTCCTTTGATAATAAATTAGAATCTTGGGTTTTAGAGTGTGGAGCTTCTTTCCATGTTACCCCTAATAAGGGTTATTTCAGAAATTATGTTCAGGGTAATTTTGGATGATTTTATTTAGGAGATGATGAGCCATGCAATATTACTGATAAAGGTAATGGTCATCTAAAGTTGAAAAATGAAAATCCATGGGTGTTGAAAGATGTGAGGCATGTGCCAAGCCTCAAGAGAAATCTAATATTTGCAGGGAAACTAGGTGAATCTGGATGCGTGGTTACATTCACAGCCGATTCTTGGAAGGTTACCAAAGGATCTCTTTTTGTGGAAAGAGCTAAGAAGGAAAGAACTTTATATCTATCTACTTGTGTTACTAATTCCTTTTCTATGTTATCTACCACATATTCAAATGCAGCCATGTGGCATAATCAGCTAGGCCATATGAGTGAATAAGGAATTTTTGATCTTAAAAGATGAGGGTAAGTTATTAGATTTGAAACAATTAGATCTTAATTTTTTTTAGCATTACATATTTGGAAAGTAGAAGAGAGTGAGATTTCTCAAGGTTGGGTCAACAAAGAAGGAGCAGAAATTGGAGCTTGTACACTCAAATGTGTGGGGACCAACTCAGGTAGCTTCTATTGGAGGATCCCAATATTATGTGACTTTCATTGATGATTCCACAAGGTATGGATTTATTGTATTAATCATAAATCTTATGTTTTTGAGACTTTTAAAAGGTGGAAAGCCCTTGTGGAAAATGAAACAAACTTAAAATTAAAGTGCCTTAGATCTGACAATGGTGGTGAGTACTGCAGCAAGGATTTCAATGATTATTGTTCAGTGAATTGAATAGGAAGAGAAAGAAAAATTCCTAGAACTCCACGAGATAATATATTTTTAGAAAGAATAAACATAATAATCATGGAATGTGTTAAAAGCATGAGGATACATGTTAGTGTGCCTTTGAATTTTTTTGTAGAAGCTGTGGATACAATAGTGTACTTGATCAATAGTGAGCCTTCAACAACACTAGATGGTGGAATACCAAAGGAAGCTTGGTTTGGAAAAGAGGTAAATTTTTCTTTTCTTATAGTTTTTGGCTCAGAAGCTTTTTTGCATGTTGATAAGGAAAATAGGAAGAAGTTGGATGCTAAATCTAAGAGATGTATTTTCATTGGTTATGACTCTGGTGATTTTGGATATCATTTTTGGGATTTAGAAGATTATAATATTGTTAGGAGTTGTGATGTTGATTGGAATGAAAAAAGAATGTATAGGCATCAGGTATAGTTTTATTATATTTTGAAGGAAAATCAACTTTTGGATCTAAAACAAACATCCACAGACACCAGCATTAGTTCTACAAAATCTGGTGTTGGTCGGGCTAACCAGTATTAACAGACAAGATTGGGTTCAGAACAAACAATTACTTGAACCGGCATCGGTACTCCTCAAACTGATGGCAGTGATGCAACCAAAGTTAGCTGGAAGATAGAGGAACCGCACTAGGTATTAAGAGATCGACATCAGTCACTGAAAAAACTAACATGAATATGCAACAGGCACAGAATGAGTCCCACACACCCTAGATCTCAATGAGAAGGTGACAAAGAGTAACTAGACCTCCAAAGAGATTTTCACCTTCTTTTTCTTATTTATTATTGACTAATAGTAGTGAGCCAAAAATCTTTGAAGAAGTAATGTAGGTAGATACCCATGTGCAATGGGAGCATGGCATGGATGAGGAGATGGACTCCTTGGAACAAAATTAGACATGAGATTTGGTCAAGTTACCAGTAGGTAAGAAAGCACTACAAAAAAAATAGGTTTATAGGATCAAGGAAGAAGAGGGTGGATTGAAAAGATACAAGGCACAGCTTGTGGTAAAGGGATTTGCACAGAAAATAGGTTTTAACAATGAAGAACGGAAAAAGCTATGGAATGAGGCTAAATAACCTCAAAGCTTTGATAACTCATCTATGGATCATAAGATTAGAGATAAACAAGAAACTATCTATTTGCATGCATATATAAACTTGAAATAAAAATTCAAACCCTAGCATATCTAAATATTTATCTACTCCATGAAAGCTTAATTAATGTGAACCTAGTTTAGATTCTAAGCGATCAAATTTGTTTCTTGTTTCTCAAGGTATTTGAGAGTGAGAGCTCATCGTTAATGGCTACAAGACCATATGGTTCCTCTCATTTACTCAAATCTTGAGTGAATAGTGCAGTGGTGGAGAAAATAACTCAAAAACAATATAAGAGAGCTCAATATCCTAAAATGGCATAGTTTATGCTAAGGAAGGAAAACTCATGGCTTGAAGGGATGCACTTAGGCTTGTATTTATAGATATTGGTTTGGAAGAGTTTGGAATTCTTGTGCATGTGGGACTAAATTCTAAAAATAAATTTAGGATTAGGAGCTATATAAACATGCTTTAGACTAATTAAGCTAGGATTAAGCTAGTTAAACTTGATTAGCAATTGATTATAGATTCATTAAGAGTTGGGAGGGGTCTAGTTAATCATTTGTGACTAATAGATAGCCTAAGAAGCTTGTAGAAGTGGTTCATAGATAACTAGGGAGGTTCTGAATGGTCGAAAGGAGGAATGTTTAGCTAATAAGAGAGATATTATCCCAATTAGATGATTATACGAGGAATAAAACCAAAAGAGTTTCATGAATGGGAATATATGAATGGAGCGAAGAATGGGGAATTAACAAAGTGTCGTTAATCGGTTGAATTGGAGGAAATTCTAAGTGTAAGAATATTTTAGGTGTCTATAGCAGGTATTAACTTTGATGAGATTTTTTCTCCTTTAATTAAGATTACTTCTATTCATACTATTCTAAGTTTGGTTGCAACAAAATATTTGCATTTAGAACAACTTGATGTTAAGATGACTTTTCTTCATGGTGATTTGGAGGAAGAGGTTTATATGTAGCATATACTTGGTTATGAAGTCAAAGGTAAGGAGAAACTTGTGTGTAGATTGAAAATAGCCTATATGGGCTCAGGAAAGATCCAAGGCAATGGTATTTGAGATTTGATAGTTTTATGCATGAGCATGGTTATATGAGATGTGAATTTGACCATTGTGTTTATTTTAAGAAGCTTGAAAATGGAAGCTATATTATTCTGTTACTGTATGTGGATGATATGTTGATTGCAGGATCTAGTATGCAAAATATTGGTAAACTTAAAGAAAGGCTAGCTCACACATTTGCAATGAAGGATTTGGGAGCTGTAAAGAAAATCCTTGGCATTTAAATTCACCGAGATGGAAAAAATAAGAATTTTTATTTGTCTCAGGAGGCTTATATCAATAAGGTGTTGGAAAGGTTTAACATGCAGAATTCAAAACATTTTAGGACACCTATGGTTGGATACTTAAAATTGAACAAAGATAGGTGTCCTTCATCACATGAGGAGGTAGAGCATATGGAACGTGTTCCCTATGCTTCAATGGTAGGAAGTCTTATGTATGTCATGTTTTGTACTAGACCCGACATTGCATAGGCAGTGGGAGTTGTGAGCAGTTTTATGGCTAATCTAGGTAAAGTACATTGGAAAGAAGTCTAATGGATTCTAAAGTATTTGAAAGGGGCATCTGATATGGAGTTATGGTATAGATTGTCAGATACTTCTTTACACGGCTATGTTGATATAGATATTGCTGAAGTTTTGGATGGTAGGAGGAGCGCCACTGGATATGTTTTCATAGTAGGTGGAATGGTAGTTAGCTTGATTTTGAGATTGCATAAGGTTGTGGATTTTTCTACTACAGAGGAAGAGTATGTTATAGACACAAAAACTAGCAAGGAGATGATATGGATGAGTAGGTTCATGGAAGAGTTGGGTAAGGAGAAAGAGGATTATAGATTATACCATGATAGTCAGAGCATGATCCATCTAGAAAAAAACTCAGCATTTCATTCAATAACGAAACACATTTAGTTGATGTATCACTTCATATGGTAGGTGTTGGAGGATGGGCATCATAAGTTAGAGAAAATTCATACATATGAGAACCATGCGGATATGCTAACAAATCCATTGGTAAAGGAGAAGTTGGAGCTTCACTCCACTTCTGTTGATCTTCAAGTTTGAGACTTGAAGAGGAAGAAATGGACCAAGGAAAAGGATCCAATGATGGTGATGTACAGTACAATGCATAAATTAATCTCCAAGTGGGAGATTTTTTAGTGTGGAGCTTAATTAGTTCACAAAAATCTTGTTATTACATGGTTTTGTATTTAACATTGAACAACATCGGTCAGGAGGTGACCGACGTCGGTCAGGTAGTGACCATCATTGGTTAGTTATCAACCAGTATGGGTCAAGAAGTGACCAGAATCGATCAAGCAGTGATCGGCATCAGTCAAGCAGTAACTGGCATCAATCAACCTATGCAATGGTGCTTTGTCTTTTGGCCGAGAATTATAAATAAAAAAATTCTTTAAAGATGATTTATTAATTGTAAAATCATAGTTAATTTCCCAAAATAGATATATATTCATGTATGCACTGTATTAAGGTATAAGAGAAGAAAATAGCAATTTTTTGCATGTTATTTTTCTTGGTGATTGTTGGCGAGAAAATTTTTTGGGTGGACAAACTTGTGGATTTCTTTCCAATGCTCTGGGAGTCTAAGTCCCTCTACTTAACTAGTGCAGCTAATGTATATGCATGCGCGAGTAAAGGTGAATTTTCCTTTTGTCCTTGTGGTCAAGGATCTAACAAGGGAACTACACTAACCCTCCATAAAAGCTAGCAATCTCTTGTTAGGGAATACTTTGTCTAAATAGTGGGAAAGGGGAGTGAGAAAAGAGGTAGGAGAATAAATGTTATAGGTAGAAAATCATATTCCTACACACACTAGTTAGAAATTTAATCACATGAACTAAAATTAGGAAGAAATAATACTGCAAACAACAACAAGACTAATTAGAATTTAATGAACAAAAATTATCAGTAAACCCCTTAGTCAAAAAAAGATCTAGAAACTCCTTCTTCTTATATTGATGCTCAAGCAGAAATTGTACATAGTATGAGAATGGAAGACATTAAGAATAGGGGAAAAGTGGCTAACTCTTTTCACTCACAAGTGAGAAAAACATCTCTCATGAAATTACAAGAATACAACCAACTAGAAGAATTTCGAATTAGAACACCTTGGAATGAAGAGCTCATTACAATTTATAGTGTTAAACTTGAATCCTCATCTTCCTGATGCTCTTTCATATTCCTCATTTTGAATTTAGACTATTCATATTCCTATTCAAATATTAATTCCCTTTTATAAAAATAAGGTGACTTAAATTTTACATCATGTCTCTAAAGTCACTTTAAGACATATCAAAAAGTGCAAACCCTCAACGCAAAATTAGAACATAGAGGAGAGAGAATGTTGGGAGGGAAGAAGGAGGAGGAAAAGAAAGGATGTCACACCTGATGAAGTCTGTAAGATCCTTGTTGATTGAAAACTCAAGTGCAGTGAGACTCTAAATCTTTCAAACTCCTTACACCCTAAGAAACTCCTTCAAATTAGCTCATGAATGCTTGCCAAGTTGAATGAACAGTTCCACTGATGACCGCAACTCCCAACCTATGTATGATATACCTGTGACCCAAACTATGTAGTGAGTATCGAAAAACATTGTTCAGTTCCCTGAGATGGACCTCAAATTCCCTATGATCAATGCCCATGGATGATCCAGAATGATGGTGTTAACCTGAATGATCATCCCTTTATGTCTCATTGTGCTAAACTTTCCCTTTGAGAACAACCTGCTATTTTTAGAATATGATCCCATGCTCTACTATTCTGGGACATATCACCTGTATCTTGCTCTAGTTTCACCTTCTGAAACTTCTACCATATTCAACCTCCTCTGTTCCCGAGATATTGCTATTTTTAGCACATTTCTATTTTTAGCAGGTTGCTATTTAGGGACCTGTTATTTTGGGAAGAAGTCATTTTCTTGTCTTACTTTCCATTTTACCCCTTTCCTGATTGTCTTGAGTGATTGAACTTGTAATTCAGTGGGGATCACCATTTATAGCATGTGAGGAAGTATAACATATGCTATTTTTATTAAATGGTGAAAACAACCTCTGTTTGTGACAAGAACAACTATTTTGGATTCGGCTCTTCGTCACGAACTCGTGCTCCAATTTTCACCATGATTCGCTTACCAGAAAGCTCATAAATGAAAAATAAAAATTTATGCCTGGAAAGAGATTTGAGTATGGAGCTACTAGGGCATAATACTCATAAAAAATCATTCCTTCATATCTTGATAAACTGACAACTTCATCGTGTAAAAACTAGTTTGAGAGAAACTAGATTTTTTGGAGACCCTTCCCTCTAAAGCTAGGATGATTTTGCCCGCCGGATCTTTGGGAATTTAAAAATTTATTCAAAGAGGGAAGAATTATGATAAAAAACACATCCCTCCATGTCCCTAAAAAATAGGGACTTAATGGCGTGAAAACTAGTTCACGCAAAACTAGATTTTTCAACGATCATTCCCTCCAATTTTCGTATGATTTCCCCCCATGGAACCCTAAGAAGTGGAGAGGTAGCTTGCTTATTTTTTCCACTACTGTGTCATGAAGGCCATTAATGGAGCTTGAAATTTATAGGTTTGGTTTTTTCATCCATTCGTGATGAAATAAACTCTATTGTGATAGGTTTTTTCTTCTTGTCTCACTGGTGAAATTTCTCTTCAATCCGGTTGCCGGTTTGACGAGAAATTGAGTCTTTGTTCTTCATGGAGCCAGAAGAAAAATTTATTTACTGGTGAGAATTCCTTTCTCCAAATGGGAGGTTTGAATATTATTTTTTAATGGCCTTCAAGAGATAAGAATTCAGCAACAGATGGTTTGTCAATCCGTGCACCGGTTTGTAAGATATGTTTGAATCTTCGTTTTACGGTAATGGAGGTTTTTAAAGAATTCCTTCGCTCTTCTCTTTGATTCTTCATTCCTATGGATATTTTGATAAATATTTTATTTGAAACCTATGAATATTCATGGAGTGGAAGGTGTTTTTTTCCATGATGGAGCTGGTTCAAAAGAACAATGGTGGACTGAGGTGTTCTCTGCAACTTTCTTGTCGCAATGGAGAAACAGTTAGAAGCAGTAAGAAGCAGCCAGGAGTTAGAAATTTTTTTCAAGTTTTGGAGTTGGATTTGGGAATCAATTTTTTGTCCCTGACATCCCTCATCTCAAAATTATGTGAGGGACATCAATTTCCATGGTGAGTAAGATGGCAACACGTGGCGGCAATCCGACGACAGGGAGTGAGAGCTAGAAAATCAACTTTAAAGCACTGAGGGGCTAGAAGCGGGTCACATGGGTGACCAGAAGTTTCCCTTAGAGGTATTGGGTGAATTTTTCAAGTTTTTATGTCCCTAACATGTGAGGGACATGATGGACATCAAATTCCATGGTGCTCCTGGAGCTGACACATGGCAGAGATCCGACGACAGGGAATTTGAGCTCCCAAAAGCACCCGGGGGCTAAACTGACGATCCTGAAGGTCGCATGAGGTTATAGCATGAGGTTTTAGAGGTCATATGGGGGATGGGAAAAAAAATTCATGGTTGATGTCCCTGAATCTTGAGGGACTTCAAGGAAACAAAATCCCGCTAGGCTCCTGGAGCTAACACGTGTCCTCCCAAAATTTCGCTAACTCCCGAACTCGCTCCAAGATGACAACTTGAGACGATGATAACTTTATCTCCCTATGAACATTTTTGGTGTAAAATTATATGATCCTAACTAGAAATGGAATTATGAATCCAATGGTTTGGGTATTATGTCTTGATTCCTCCATTTGATCCTTGAAAAAATGGAGTTTTTATTTGGTACTCCACCTGTGCATGAGAAAAACTACTTGCAGACCTAATGCGCCAAAGTGTTGTGAAAAAATGATTTCACCATCTTGTAGTTCTTGGAATTGTATTTCTAGTGATGTTTTTTTTCTCCTATCTCTATCTAGAGCTCTTGGTATCACCTTCAGAAGCTCAATGGTTGTTTTGGCCTGTGCACTGACTATTCAGTGAACCCTAATTTTGGTGAAACTGCCCCAACTTCTCTTAGCCCTTCCAGAATATTCCTGAATCACTTCCATGATATCCCAAGACCATTTAATCACCTCCACATCCATTTTGGATTTTCTGTTCCACTCCATGGGGTTGCTCCAGCTCCTAGGAAGGTCAGTGATAGCCCTTCCCACAACTGCATGTAGCTTGCAACTTTTAATGAACTCCTAAAATCACCTAGGGGGAATGAATGTACTTTCCTAAATCACATAGGGGGATGATATAATGTTAATTGGGAGGTCACTTGGACTGATTAGATAGACCCATGGTGCTTTGGAATGATAATACTTGAAAAAATTAACACAGGGGTATAGTTGTCATGCTCAGAAATTGTTAATTTCCTTGTTGCACATTTGCATGAAAACATTTGGCTCTATCTTGGGGACATGACATGGACTGAATCGCATCAAAGACATGACATGAAGAATCTAGAATCTCAACTTTAGACAATATGACATAGTGCCTTATCCATTGGGCCCTACGGAGTCACTAGAAAAATATGCTACACAACTTTCTTTATTAAACAATGCACACACACAAACAAACAAACAAACAGAAAGGAAACACACAAAGGGGGGAAAACAACACACAACAAGAAAGGGAAATTATACAAGGGGAGGGAAATTAATAGAGGTGGGGAAAGGATATATACATACCCAATAATGGGTTGAGAAAAGTACATGTCATCATGAAATAGTGGATTGAAGTATGACCATTAAAGCACAAAAACTATTATTCGATCAAACCATGCTTTGGTGATGACTTTGCATGGCTTGAGAAGAAGAAGGCTGACCATAATTCCATCTTGGTACTCATACTACATAGAGAACATTCTTACATCAAATGAACACTTCATCACTTTCTCAAAACTCTTTTACCTTTATGCTCCCACTTTACGTCATGTGACCATGTGACATCATTTTTCCATGTCCTCAAGAGTGGGAAAATTTCTCCTGTCATGAAAACATTCATCTCCTTTTATTTACGACTTCAAATTGTCTCTTATATCAGCAAAACACTTGGAAGGAGTGAGAACAAACTGATTTTCTTCCCATTCAATAATTTCCCTAAACATCCCGCTTTGTTTCTTTGAGCAATTGTTTTCAAACATGGAGGTTAAATCATTGAGCTAGAGATCTTCATCATCCTTGAGATATTGTTGCAGCATGGGAACATGTTCAAGGTGAATCTGATATTGGAGGATGGTGAGTTTAGTCTGATTTTAGATCATTTGGTAAAAATCATGCATACTCCCTCTTTATTGTCTAGAGAAATGGTTGCCAATATGCATTTGTTTGGAGTGCATCTTGATATCATTTTCAAAATTGCAGCTTTTGGTTTGGCCATGTAAGCATTCTTCACCCTTCATTGGATTTTTCCATATGAAATCTTGTCTTTTCATCGATGGACCATTCCATAATGATGGTAATAAGTTGGTTTTGATCACACTCCCAATGTTCTCGCATAATTTTTAAATTTTTTTGAACGAACTTTCTTCGATGTGAATCAGCTCAATATTTTCCATGTTATCATCTCCCACAAAAAAGATGTCATTTCCAAGATTGAGGATATTTCGAAGCAGATTCAATAACCTTTCTTGTTTTACACTTATGAACTTCTTTGCACCAATGTGGAAGGAAAAGACATGTTTTCATGTTTATTCTCGTCAACCAAAGTATTAAAGAAGTCATCATGCTTATCCAACTACTCCATCTCAACACCAAAATTTGGTGCACCAAAATAGGAAGCACAAATTTCATCATACATGTCTTGTATCTCCATGGCTAGGGTTAAGAGTTCAAGAGTGAGTTTAGGATCTTTAGTTTCTTCTACAGCCTTTAAGATATCTTGTATGAATAGTTCTTATGAAATTTCCATAGGCTTGTTTTTATCTTCATTGGAAGAATCTTCTTGTTGTGCCCCTAAGAGATGGTTAAAAATATGATCCATATAGGCCCATGATTACTTTGAAACAACCTCGTTCACCCTTTCCATGATTTTCATTTCCAAAGATTCACTTTCTTGTAAACACGGACATACTTGATTCATGACACCTATTGACAAGGAGAAGAGATCCAAGCTTCTTGGGAAGGGAACTTCTTCAAGCTCAAAATCCATATCATCTTCTTCTTGGTAAGAAGCAGAGAACCATGTTGGGGAAGCAGTATGAGAATAATTTCTAGCTACTTCTTTACCATCCATTATTGAATCTTCTTGCTTAGGTGAAAGATGAAGGCTATGTTTTCACCGTGATGATGATTCTGCTCCCTAAGTGATTAGAGGTTGTGTTTAAATTGTTTGTTCTCCTTAGATTTGAAAAGAAAGTGATCTTCTTCCATTTGATCATCCATGATTTCATTGGGAAGAGAGTTTGATTCTTTAACTTCCTCCATTTATTCATGCAACATTTCTGCATCACTTGAAGAATCAAAATAGGAGGGAAGATTATCTATGACCATCTTGAATTCATCATCTTCAGACCATGATGTTGGGTTTCTTTCTTGCCTTTTTCCACATCTCTCCATTTCATCATTAAGTGAAAGATCAAAATTTGAAAAGACATCCTTTATGCTTACTTTGAAGTGGTTGTCTTATTCATCATTGGTGGAGTCTGTAGTGAGCATTGAATCATCCATTATGTATCAAGGATCTTCCTTTATTGAATATATTATTCCCCCTATGGGTTGTTCCTCGAGTTAGATGGAATTTTTGAATGGTGATTCTATCTTTATATATTCTACTTCTTCCTCCATGATGTTTCTTTGGCTTTCATCAGAAGGTTCCATGATAATATCTTCTTCAGGAGCATCCAAGAATCTTCCGGTAATAAAAACCTCATAATATGGGCAGCCATCTAGGTCTTCTTCCATGGGGTGCATCTCGTATTCTTCCTCCATTTGATGCGGTGCTTCAAGATGTTCATATCTTATCTATAGAGCTAAATCATACCTCCAAATTTCATCAAAGACTTCAGGGTCAAAAATTCCTTTTATTATGCTCCGAATTCTTTCCACACATTCTCTTTTCAATATGTTCATTTCTTCATCACCGTATGCGAGGAAGTCATCTATTGATCAATGGAAGAAAGATAACCTTCTCAATATAAATACTTTAGAAACAAGGGATTTTATTTTTATTTTTTTTACACAATGTTCTCTATTCTAAATAAAACATAATTTAGAACACACATTCCATGCCAATCAATCTCATAACAGATAACCATATGCAGCTGTAAATGACTCGGTAAACTATCGATCTCTCATTTCATGACTTGGTTTCTAACCGATCTCTCATGTTTGTCTTTAAGTATTGAATACTTTAAGTATACTACATATACTTGGTTTTCTTACCTTATTTTGGGTACTAAGTTATCTATTCAAAGAACCTATCTAAATATTTGTTACCAATATTCATCTGAAATCACGTTCCTTAAACTAGGTGACATAAGGACAACGCAACTAGTAACTTGTGATACTTTGGCCAAATATTTCCAACATGTTGTTCATGTTACTATTCCTAGATGACATACTCGTCTAATCAAAATATGTCCTTCACCTCACTCATCTGTTATCTAGAATGGTCTTTACTGACTTCTGTTAGTCCACTTGCCCAAGGTTTGACCCTAGCCTAGATTAGTGACATAATTTAGTATAGGGAGCCACTCACGATGACTTAGGGTATATGGGCATACTCATTCCGACCTAATTCAAATGAATGTGCCTGGTTACCCTAACTCATAGTGTGTTACTTCCTATGCTAAATCATATTGCTAATCCTGACCTAGAGGGAAACTAAGTTCAAGTCCAGATTTGAGTAGATCTAGATGAACCAATGTTGAAGGGTGTTGCAACATGTCAACTACAACATTGTATCCTCGTGAAGACCCAAGTCTTCACAAAGGTACAGTACTACATTTGGCGTGTGCCAACATCTGTCAGAACCACTTCATCATGATGTACACACCTCAAGGAGGTCATTTCCCTTAATTAACTTAGAATTAAGATTTGAATTACAACAACCTTGCCAAACCCTAACTCCAACATTCCTTAAGTTCTTTATCCATATTTGGGTTGTTTATATATTAAATAACTTCAATATCTCATGATTTCCTTAATGTTCATTAACTTTATCTTATCAAGCAGTTATTCGAAAACTGAACAACATACATCATAAGGTTTATTTAATGTAATTCAATCATTTGAAGGAGGTGTATGAACCAATACAAGTTCTATTAAAATAGACCTCATAGGAATGAAGTCTAAATGGTTTATGGACACACACACCATTCATTTGTCTTACAATATTTTGAGAGGAGAATAATCTTCCTCTTTATGTTTAATTGATAAGGTTCATATACAATCTTTCCTTTCACACTCCTTATAACTTTTAAATGCATGCTCATTTAACATACCTTAATAAACCATACTATTTTAGAAAAAGAAACATCAATACCGATAAACTTATCAAGTTGTATTCTAGTAAAGGAAATTACACTATTTCCCATTCATTCATTTCATTAAATGAAAAATTAATAATGATCCAATCAATTAAGAATAATAACAACAAGATAGGATTACAAATTTCCTTCTAGTAATGAACAAGAGAATTTACACAACAAGTCAAAGTAACTTCCATATTTTCAATTCATCATGATTAAATACACCTTTTACAAGACTATGCATTTCAGACATATTACATGTCAAACAACATCAAGATCAATACGGAATACAATTGTTCCTCTTTCAATACATCTAAACAATGAATAAAAATTCCCTATCAAAGATCCAAACTTTTAAGCAACCAATACATCATATTAGTTAATTCCTTCCTTTTTCACTTACGAAGTCCATCTGCAAAAATTTCTAGCACGGGTCAGTTCATTGAACTGAGCATGATAAGCACTAAGTATTAAAACGAAATGCCTTCAAATAACTGTTTCATTAAAACAACTCTTCTTTTATGAAATAGGTAGAGTAAGTAGGAAAATCCTTCATAAGTAATAACAATTACAAAAGAAGCACAATTACTCAATCTAAATTAAATTATTAAAAAAGATCTTAGCATAATCAGCAAACTACAACATCATATCAAATAAGTAATATCCCATACAATTACTTATCTATGCCAAATAAAAGTTCCTATCAATTAATTCTTTCATAATTCTATCTGAATTTGAAATTCAGAGTTAATTTCATTATATAAACAAAGAGAGTTAATTTCAAAAGTAAGGACCTTCTATCTCTGCTTACCAAGTTTCATGAAAAGACATGTACAATCAAGTTTATTACAACATCTTAACAGGATTTAGGATGATTCATCTAATATCTTAAACAAATAAGAGAATCACATTTCAGATGTGGCATCCTAATTCTAGGTCTGATACATTGCCTAGGTTCACAAATAGGCCTCATGTTAACATTAGACAAGTATTCACTCAGTAACAGTGTATCACTTCAATAACTATAACAATATTTAATTCCTTAAATACAAGATAAGCGGAGAAGTAAGTAGTAACAACTACTACCCATTTAATTTAATAAAAGTAATACATTTGAGTCAATAGAACCTACAACAAAGTTTATATAAAGGAAGGAAGAACAACTGAAATAAACCATCTAAAACTTACTTTACCTTTCAGTTACCCGCATTCCCTTATTCATCTCAGAAAAGAAGAATCAACACCTAACTCCTATAGTTTCCAAAAATAACAATGGAGAAACTTACCTTCGAGAGTGACAGAGGAAGGAGTTATGCATTAGAAGGGATTTCCAATATTCATTCCAAAATATAAAGGTAGTAAAAGGACCAGTACAGACCATTCACAATACCCACAATTCTTTCTAGAGATAGAAATCATGTACAGAAGATACAGAACCGAATACATATGTAACTGTATCATTCAAGTTAGCCTACAAAGTGATTCATCTTTCAAGAAACAACAACGGTTATCAAGATTCTTAATTAATTTCAATAAGGATGCATGAAACAAACATAGAATGAACATTTATCAAAACTAACAATCCAAGAGTCGATTATCCATTCAACGAATCTCCATGAAGTTATAACAGTCAGATCATAACATGTTATACTAACAATTTACCAAGTAGTTTCCCAACTCGGGAGTGAGTAGGTTTACATCAACCAACCCAATTCCTAAAAGTGACAAGGATAGAAATATTGACCTTAAGAAAGTTGAATTGAGCTTAAGAAAGATGGTCACAAAATCGACCTGGAGAAAGCTGACTTCCAATGGATTTTCAAACAACATAAGTTCAACTATATACCAACAACTCAACTCCCAAAATCTCAAAAGAAGGTTCAAAACAAAGGTGATCAGAAGAGAATACTTCATCTAATGTTGTTTCCACGATAACATTTTAAAACCCAACAACCCATAAGTCATTTCATAGAGTTTTCGAGAGATAGAGAGAGAGAAAACCATTACCAAACAACAGGGTTTATGTCAAACTTTCTTTCTTTCTTCCACACGAGCTCAAACCGTAAACAGTAAGCCCGAACACCATTACCTACTTAGATTCATTAAGTACAAGGTTTGAATCAGTGGAGGTTTATACAGTTCAAAATAAGAACAAGTTACTCCTTCAGGGTTTTTATACAAGTTGAGTACCAGAATACAGAAAAATCCATAATTCCTCATTCACCCATTAACTGTTTTAAAAACCAGTTCGAGTTCACACTTGAAATCAAAGTATACTAATATAGTCCCAAAAAGGGAGTATTTAAACTTTCAACAAAATGAGATACGACATAGAATGGTATTCTTTTACCTTCAAAGAAAACAATCAAAGGCATCTAGTTTGAACAAAGTAGATTTACACAGTACAGTAAAACATGTTACCCATTCCTTACTTCCATACAAGTTTGAACTTATCCATCACATAGAAAATCATTTATCCACATGAATATGCACAGAAGCTATAATACTTTGTCAAACATAGAATCATCAGAGAAAGGATGAAGTTCTTGTTATCTACTGACCAAAACAATAACCCCACTATTAACTTATCAACTTCATAACTATAAACCATTCTGGGAAGACAAGCCAAATCACACAAGTTCAACTTGACTCATTCAAAAAGAGTTTCATGGCATGATTTACCATTAACCCACTCAGGGAGACAACCCATTGACAATATTTTAAGCAAGATTCACCAATAAGAAAAATATAGAAAAAGTATTCAAGAAAGAATCCAATATCCATCACAAACAACTACCCATTTGTTTTACAAGAGCAAAGTTATTTTAATGAGACATTTAGAGAAAATAAAGAAATCTTAATGGATAGAGCCTATCATGCCTAATAGTGCTTCTGTCAGTTTGAAGAATATTTCCAGCCGAGCCTCCAAAACTTCTTCTCCAAATGAGATCAACAACCAAATACCTCTTTCTCAATTGTCTCAAATACTTCCCTTGAATCGAAAATAGACCAAGGGAATCAAAAATAGCCACAAATTGAAAGTAGAACAACTGGTTCGAAAGAACCAGATAGCTCCATGCAGAGCAAAAATAGGAGAGCATGAATGACCAAACAACCTCCAACAAATCCACCCACATGGTTTCCAAGGTGGTTTGCTCACCAAAAATGAGGTTCATAAATGCCATTAATTCTCAAACTCCCACCTATCTCTCCATGCCACTGCCATCCAAAATTGGTGAATCCTAATTCAATTTCTGCATGCATACTAAATTTTAGTGATGACTCCACGTAGACTTCTGCTAATTTACATGCCTCTGCCTAAACTGGTAGTATGTTGTCCCTTTATTTCAAAAATCAAATCAAATTAATAACTTAGGAACCATCGCCAAGCTTCCACTTTTCCATACGACCCTTAGGTCCCTTTCCAATACTTCATTAGTTTAGGATAGATACCATTAGCTTAGGATATGACCATATAATAGTTTAGAAGTATTTACCATAGGTTTTCAACATTACAATAGGTAAATTTCCATCCTAGGATAGGTCATACTTCACAACAATTTAGTATTAGGTATAAGGTTAGAAATAGACCTAGCATCACCTTAGGTTATCCCCCACATCCCAACTTAGAACAAGCAACTTAAGATAGGATGCTATCCTGAAAAAAAAAGTAGACATAGATAGAAAATAGGTACCTTTACCTTAGTTTAGAATCCTGTTAGGATAGATCTCATAGGTCTAGGACTTAGATTTTTCCTCAATAGTCCTGAAGCAGGTCTCGTTCCACTTAACGTCGTTAAGCATCCTGAAGAGATCAATCAAAAATATCTGAGCACATAACATACAACAGAATGCAGGCATGATCTTTCAAGAAGATAAAAGAATTTGTAAACATACAAGAGTTCAGTCCATTATGTCCTCCAACCTCTGAATGTCAGTTTACCATTCAGATTAGGTAAGAAGATTTAAAACATACCTTGGATCAATGGAATTGATCCAAGGATTTGTTAATAAAAAGAGATAAGTTTGCAAACTTCATTACCAGATTACAACTTATCTATCAGAAGAAAAAATGGATTCTTTGCAAGCAACATCATTTCAGCCCAATGAATCCAAGAGCAGAAATGACTCATCCATGGAAAACATGATTTCCAACAATCAAAGGAACACACCTTATCAAGAAAAATCACATGTCAATGCTTGCAATGAAAAAGGGGAAAGATAACAGTTTGTCAAAGATGTTACATGCTTCCCTCCTAAAAAGAATCATCGTCCTGATGATTATCTCTTTAAAACAATTTGCATCAAGGACAATCAATTTATTAACTTTCTTTTCATATGTTCAAAACATATCAGAATTTTAAAATTCCAAAAACAATCAACATTTACTTAGTTGTTTAATTTAAAAAATGAAATATCTTCCCAAAACTGGCAGGTTTATTGTCATAAAAGAATAAAATCACAAATTTTATCAGTCAACAGAATCAATTCTGTTCAAATAAATATGGAAAAGTAGTTTTCATATCTTCTATATTTTCCCAGGTTGCACTTTCTTCATTAAACTGGTCCCACTGGACCTTACATTGACTTATTTCATGATTTCTTAAGTGCAACTATTGAGTTTCCAACACTTGCAAGGGTTTAACCATGATTATTCCTGGGTCTTGGACCTACAAGGAATTCCAATTTAACACATGTGATAAATTTGAAACGTATTTCTTAAGAAAAGAAATATGGAAAACATCATGCATTTGTGACAAAGTAGGAGGTAATGCTAAACGATAAGCTACAAGGTTGATTACTTCAACTATTTCAAAAGGTCCCACATAACGAGGTGATAACTTGGCAGCCTTGCCAAATGTTATAGAACTCTTTTTCGGTTTAACCCGAAGAAAGACCTTCTCACCAAGTTCAAATTTCCTATCAACCCACTTCAAGTCAGCATAACTATTTTGTCTATCTGTTGCTTCCTTTCAAGCATTCACGAATCATTTTAACTTGTTGTTCCATTTCCATAAGGATTTCAGGTCCAATTACCTCTCTATCCTCAATGTTGTCCCAACTAACAGGGGTTCTGCATTTTCTTCCGTATAATGCTTCGAAAGGTGCCATCTTAAGAGAGGCATGATATGTGTTATTGTATGCAAACTCAACTAATGGAAGGTACTCTTCCCATTTATACTGTTGATCCATGCAATACATTCATAACATATCTTCTAAAACTTGATTAACTCTTTCAGTCTATCCATCCGTTTCAGATGATATGCAGAAACTGAAATTTAGCTTAGTTCCTAGAGTTGTGTTAAGTGTTTGCCAAAATCTTAAAGTCATTCTAGGATCTCTATCAGATATGATTAATTTAGGTACTCCATGTAATCTGAAAATCTCATGTACAAACCTTTTTGCTAAAACAGGTGAATCATCTTTAAGATTACCAACAATAAAATGTGCCACTTTTGTTAGTTTATCCACAACAACCAAAATAACATCATGTTTATTTCTTGACATAGGCAACCCTTGTACAAAATCCATGCTTATTACTTGCCATTTGTACTGTGGTATGCTGTGAGGATACAATAAATTGGCTGGATGCATATGTTTAGCTTTAACACGTTGACATTCTAAGCAATGTGTCAAAAAATCAATAACGTCTTTTTCACCCCTTTCCAGAAATATTGTTGTTTTATATCAGCAAGCATCTTTGTAATACCAGGGTGTCTAGAAAAAGGTGAATTGTGAAATTCTGCTAACAATTTCTTTCTTAAATCATTTAGCGAAGGTATGTATACTCTGTTTTCAAATCGTAAGATTCCTTCGTTATCAAAGTGAAAACCTTTATATCTCACATCATTTGGTTCTGCAACAAGTGTTGTTTTTACTTGCTGAAAATAAGAATCAGATTCCATAACACTTTTTACTTCATCCTTAAACTGAGTTCTTAATGTTATAAGAGCAGAAATGTGCTTCCTACGACTTAGAGCATCAACTACCCTATTTTCCTTTCCTTTAATGTAACTTATGTCAAAATTGTATTGAGACAAAAACTCTAACCATCTTCGTTGTCTTGCATTCAGATTTTGTTGAGTGAAAATATACTTCAGCCCAAGATGATCAGTTTTTAATTCAAAAGGTTTACCAAGTAGATAATGCCTCCAAACTTGAAGTGCATGAACAATGGCAACAAGCTCTAGATCATGTGGAGCATAATTCAACTCATGTAACTTAAGTTTTCTACTTTCATAAGCTATGACATGATCATTTTGTAACAAAATACCTCCAAGACCTTCCCTAGATGCATTCGTTACAACAGTAAAGTCTCCATTAGGGTCAGGTATAGCTAAAATAGGTGCTGAAGTTAACTGATCCTTCAAAGTTTTAAATGCAGATTCACATTTCTCATTCCAAACAAATTTCTTATCCTTTTTCTGCAATGAAGTTATTGGTGCAGCAACTTTGGAAAAATCCTTTACAAATTTCCTATAGTAACCAACAAGACCCATGAAGCTTCTAACTTCATGTACATTCTTTGGTGCAGGCCACTCAGTTATAGCTACTATTTTAGAAGGATCTACAACAATTCCATTCTTACTTATAACATGACCCAAATAGTGCACTTATGTATCATAGAAAGAACATTTAGATAGCTTACCATATAACTGTCTCTTTCTCAAAATTTCCAAAACTATCTTCAAATGCTCATGGTGTTCCTCAATGATTTTAGAATATATGAGAATGTCATCCAAGAATACAAGCACAAATTTTTCCAAGTATTCTTGAAAAATATTGTTCATTAAATTCATAAAAGTTGTAGGTGCATTTGTTAATCCAAAGGGTAAAACAGTGAACTCATAATGTCCATACCTTGTTCTAAAAGTTGTTTTATGAATGTCCTCATCCTTAATCCATAATTGATGATATCCAGATCGAAGATCTATCTTAGAATATATCGATGCTCCATGCATCTAATCAAATAGATCATCAATTCTAGGGAGTGGATATATTGTTCTTAATTGTTGCTTTGTTTAACATTCTGTAATCAATACACAATCTAAGTGTTTCATCTTTCTTTTTCACAAAGATTACCAGTGCTCCCCAAGGTGAAACACTCGATCTAATCAAACCCTTAGAAAAAATTTCTTACAACTGTGCCTTAAGCTCTACCAATTCAATAGTAGTCATTTGGTATGGTGCCTTAGAAATAGGCTCAGTTCCAGGCTTGATTTCAATTGTGAAATCAAATTCTCTTTTGGGTGGAAGACCTGGTAACTCTTCTAGAAACACATCACTGTAGTTTCGTAATAGTGGATAATGTTCCATGAAATTGTTGTTTTCCTCAGAGATCTTTTGAAATTTTTACTGCATATAAGGTATAACCTTTATTTTTGGCCTTTTTAAGTTGCATAGCTGACAGTTTCCTAACTGAAATTTCACGTTTTACACCCTGAATCTCTGCTATTTTCTACAGATCATCTAAACAACTAATATATTTTTCAAAATAGTCCACTTTTGCTTTATGCTCAGCTAACCAATTAACACCTATGATTACATCATAATACCCCAAAGGAGCAACATAAAGATCAACTTCGGTGGAAAAACTAGGTAAGTCAAGGACTACCCCAAAAAGACACATACTAACTATATGAACAACATTATTTCCATAATGTACAGTACATGTTTTATCCATTTTTCCATCTTTTCTTTTTAGTTTAGATGATAATTTACTAGAAATAAAACATTTTGTAGCTCGTGTATCAAAAAGAATAGTTACAAGTATGCCAAATAACTTACCCAGAACTTATATGGGTGTGACTTACTTTTTAACTTGTTTATCAGCTACTGCAGTGTATATCTTGTTTTGCTGATTACGATCATCCTTTTTCAAAGGACATTGGTTTGCGTAATGATCTTTTCCATAGTTATAACAGCCTCCTACAAGTCCCTTTCTAGGCTTAGATTTATTTCCATCCTTAAAGTTATCATTCTGACCTCCATAGGACTTATGTTCGTTATTATTATTCTTGAAAAAGTTGTTTCGTGCATTTCCTGAAGACTTATTTGTTGTTGTTTTCTTATTATTGTCAACTGAAAACTTACTTTTCATACCAAACTTCTTCCATAGTCCTTTCTTAGGTGCAAGAGATGATGAAGAGGAGTTTGGAACTTTCTTTCTTACTTCTTCCTTGTGAGCAGAAATTGCCTTTAATTTTCATTCCTGCCTTATGGATTTTTCAACAACCCCTTCCATAGTGGTTGGGATGTGAACATCCACCTCTCCTCCTATAATGGGATTAAATTCCATGATGAATTTATGTATCCTGAACTTCTCGTCAGTTTGATACTGAGGTACATACTTAAGAGAGTTTAGTAAACCGCTCCTAGTACTCAGTTACAGTTAACTTTCCTTGGGCTAAGTTATGAAATTTAGTCATTTTCTGATCATAATAAAGTTGTGGTAGCCATCGTTGCCTAAAATAATTTTAAATTGATCCCAAGTAATATTAGTTTCATCAATATATTCAGCTCAACCTTACGGTTGTCCCACCATGAAGATGCTTCATGGGAAAGCTGATATGCTCCCCATATTACCTTTGTTTCTTCTGAGAAGTTCCTTATCGAAAAGTACTTCTCCATTTCGTTGAGCCAATTCTCAGCTCCATCTCCTAATGTGGTGCCATCAAACTTAGGTGGACTTATCCTTTTTATATCATTAGTGAGTTCAGCTATCAGCCTTGCCTTTTTGTTTTCTGGTTGATCAGGTATGTTCACATTGTTATTATCAACACCCAAATTTGTGTTATCCTCAGGAGGTGGCTGATTATTATTACCAGCATCTTCTTCCTCCTCATTTCCCATTACTTTTTTTTCAAGTACAGCCAAATGATCTCTTATGTTCAATAGGGCAGCAAGGTTCTCATTGAGTTTTTGGGAAGTTGATGTTTCTCCACCTAGTGGTGGGTTGTTTGCAACATTTCCTCTTGTTCTAACCATTTTTTGTTAACAAGAAAATTTAAGTTTTATCAGATTATGGACACAATAGGTCCAAGAGCTGTAACCTTCAGCTCTGATACCAAGATGTAACATTCCCATTTTAAGACTTTAGAAACAAGGGAAAAAAAATTACACAATGTTCTCTATTCTAAATAAAACATAATTTAGAACACACATTCCATGCCAATCAATCTCATAATAGATAACCATATGCAGATGTAAATGACTCGATAAACTATCAATATCTCATTTCATGACTTAGTTTCTAACCGATCTCTCATGTTTGTCTTTAAGTATTGAATACTTTAAGTATACTACGTATACTTGGTTTTCTTACCCTATTCTGGGTACTGAGTGATCTATTCAAAGAACCTATCCAAATATTTGTTACCAATATTCATCTGAAATCACGCTCCTTAAAATAGGTGACATAAGACAATGCAACCAGTAACTTGCGAAACTTTGGCCAAAGATTTCCAACATGTTGTTCATGTTACTATTCCTAGATGATATACTCATCTAATTGAAATATGTCCTTCAGCTCACTCATCTATTATCTAGAATGGTCTTTACTGACTTCTGTCAGTCCACTTGCCCAAGGTTTGACCCTATCCTAGATTAGTGATATAATTTGGTATAGGGAGCCACTCATGATGACTTAGGGTAAATATGGGCATACTCATTCGAAATAATTCAAATGAATGTGCCTGGTTACCCTAAGTCATAGTGTGTTACTTCCTATGCTAAATCATATTGCTAATCCTGACCTAGAGGGAAACTAAGTTCAAGTCCATATTTGAGTAGATCTAGATGAACCAATAATGAAGGATGTTGCAACATGTCAACTTCAACATTGTATCCTCGTGAAGACCCAATTCTTCACAAAGGTACAGTACTACAGTTGGCGTGTGCCAACATCCATCAGAACCACTTCATCAGGATGTACACACCTCAAGGAGGTCATTTCCCTTAATTAACTTAGAATTAAGATTTGAATTACAGAAACCTTGCAAAACCCTAACTCTAACATTCCTTAAGTTATTTATCCATATTTGGTTTGTTTATATATTAAAGAACTTCAATATCTCATGATTGCCTTAATGTTCATTAACTTTATCTTATCAAGCAGTTATTCGAAAACTGAACAACATACATCATAAGGTTTATTTAATGTAATTCAATTGTTCGAAGGAGGTGTATGAACCAAAACAGGTTCTATTAAAATAGACCTCATAGGAATGAAGTCTAAATGGTTTATGGACACACACACCATTCATTTGTCTTACAGTCTTTTGAGAGGAGAATAATCTTCCTCTTTATGTTTAAGTGATAGGGTTCATATACCCTCTTTCCTTTCACACTCCTTATAAATTTTAAATGCATGCTCATTTAACATACCTTAATAAACCATACTAGTTTAGAAAAATAAACATCAATACCGATAAATTATCAAGTTGCATTCTAGTAAGGGAAATTGTACTATTTCCCATTCATTCATTTCATTAAATGACAAAAGAATAAGGATCCAATCAGTTAAGAATAATAACAACAAGATAGGATTACAAATTCCCTTCTAGTAATGAATAAGAGAATTTACACAACAAGTCGATGTAACTTCCAGATTTTCAATTCATCATGATTAAATACACCTTTTACAAGACTATGCATTTCAGACATATTACATGTCAAACAACATCAAGATCAATAAGGAATACAATTTTTCCTCTTTCAATACATCTAAACAATAAATCAGAATTCCCTATCAAAGATCCAGACTTTTAAGTAACCAATACATCATATTAGTCATTCCCTTCCTTTATCAATTACGAAGTCCCTGTAAAAATCTAGCAAGTTCAAACTTGATAAGCACTAAGCATTAAAACTGAAGTTCTTTCAAATAACTGTTTCATTAAAACAACTCTACTTTTATGAAACAGCCAAGAGTAAGCAGGAAAATCCTTCATAAGTAATAACAATTACAAAAGAAGCACAATTACTCAATCTGAATCAAATTATAAAAAAAGATCTTAGCATAATCAACAAACTACAACATCATATCAGATAAGTAATATCCCATACAATTATTTATCTATGCCAAATAAAAGTTCCTATCAATTAATTCTTTCATAATTCTATCTGAATTTGATAATTCAGAGTTAATTTCATTATATAAAAAAGAGAATTAATTTCAGAAGTAAGGACCTTTTTATCTCTACTTACCAAGTTTCATGAAAAGACATGTACAGTCAAGTTTGATACAACATCTTAAAGGCTTTAGGATGATTCATCTAATATCTTAAACAATAAGAGAATCACATTTCAGATGTGGCATCCTAATACTAGATCCGATACATTTCCTAGGTTCACATATAGGCCTCATGTTAACATTAGACAAGTATTCACTCAGTAACAGTGTATCACTTCAATCAACTATAACAATATTTAACTCCTTAAATACAAGATAATAGGAGAATTAGTAACAACTACTACCCATTTACTTTAATAAAAGTAATACATTTGAGTGAATGGAACCTACAACAAGGTTTATATAAAGGAAGGAACAACAACTGAAATAAACCATCTAAAACTTCCTTTACCTTTCGGTTCATCTCAGAAAAGAAGAATCAACACCTAACTCCTAAAGATTCCAAAAATAACAATGGATAAACTTACCTCCAAGAGTGAGAGAGGAAGGAGGTATGCATTAGAAGGGATTTCCAATATTCATTCCAAAATATAAAGGTAGTAAAAGGACTAGTACAGACCATTCACAATACCCACAATTCTTTCTAGAGATAGAAATCATGTACATAAGATACATAACTGAATACATATGTAACTTTATCATTCAAGTCAGCCTGCAAAGTGATTCATCTTTCGAGAAACAACAACAGTTATTGAGATGCTTAATTCATTTCAAGAAGGATGCGTGAAACAAGCATATAATGAACATTTATCAAAACTAATAATCCAAGAGTCGATTATCCATTCAACGAATCTCCATGAAGTTACAACAGTCAAATCATAACATGTTATACTAACAATTTACCAAGTAGTTTCCTAGCTCGGGAGCCAATAGGTTTACATCAACCAACCTAGTTCCTAAAAGTGAAAAGGATAGAAATATTGACCTTAAAAAATTCAAATTGAGCTAAGAAATATGGTCACAAAATTGACCTGGAGAAATCTGACTTCGAATGGATTTTCAAACAACATAACTTCAACTATATACCAACAGCTCAATTCCCAAAATCTCATAGGAAGGTTCAAAACAAAGGTGATCAGAAGAGAAGACTTCATCTAATGTATTTTCCACAATAACATTCTAAAACCAAACAACTCATAAGTCATTTCACAAAGTTTCGGAAGAGAGAAAACCATTACCAAACGATAGGGTTTACACCAAACTTTCCTTCTTGCATCCTCATGAGCTCGAACCATAAACAGTAAGCCCAAACACCATTACCTACTTAGCTTCATTAAGTACAAGGTTTGAAGCAGGAGAGGTTTGTATAGTTTAGAACAAGAACAAGTTACTCCTTCATGGTTTTTATACAAGTTGAGTATAAGAATACAGAAAAATCCATAATTCCTCATTTACCCATTAATTGTTTTAAAAACCAGTTCAATTTCACACTTGAAATCACAGTATACTAATACAGTCCCAAAAAGGGAGTATTTAAACTTTCAACAAAATGAGATACAACATAGAAAGGTATTCTTTTACCTTCAAAGAACACAATCAAAGGCATCCAGTTTGAACAAAGTATATTTACATAGTACAATCAAACACGTTACCCACTCCTTGCTTTCATACAAGTTCAAACTTATCCATCACATAGCAAAGCATTTATCCACATGAATATGCAAAAAAGCTATAGTACTTTGTCAAAACAGATAATTATCATAAAAGAATGAAGTTCTTGTTATCTACTAACCAAAACAACAACCCCGATGTTAACTTATCGACTTCATAACTATAAACCATTTTTTGCAGACAATTTGAATCACATGAGTTCAACTTGACTCATTCATAAAGATTTTCATGGCATGATTTACCATTAACCCACTTAGGGAGACAACCTATTGACAATATTTTACACAAGATTCACCAATCAGAAAAATACAGAAAAAGTATTCAAGCAAGAATCCCAATATCCATCACAAACAACTACCCATTTGTTTTGCAAGAGTAGAGTTATTGTAATGAGACATTTAGAGAAAAGCAAGAAATCTTAATGGATAGAGACTATCATCAATGATAGTGCTTCTATCGGTTTGAAGAAGATTTTTGGCCGAGCCTCCAAAACTTCTTCTTCTCCAAACGAGATCAACAACCAAATACCTCTTTCTCAATTGACTCAAATAATTCCCTTGAATCGAAAATAGACCAAGGGAATAAAAAATAGCCACAAATTGAAAGTATAACTATTGGTTCGAAGAACCAAATAGCTCCATGCAGATAAAAAATTGGAGAGCATGAATGACCAAACAACCTTCAAAAAATCCACCCGCATGGTTTCCAAGTTGGTTTTTTCACCAAAAACAAGATTCATAATTGCCATTAATTATCAAACTCCCACCTATCTCTCCATACCACTGCCAACTAAAATTGGTGAATCCTAATTTAATTTCTGCATGCATACTAAATTTTAGTGATGACTCCATGTAGGATTCTGCTAATTCACATGCCTCTGCCTAAACTGGCAATACGTTGTCCCTTTATTTCAAAAATCAAATCAAATTAATAACTTAGGAACCATCGCCAAGCTTCCAATTTTCCATACAACCCCTAGGTCCCTTTCCAATACTTCATTAATTTAAGATAGATACCATTAGCTTAGGATATGTCCATAGAATAGTTTAGAAGTATTTAGCAAAGGTTTTCAACATTACAATAGGTAAATTGCCATTCTAGGATAGGTCATACTTCATAACAATTTAGTATTAGGTATAAGGTTAGAAATAGACCTAGCATCATCTTAGGTTATCCCCCACATCCCAACTTAGAACAAGCAACTTAAGATAGGATGTTATCCTAAAAAAAAAGTAGACATAGATAGAAAATAGGTACCTTTACCTTAGTTTAGAATCTCGTTAGGATAGATCTCATAGGTCTAGGAATTAGATTTTTCCTCAATAGTCATGAAGCAGGTCTCGTTCCACTTAACACCGTTAAGCATCCTGAAGAGATTAATCAAAAATATCCAATCACATAACATACAATAGAATCTAAGCACGATCTTTCAAGAAGATAAAATAATTTGTAAACATACAAGAGTTTAGTCCATTATGTCCTCTAACCTCTGAATTTCAATTTACCATTCAGATCAGGTAAGAAGATTTAAAACATACCTTTGATTAATGGAATTGATCCAAGGATTTGTTAATAAAAAGAGATAAGTTTGCAAACTTAATTACTAGATTACAACTTATCTAGAAGCAAAAATGGATTCTTTGTGAGCAACATCATTTTAGCCCAATGAATCCAAGAGAAGAAATGACTCATCTATGGCAAGCATGATTTCCAACAATCAAAGGAACACACCTTATCAAGAAAAATCACATGTCAATGCTTGCAATGAAAAATGGGAAAGATAACAGTTTGTTTAATATGTTACAGTTCTCAATTTTGCAGTTAGATGCAGAAGGTTGCAAAAATATTCTTCATTGGATCTCGCACAATCCTGTCTTTTGTCATCTTCTTGAATGCTAATTTTATCTTCATCGGAAGGCTCAAGGATAGGATTTTCTTCAGCAGAATTCAAGAACCTTTTGGGTATGAAAACCCTATGGTATGAATGATCTTCAGGATCTTCCTATATAGGAAAATTCTCCTCTTCTTCTTCCTCGGTATGGGCTGCTTCAAGTTGTTCATTCATCTCATGTAAGAATTTTTCATATTGTCAAGCTTCAAACCTTATCTTATGTCTCCTTCAAATCTATTCCTCTTCATTGCTGAGAGGTTCTTTCTTCTTTCCTTTGTTAACACTAATTTGGAACCATGGCTGATCAATGATCTTCTTTTCTAGGAAGACATATTCTTCTTCTTCTTCACTATCACGTATTGGTAGTTTAATCCAATCTATAAATTTCTTCATGGTGTGGGCAACGAACGTGACCAAGTTTCATTCTTAGATGGAGTCACCTTCAAAATTTGATTTTCCTTTGAAATATGATTTTTTTTCAAGACCTTGCAGTCGTATTTTGGGTGTAGACACTACTAAATCTGCCCCATGATGGGTGCCAAAAACTATTGGCAAGAAACATTTTCAGGTGGACAAACTGGTGTATTTCTTTCCAGTGCTCCGGGATTCTACGTTCCTCTACTTAAGTAGTGTAGCTTCCATATATGCATGCGCAAGTAAAGGTGGATTTTCCTAATGGCCTTGTGGTTGGGGATCCAATAAGGGAACTTCACTGACCCTGCGGAAAATCTAGAAATATCTTACTAGGGAAGAATTTTTTTGAAGAGTGGGAAAGGGGAGTGAGAAAATAGGTAGGAGAACTAATGTTGCAGGTAGAAAATAATATTCCTGCACACACTAGTTACACTTTTCATCACATGCACTAAAATTAGCAAGAAACAATACTGCAAACAGCAACAAGACTAATCTGAATTTAATGAACACAAAGTATCAACAAACCCCTTAGTCAAAAAAGGCTCAAAAATCCTTTTTGTATTGATGCTCAAGAAGAAATTATACATAGTATGAGAATGGAAGACATTGAGAATAGGGAAAAAGTGGCTAACTCTTTTCACTCACAAGTGAGAAAAATCTCTCTCATGAACTTACAAGAATACAACCAGCTAGAAGAATTTAAAAATTAGAACCCTTTGGAATGAAGAGCTCATTACAATTTATAGTGCTAAACTTGACTCCTCATATTCTTGATTTTCTTTCATATTCCTCATTTTGAATTTAGACTATTCATATTCCTATTCGAATATTAATTCCCTTTATAAAAATAAGGTGAATTAAATTTTACTTCATGTCTCTAAAGTCACTATAAGACATATAAAAAAGTGCAAACCCTCAATGCAAAATTAGAACATAGAGGAGAGAGAATGTTGGTGGTGGAAGGAGGAGGAAAAGAAAGGATGTCACCCATGATGAAGTATGTAAATCCTTGTTGATTAAAAACTCAAGTGTAGTGAGACTCTAAATCTTTGAACTCCTTACACCCTAAGAAACTCCTTCAGATTAGCTCATGAATTCTTGCCAAGTTGAATGAATTATTCTGTTGATGACCGCAACTCCCATCTTGTGTATGATATACCTGTGACTCAAACTATGTAATGATTATCGAAAAAAATTCCAAGTCCCTGAGATGGACCTAAAATTCCCTATGATCAATGCCCATGGATGATCCAAAATGATGGTGTTGACCTGAATGATCATCCCTCTATGTCCCATTGTGCCAAACTTACCCTTTAAGAATAACCTTCTATTTTTAGAGTATGAGCCCATGCTTTGCTATTCTAGGACATATCACCTATCTTGGTACATTTTCACCTTCTAAACCTTCTACCTTATTCCAACCCCCTCTATTCCCAAGATATTGCTATTTTTAGAAGATTGCTATTTGGGGACCTGCTATTTTTGGAAGAAGTCGTTTTCTGTCCTACTTTCCATTTTACCCATTTTCTGATTGTCTTGAGTGATGGAACTTGAAATTTAGTGGGGCTCACCATTTATAGAATGTGAGGAAGTATAACATATTCTATTTTTATTAAATGGTGAAAACAACCTCTTTTTATGATGGGAATAACTATTTTGGATTCGGTTCTTCGTCACAAACTCATGCTCCAATTTTCATCATGATTCACTTACCAGAAAACTCATAAATGAAAATTGAAAATTTATGCTTGGTAAGAGCTTCAGGTATGGAGCTCTAGGTCATAATACTAATAAAAAAATTCCTTCATATCTTGATAAACTGACAACTTCATCATGCAATAACTAGTTTGAGAGAAACTAGATTTTTTGGAGACCCTTCCCTCTAAATTTCAGATGATTTTGCTCGCCTGATCTTCGAGAATTTAAAAATTTATTTGAAGAGGGAATATTTCTAATAGAAAAAATCCCTCCATATCCCTAAAATATAGGTATTTCATGGCATGAAAACTAGTTCATGGAAAACTAGATTTTTCAACGATCATTCCCTCCATCTTTTGCACAATTTCACCCATTAGAACCCTGAGAAGTGGAGAGGTAGCTCGTTGATTTTTTTCCGCTTCTATGTCATGGTGACCATTAATGGATCTTGAAATTTTTAGGTCTTGTTTTTTATTTTTTAGTGAAGAAATCAACTCCATTGTGATAGGTTTTTTTTTTTTTTCTCACTTGTGAAATTTCTATTCAATCTAGGTGTCGATTTGACGGGAAATTGATCTGTGTTCTTCATGGAGCTAGAAGCGAAAGTTATTTACTTTGAGAATTCCTTGCTGCAAAAAGGAGGTTTGAATATGATTTTTAATGGCCTTCAAGATATAATAACTTAGCAATAGATGGTTTTTCAATCCATGCACCCATTTGCAAGATATGTTTGAATATTTGTTTCATGGTAATGGAGGTTTCTGAAGGATTCCTTCACTCTTCTCGTTAATTCTTCATTCCTCTAGCTCTTTCAATTAATATATTCTTTAAAACCTGTAAATATTCATGGAGTGGAAGGTTTAGTTGCCATGTCATAGCTGGTTCAGAAGAACAATGGTGGACTGAGGTATTCTCTATAGCTTTCTTCTGACAATGGACAAGCAGTTAGAAGCAATAAGAAATAACCAGGAGTTAGGAAATTTTCAAGTTTTGGAGTTGTATTTGGACAAATTTTCATGTCCCTGATGTTCCTCACCTTAAAGGAACATGAGGGACTTTAATTTCCATGGTGAGAAAGATGGCAACACGTGGTGGCGATTCGACGGTAGGGATTGAGAGCTAGAAAATTAGCTTTAAAGCACTAAGGGGCTGGAAGCGGGTCACATGGGTGACCAAAAGTTTCCCTTAGAGGGATGGGAACATTTTTGAAGGTTTTATGTCCCTAACATGTGAGGGAAATGATGGACATCAAATTCCATGGTGCTCCTGGAGCTAACACGTGGTAGAGATCCGACGGTAGGGAATTTGAGCTCCCAATAGCACCCGGGTTTTGAACTGATGATTTTTAAGGTTTTAGAGGTCATATGGGGGCTGGGAATTTTTTTTCATGGTTGATTTCCCTGACCTTGAAGGACTTCAGGGACACAAAATCCTGACAGGCTCCTGGAGCTAACACGTGTGCCCACAAATTTTGACAAACTCTCAAACTCGCTCCAAGAAGATAACTTGAGACAATGATAACCTTAGCTCCTGATGGATCATTTTAGTGAAATTTAATATTATCCTTGGAATTTTGAATCCAATTGTAGGGTTATTATGTCTTGATTCTTCGATTTGGTCCCTGAAAAAGTGGATTTTCGATGAGGTACTCCACTTTTGCATGAGAAAAACTGCTTGCAGACCTAATGCGCCAAAGTGTTATGAAAAAAATTATTTCACCATATTTTAGGTCTTGGAATTCTATATTCAGATTTTTTTCTCCTAACTCCATTCAGAGCTCCCGGAATCACCTTCGGAAGCTTATCCATTGTTTTGGCCTATGCACTCACTAGGCTTGTGAACCCTAATTTTGGCGAAACTACCCCAACTTTTCTAATACCTTCCTGAATCTTTCTGAATTACTTCCATGGTTTCCCAAGACCTTTGAATCAACTCCATGTTCATTATATATTTTTTGATTTTCTCCATGTGGTTGCTCCAACCCTAGGAAGGCTAGTGATAGCCCTTCCAACAACTACTTGTAGCTTGCAACTTTTAATGAACTTCTAAAATCACCTAGGGGGAATGAATGGAATTTCCTAACTCACCTAGGGGTGATGAGATAACATTAATCAGGAGGTCACTTGGACTGACTAGATAGACCTGAGGTGCCTTTGAATTATAAGACTTGAAAAAATTAACACCTGGGTATAGTTGTCATGCTCGAAAATAGTTAATTTCCTTGTTGCACATTTGCATGACAATAGTGAGCAAGAAAGAGTAGCTAAGTGAGGGAAAAATGTTTAACATCTTGTGAGGTGTTAAAAGATAGAAGATCTTCATTGTATTTTCTCTGTCAAGCACTGAATAATTAGCTTGGTTGCTTCTTGGTGGACTCAGCCCACACTATGTGAACCACGTTAAATCTAGCGTTATCTTTCTTTTGTTTATTTCATCTTCTGGTTTATTTCCACATTCATTGCTTGTATGCTTTATCTTATTTTAGATTTGTGCAACACTATTATATGGTTAAACCCCAACAATATATATATATATATATATATATATATATATATATGTTGTATGTCATTGGTTTGAGTACCATGTGTGTGAGAATATACCATATATGAGAGACATGTGATGTATTAGTGTTATGTTGCTATGATGTATTGGCGTACATGACTCTATGTTCACTGATATTGATTGTTATGTATTCATCTTCTGGTATGTAATACTCTTGTTATGAATAGATCATTATGGTTAGATCATGATCGTTGATGTATTTGAATATGGTAATTACATGGTGCAATTGATCTTAGTGGTTATTTGAAATGTTATGTTTCCTTATTACATGTGTTTCTAGTATAAGTTCATGATATGATTTCTGTAATGATATGGACTTGAATGTATGCTTTGATATTGGTTATTATGGATATGTGTGCTAACATCATAAGAAGAAAGTACAATGGAGGGACTTGATAGCTTCACGTGATTCAGGTGAGCGTTCAGATCTTTTTAAATGAGGTGTCAGTATGCATAACAAATTGAGTGGAAATAAAATACTACATTTTGGTTTTGTTTTCGAGACCTCTTTTTAAATTTTCTTACAGGATATTACATGTAGATGGCATATCGATTGACTCTTGAGAGCATTGAAATTTTGGTAGAAGACAAATAAGATAAGTTTGCATATAGATATAGCATTAGGCCTGATTTAAATGCATGATGGTGGGTAGAAGATAATATTTATCATGAGCTCTATGAGACGTTCTTCAGCTTCTTTACAGAATAATTATATGAGGGGCAGGAAGCGTATGCATTAGGAAATTTTTAGGGATATATGCCAAAGATTTAGACATAGCAAGATTACAAGACTTTGTTTGTTGTTGATGTGCAGTGGACTATAGCTGTAGATCATTTCTCGTCTGGTGTTTTACATAGTTATACATTATATTACGTTATTTCTACTTATATGTGCCTAGAGGAAGCTGAATTTAGATTCTTGTGTGATCCCAAAGGATCGTATTTACACATTATTCTCTTGGTGATTAAGATTTTGATCATAGAATTAGATTTAGAGAGCCTCCCTAAGGCTATCTAAACCCCCGCTGCACGCAGGGGTAGGATCAGGTGTGGTGAAAGATGGTGGACCTGGCTGTAGAAAGACAAAGAGATGAAATACAACTCAAGTTTAATGAAGCTTGAGAGAGGGACATGGCACACATTAGGGATATTGCATCGATGTTGGAATTAAGATGATAGGTAGCTCACGAAGGATTTTAAGCTCTTGTAGAAGATGAGGAGCCATAGTATCAGGGCCTCTAAACCTTGGGTAATTGTAATAGAGAATCCCCTTTGGCTTCAAATGAAAGCACATCAAAGGAGAAAATGAGGACCGCATGTGCACATCTGATCCAACCTATCCATCTAGCCCTTGTTCTTGGTGTTCTAAATCTAGACGTAGTCATTGAGAAGCATGCTAGCGTAGGTAAGAAGCCACAGATGGGTATATATCATTTTCTGTAAATTCATAAGTACATCAGATGAAAAACACACCTATGGTAGCACAACAGGCAACGTTGTTTGGGAATATGATTGCAGGGTTGTTTTTAGGCACATTAATAGTGTAGAACTTTGACTTGTAGAACATTGGGAGCAATTTCGTGGGTGTAGCAACCACACAGACCATGGGTGTCCAGTTTAGTACTATAAATGGGACACAAGGGAGTATGTCAACTAGTCTTTATCCTGCATTAGGGGGCACGAGAGGATCAAGAGGAGGAAATATTGGCTGAAGTTATGGTTCTAGATCTAGTGGGCAAGGTCCACACCCATAGCATTCACTTCAATAACCTCTACAACTGCAACAGACACCTCAAGTTTACTTTGAGATGTATCTCCACTTTCCATAGTATAGAGGTATAGAAGATGCAACAAAGCATGCACACAAGTGTGAATTATTGTCGTGTACTACAGGAATTACAACTTTAGATAGGAATGTTTCACTTGATTCTTAGACATTTCCTTGAATATTGATGAAATAGATAGGGTAATGGGCATAGGAGGAATACCTGTTGGAATGTTGGTTAATAGGTTATTGCACGCGTGTTGACTCCTTAATCCACAGCTAATTGTGAGAGCTTATTTTTGGCTAGGAGGAACTACCTGAAATGGAACACAAGACCATTAAATAAAAGTTAAACAATATGTGTAGTGGACTGCCTAGCGTGTGCTAGATCCGAGAAGTGTGACACTTCCTAGGTGGCTGTCAGTCCACTGTTTAAAACAATTTAATTCTGGTAATGGAGTAAATCCTATTGTAATTTAAAATATTTAGGTATCTCATCAAAAACACAATAAGAAATATCTAATCTAACAGGCTAGGTTAAAATAACATCTGAAGGTCAAGTAGTTGGTTTTGGTTCTCTACAGGTCTAACAGAGGTCTCAGACAGATCACAAGTGATTAAGAGTGATGCGAGAATAGGTGGGTAGGTTACTATTCTGGGCTATATTGGTAAATATAGAGACCGACACCGGTTAAGGGTGATTGATGCCAATTAGGGAGAACTGGTGTCAGTTACTGTGTAAAACTAGGAATGCCACAGAATGAGCTTTGGGTCTCCCTTGTGATTGCACAAAGGACTTGGTTGGCCAGAACAAGGTATTAGGTTATTTGGGTGGGATTTGGTGAAGTTTTAATGGGTATATGGAGGGGTGAGTATTTAAGGAGGTCAATGGGTGGCTAAGAGAACAAAGGATGACAATACAAATGAATGAACCAGAGTAGTACAATGTTCTACTTACTTAGAATCTAGTTCTGGATGTCTGTGAGTGATGGATGAAGGTGCTAGTAAGAGGTTGAATGTTGTTGAGGATCACCAAACATTGGAAGTCTCCTGCATGGGCTGCATGTGCATTCCCTTTTTCCTGGTTGGATCAAATCTGTTTTGGGTGATTACTAGATGATTGCTAGGTGAATGATGTATTCCTATGCAAGAGAAAATGCTTGATCTCCTTTCTTACATGCATGTTCTCACAGAAACTTTTTCTCAAAAGATGTGTTATCTCTCAAGAATCTGGTAATGTTTTCCAACCTCAAAAATAAGGTTGTTTTGGGGATTAAAAGGTGACCGACGGTGGTTCCGGCTTAACTGGCGATGGTTAGGGGTAACTAGTGTTGGTCAAGGTGGGATTTTCTAGGTTTGTGAAACTAGGTAGATCCCCTTGATTTTCTAGGATTTCATGTCGTTAACCCACGGATTAGGATAGAAGCTTCTTGTAAGCATGCGGGAATGTGTTAAAGGGAATGTAGGAATTGATTTTTAGGGTTTGGGTAAGTCTTAGTTAGTTATGGCAACTTACTAAGAATAGGTCTTAGGGTGAGTTGGCTTGATGAGGTGTCTAGGTCAGGTGTAAGTGTGGGAATTATCTAAATTAAGATATTTAAATAATAAATATTGTGAGGCTAATGAATTAATTAAATTAAATTAATTAAACTAATATTAGTAGGATGAAAGGGGCCATGGCTGGGTGAATGTGATGAAGGTATTTATTTATCAAGGGACCAAAGGGGAGTGTGACCTAATTTTAGTGTCTACATTTTGCCCCTTTTTGCTGTGTAGCTTGTATTGGTAAGTGACGCTAACAAAAATAAGATGTGGTTGCCCCATGTGTGGGTGAAGGTGACCCCCCTCAAACCAGGATCTGACGAAGTAGAAGGTAGAATCGGTGAGTGGTTTGATAAAAGGTAAATGTGATGAAAAAGGAAGGCAGGTAACAAGGGAAAAAGGGAGTCATGTCTACTCAGGTAATCTAGTTAATGGGTCAGGGTCAAAGGTAGTAACAGTCAAATGCATGCACACGTATAAACTACATCACAGTACCAGTTTGAAGAGCAGGAAAACTCTACATTGTCTAAGGTCGATAAGTTCATCCAAACAAGGTCGAAGTGATTTCGGTATCCAAGGTATAGGATATGGTCAGGAAACACAATGTAGGCTAGGTGCAGGAACATTTAGGTATGTTTCAGTACACCCAAGGTAGGGTCAGGATAAACAGTCACGGTAAGAGGCAAGGTAAGGTCATTAGGTCAATCAACACATGTAACAGTGCCATAAGTTATAGCGAGCACATGAGGTCAAGGGTCACTAGCGATGGTCCAAGTCCAAATATCTAGGTCACGGTGCAGGTAAGGCTGGGGTATGGGTAAAATAATGAGTCCCCAAAGGAGGAAAAAGGTAGGTAGTAAATTATGAGGTTAGGAGGGTGAGGTAAATAGTCAGAGTAATGGTTGGGTGAGGTAAATGGTCAGGGTAAAGGGTAGGTGTGGAAAAAAAAGGAGGGATAGGAAAGGTAATAGGGTAAAATTTTGGGTTTTGTGCAAGAGAGGGTGACCAATGCCTGTCAGGGGTAACCAACGCTGCTATAGTGTAACTGACTTCGGTAAGGTAGGGCATGTGACTGATGCAAGTGAAGGTAAAATTGGCATCAGTTAGGTCAGGGTTGTTATAAAAATAAAAAAATTGTGTTTTTTGTTATTAAGTTATCATTTAGCGAATTGAGAAAATGAAAAAAGAGAGAGAAAAGAGGGAAAAGTGTCCAGACGGAACAGAGTGTTGAGTTGGCGGTCTAAACGGTGGGTGATTGGTTGGTGAGAGGCGGATACATGGGATCAATGTGTGGGATTCAATCAGTTAGAGATGTGGGTAGAGATTTGGTGATGGAAGAGGTCAGAGAGGGATCAGGTAGGCCACCATTGCAGTGGCCAGACGTGCCACCGTGATGATGGCAGCATGATGAGGTAAGCTTCCAACTCTAGTTATATTTAGTTAGATAGATTAGATGATTTGAAAATTGGTATTTTGGTTTTTGTTTTAAGTGGGGCAAAAAATAAAATTTGGAAATGGGATGGTAAATTGGGTAAAAGAGGAGGGCGAAGAGAGATAAGTGGGAGAGGAGGGGAGTTGATGAGGTGTAGTGGGGAGGTATAGGTGATTTTAGGTGGGAGAAGTGTCAGGGTGGAGAGGGGGGTTTTGGGGGTCACGGGTTTTCACCGCGACAGTGACCAATGTCGGTCAGGTTTGGCTGGCGTTGGTAGGGTGTAACCAGTATCAGTCACGAAATAGGTGATCGATGTTGGTTAAGGGGTGACCGGTGTTAGTTAGAGAGAACTGGCACTGGTCAGGATTTGGGGGACAAGGGGCCAAAAGTAGGGGTAAAATAGGGTGTTGAAAAATTATAGGGGGCAAGTATAGGTATGATAAATGTAGATTAATGTGTTTTTTATATTGGATGCAGGGGAGAGATCAGATATGCATGGGGGACAAGGTTCCACCCCTGCTCATGATAGTGCACGGTGCAATGACCCCTGAGAAGCTACAACATGTGGAGGCGGTGGGTTTGAGTGAGGTCTAACACTATCGGCATTTGGTCTGACAACTACATTTGATGGTCGTGCTCATCGAAAGATGGGATTCCACGACCAACATGTTCCACCTGCCGATGGGTGAGATCACTTTCACCCTGGAGGATGTGTTCAGGATTCTATGGCTACCCATATTGGGTACATAGGTCTACTATATCTCCTCTAAGGCCTCAGAGGAGCTGATGCTGATGGTATTTGGAGAGGGGATGGCCAAGCTGACATTCCATAATGCCAACATTCGTTATGGAGAGATGTACCTAGCCCATCTGGAGGAGATGAGGCTAGTAGTTCTATTGATAGAGGTAGTGTGTTTCTTTGCACTGCCAGATGCAGAGGGTGGTAGATTTCCTCTCTCATTGATGGGGGTATTACATAACATTATGATGGACCAGACCCACTTTTCCTGGGTGCCAGCATTCCTGGTGCAGCTATACAGGGAGTTATGGGCATATGGGCGGTTGCGCAGGTTCAGCCTATGTTGTACTTTTCTACTTCATTGTTGGGCATATGAGCACATTGTTTGTGTGTGTCCAGTGGGCATGCCCTAGACCGATGCATTTCCACTGAGATTGGTATGGGTGGGGTACAGGTGATGGGTGCCTTCTATTGGAGAGCAGAGATCAGATAGGCCCACACATGATGTGGCCTATTTCCGGTGTTTATTGGAGGGGTTGTTCAGAGTGGACATCGTATGGGGACCATATGTGGGATTCCCCTCATATAGGAATATGCATGAGGAGCTAGCTGAGCTCTAACTATTGAGATGGATATAGGGTCATTGTTCCGGGGAGCATGAGATGATCCCAGTTGACAGAGTTAAGTGGAAGTTTGGGCTATTACAGGACATACCTTGACCCTTCCCATAGTATATGAGAGATGATGTGGAGAGGCCCTTAACTCTACCACAGTTGACAGTTCCCACAGAGTAGGAGGAGCAGGAAGTGGACCGGCAGATAGATGATGTCGGGGTCACATACAAGTATAGATAGTGGTGGGTGGCTCATTTACGAGCCATACTACCCAGACCTAGGTAGCGAGATTTAGCCACCATCACAATGCAGAGAGATGCCCTACAGGGGGAGGTGGCTACTCTGATTACCCAATTGGGTATGGTGTAGACACAGCTTGCAAGCTCAGAGGTAGAGGTAGTGGAGCTACATGTACATTTGGCCAGTCTGCAGGCCCATATGGCTGGGGATGGGGGTGGAGACGGAGATGAGGATGATGGTCAGGTGGCAGCCTTACAAGCATAGGTGATAGGGTTACAGCGCAAGTTGGCCACAGCTCAAGCATAGATTGGGGCCTTATAGGCCCAGATACAGGCACAAGGGCAAAGGGCACCAACATAGGCACTGGGACAGGGTCCCAGTTCACACGTAGAAGTGGGACAGGGTCTCGTAGGATAGGTACAGGGACCGAGGCCTATAGGACTACCATAGACTGTGCCTATATCCAAGTTATGGGATGCCCTAGGTGAGGCTAGATAGTACCAGGACCAGTTGATGGCAGACGGGATAGATTTCCTATCCTATGGAGACTATCAGGCACAGCAGGCCTTGAGTGAGAGGACTAGATCCCGTACTCACAATGTAGAGAGCACAGGGGACCATCGAGCTCTAAGGCCAAATCATGGAGAGGCCATAAGCTCACGGAGACCTCAGGTGAGGCACCAGTAAGGACCCAGGCTGGGGCTAAGAAGGTAGAGGGTACAGGTGACACAGATATGGAGGATGTGCACCAAGATGCCTGAGATACAGTTCCTGATTGTTGATGTATTATAGTTATTTTTTTGGATATATACCAGCTTGCATGCTGAAGATAGTTAGGATGTATGAGAGTTGTATATTTTGAGCATATACCAACCTTTGTGTCAAAGAGATTTTGTATTTATTTATTGTTTTAGTGTTTATGATATCAGCCTGCATGCTGATGACATTTTATATTGAGTATCGGCTTGTGTGCCGACAATTTTGAGATGATGGACATGATTGGATATCCTGTGTACATTGTATTGAGACACATATTTATTTATATGATGAGATATGTGAGATGTTTTATTTTTTGGTGTTTTGATGATAATTTTGATTTGTTGTTGTGATATGGATGGAAATTAGGTGAGTTAGGCATGATGGAGTCAAGTTGGTTGTAGGCATGGATCGATTCAGGTTTTTTTAGGCATGGATCAAGTCAGGTCATAGGCATGGTTGAGTCAAGTTGGTTTAGGCATGGATCGTGTCAGGTCATAGGTGTGGTTGATTCAAGTTGGTTTAGGCATGGTGGAGTCAGGTTTGTTTAGGCATGGATCGAATCAGGTTTGTTTAGGTATGGTGGAGTCAGGTTTGTTTAGGCATGGTTGAATCAATTAGTTGAAGTTGTGATTCATTATTTTGTGCAATGAATGATAATATGGGTCATGTGTGAGATGTGTTATAATATACGCATGATGATGGTAGAGAAATGGTTTTCATAATAAATGTATGTTGTGATGAGGATTAAAATGTTAAGCAACTTGTTATGTATGTGGTTTAATTTTAAATTGTTGATATAAAAAGAAAATTAAGTGGGGTAGAATGTATTTTAGGAAGATGAAAGATGGATTGGTTAGGGTAGAGAGTGGTCGAGCTAACCTCCAAGGGTCACATGCCCTCATAGTGCTACCTATATAGTCTTGGCGAAAAGGGACCTCAGGCTGATGTAGTTCTCCCATGAGCTAGGGAAGATTATGATGAAGTACGAGAATGAGTTAGTAGGTTTTAGGCATGGTGTGGGTTTAGGTCTGTTAGGTGTGGGTGGGTTATAGGTAAAGTGATATAGGTGATGTTGATTGTGGAAAAAGAAGAAGATTACCCCAAAGGTAAGTGTTAAGGACCAAATCTTGTATAAGGTAACCAAAATGTAAATAAAGATGGTCAAAAGATAAGAGGAGGCAATAAAGCCACCTGATTGGTTAGGATTAGACCAAATAGATAATACCTTGGAGGAGGTGATGAACGTAAGACCCTAAAGACATTACATGATTGATTATTCTAAGGTGAAAAGTAGTCACTTGATCACCAAATGTCTTGGTTTCTAAGAGGTCCCTTGAGGTGGTTGGAAATGGGAGTGGGAATGGTGAGAAGGGTGAAACGTAGTTAATTTTTAATATGGTATGAGGTGGCATGCTCTTTGGGCAAGAGATCCAAGGTCACAATGGGAAAGTCCATGACTAAAAAGTTCTCTGTTTTGACTTGTATTTGAGATAGACTGATCGATGCAGGAATTCTATATGGGATGAGGAATTTAAATCCTTGAGGGCTTCGTGAAGCTGGTCGATGTAGGAAGCCTCAAATTCTCTCACTTTTCTTTTTCTTTTCTTTTTCTTCTTTTTTTTTACATAGTTTTCCTTCGAGGGAGCAGTCTATTTATAGTAGCGATTGCTGAGAGGAAGATATCCTTTTAAGGGAGTCATATTTTTGTTGCTTTTTGACTCAAGGAGTTGGGTCCCATGTGGGGCTTTGAAGTCATGGATAAGACCAAGGTGAAGAATATGATTCTTGTTCAGAAAGCAAGGTGAAATGACCATGGGATCTCATCTAAATGTAGATGAAAAGTATCCATGAGAATCATGCTATGTGCAGCACTATGGTACACACATTCAAGAGAAGATAACATGTGATGGGTACTCACATGATTCTTGTTTAATCATTGGTGAGGTGTATGAAGTGGATAGCACTCAAGGGACGATCATGGAAAGAAGAAAAAGGTGAGGTAGGACTAAAATTGAACAATAGAATGGTCAAAGATGCAAGGCGTTAAGGGTTTCAGGTTCAGATTTACCATCGAGTGAAGATAAACAATAAGCACCTGATCCATATGTATGAGTCACAATGTATGATCCAAGATAATTAAGAGCAAGTTTTCCCCATTTACTTTTTTCTACTTTGGTTACATGTTCATTTTATTTCATGACAAGGTCATCGACTAGGAAGGTTCGTTCATGGACACATTTGTTGTAGGCACATTTGATATATTTTTGGTAAACTTGAAGGTGGTCAAGAGTGTTAAGACATCGTTCATCTAATAGCTCCAGTTGTGCTAAACAGTCCTGAAAAAATTCATCATCATTGAGCATGTCATGGAGAGAAATGTGGAGTGAGGGAATCTGGACTTTGAGAGGTAGAATAGCCTCTGTACCTTAGACTAGAGAAAAGGGTGTTGTGGCAGTGGAAGTGCGAATACTAGTGCGGTATGCTCACAGGGAAAAATGAATGTGCGTATGCCAATCCTTCCCGGTACCATTAACCACTTTCATGAGAATTTTTTTAAGGGTTTTTTTAGTGGATTTGGCTTGGCCATTGGTTTTTGGGTAATAAGGTGATGAAAAACTTAGTTGAATGCCAAAGGTGTTAAAAAAAAATTGTAATGTTTTTTTTTTGAATTATTTTCCATTGTCAGTGATGAGGCGATGAGGAACACCAAAGTGAAAAATGATGTGATGATTGATGAACTCACATATTTTCTCAGCTTTCATGGAGATGAGTGGTATGGCTTCCACCCATTTTTGTGTAGTATTTGGTAGCAGTGATGATCCATTGATGGTGCTGGGAAGAATGGGGGTTGATCTCTCTGAAAATATCCAAACCCCATTGAGAGAAGGGCTAAAGGTTACGGGTGACTGGATGTGTGATGAAGGTTGGCATGTTGTTGGAATTTTACACAATGCTTCACATAGTCGCAACAATCAAGGTTAAAGTTTGGCTAGTAATAGCCTAGGTAAAGGATACGCTTAGCAACAACAAGGCCACTGAAGTGACCTCCACATATGCCATCATGAACTTCCTTAAAGGTATAAGGAATATCATAACTCATGAGGAATCGTAAGAGAATACCATAAAATCCACGCTTATAGAGGAGGCCCATCATGATGACATAACAAGATACCTTTTTAAGGAAGGTGCGTTGTCCGTTATGGGTGAGATCAGGGGGTAAGATGGAGAGAGAAAGATAGAGTATTGTTTATACTAAAGGTCACTCAGATCAAGGGTAGTGGTTCCGATAGAGTAAACTTCATGAGGTAAATAAGAAGGTGATTGGATTTGTTGTATGGTGACAAAGATTTTAGAATCGGCAGGTGAAACAGGTATTTGGGAAGCCAAGCAGGCCATGGTATCCACAAATTTGTTGGTTGAACAAGGGATGGTTTACAAGGCGTAACGGTCAAAGGTGGTCAAAAGTATGTCTACATGATGTTTATACTTTTGAAGTATCTCATTATGACATTGGTATATACCATTGACTTGGTTTATGACCAATTGGGAATCACCAAAGATGTTGATTGATTTAACATCTAGGGCATAGGTGGCATGGAGACCAATACGAGCGCTTCGTATTCGGCAATGTTGTTTTTACAATCAAAATCTATTTTGAAAGACAAAGGCATGGGCTCACCATCAAGTGGAATGAGGATAATACCAGCCCCACCCCCACAATGACACTTAGAACCATTGAAGAAGAGTTTCATTTGATAAACAGGTTTGTACAGGGAAAGGGTAGCAATTGACTTGTCTGGGAAGTCAAAATTAGAGGGTTGATCCCTGGTAATAGGTGCATCAGCCAATTGGTTAGAGATAGCTTGGCCCTTGATGGACTTTTGATGAATGAATTTGAGGTCGAGGTCAGCTAAAAGCATAAGACATTGTGTGGCACACTGATTTTGATAAGGCTTGGCATACATGAAGTGTAAGGGGTCGGTGTTGGTCACAACATAGGTTTTTTGGTTAAGTAGGTAATGGTGAAGTTTTGTGTCAATGAAAACTAAGGCTAAGAAAAAATTTTCATGATGAGTGTATCAGGTTTCATAGTCCAAAAGAGTACGGCTTATGTAATAAACCACCTGCTCCCTGTGTTGTTCATCGTGATGAGCGAGCATGGCTCCCAAGGAGTTATCAGTAGCTGAGATCTATAGGTAGAAAGATTGATTGTTTTTAGGTGGAATGAGTATGGATGGTTGGAGAAGGTATTGTTTTAGGACCTCAAAATCTTTGTGGCAGTCATCATGCCATTTAAAGGAGACATCCTTCTTGAGCAGATGATGAAATGGTTGGCACCAATCAGATAATTGTGAAATGAAACGATGAATAGACTGCAACTTACCTTGTAGGCTAAGGACTTGTCTAAAGTTATTAGGTGGAGGCATTTTGAGAATGGCCTTGAATTTATTAGGGTCAACTTCTATACCACAGAGGGAAACAATAAAGCCCAGGAGTTTTCCTGAGAGGACCACGAAGACGCACTTCTTAGCCTGAAGGTGAACACAATATTTAATGAGATGGTTAAAAATGATTTTGAGGATAGCAAGGTGCTCAGAGCGGTGTTTAGATTTGGCCAAGAGATCATCCACATAATCTTCCAATATAAGATGCATGATATCATGGAAGATGTAAGTCATAGCCCGCTGATATGTGTAACCAACATTTTTAAGGCCAAAAGGCATGACTCAATAGCAAAAGGTTCCCCAAGGGGTGATGAATGTGGTTTTGTGTTGATCCTCTGGGGCAAGCAGGATTTGGTTATAACCCAAGAAGCCATCCATGAGTGATAGCATCTCGTGACCAGCGGTAAGGTCAACCAATTGGTCAATACCGGGTAAGGGAAAGTCATCTTTTAGGTAGGCTAGGTTAAGGTCATGAAAATCATGCAAATGCAAAGTCCCCCTGTCACTTTAGTGACAGGGAAAATGTTAGAAATCCAACGAGGATAATCAATGGGTAATATGAAGGAAATGGAAAGAAGGTGCTAAAGTTCTTTGACGAGAAGGGAAATGTGAGGGTGCATTTTCCTCAGCTTTTGTTTGATGGGTTTGGCATTGGGAATAGTTACAATATTGTGGACCACTATGGTGGGGTCAATACCGGGAATGTCTGCATAAGACCAAGAAAAGACATGGTTATGATATTTGAGACAAGAACTGATGGCTTCCTGTTCAGCAACATCCAAAGATTGACTGATCTTTAGGATGTGCGGGTCATCCTGAGTATGAATGTTGATTTCGATAGATGATTCATTCAACATGGTTTATGTTTCAGAGGGTAATGAATGATGAATATATGAGTCTTCTGCAACAAGGTAGGTGAGTATAGATTCATCATCCTGACATTGAACGATGTTAATTGAAGGTGTATCATCATCCATCATTTCAGGGTATAGGAAGGGAAGAGACGAAGGAGCCTTGCCCTCACGTTGATAAGTTAGAGGCCCCAAGGAAATGGTGTTTATGAAAAAAAAAATTGGGAGGGATAGATTCTGGATCCATCAACTCCATCGATGAAGGTGGTGATGAAGGTGGAGTGGGTGAAGAGGGTGGAGAAATGCTAATATCCTCAATGAGTTCAATGAGAGCCTGCCTTGTAGGTGGTTTAGCAAAGCCGATACCACTATGGTCATTATGTTTACAGGTAGTGCATGGAATAATAGTATGGTGGCCTTGCTCGTAAAATCCAAAACCAAAACCCTTCCATGCACATCGATGTAGGAAGGTGTGGGCAAAACAGTGATTGGTGAGAGACTAGAAGTCAACAGAAAATGGGTGGGTTTGTGACAGAGGTTCGGGTGTGTAAGTGGTAGTATTAAGTCCCCCATAGGTGATATTGGTATGAAGGTGAGGAGGACCATAAAGGAGGCATTCTCCTATGCGGTGATCATAATGAGGGTGTTGGTGAAGACTTCCATACTCTTGTGGAGTAAGGAATGTGTTGACACTATATAGGTGGTATTCCCCCAGAGTGAGGCATTGAAAAACACCTTCCAAGGGATTAGTGGTTGGTATGTGGGTAGTGGGAGTAGATGATGTGTTGAAGGTTGAGGCAGAGGTGGAGTTAATGGATTCAGAGACTGATGGGTTGGCTGTGAAGGTTTTGGAAGCTCTACTAGTAAGCGGAAGTGTAGGTGAAGTGGTAGGGGTCATGGAGGTAGACGCCTTAATGGGTATAAGCATGTCATTAGGTTGGTAAAGCATGTTGCATGTTTTAAAAGGTGATGGATCAGCTAGAATGGTATAGGTGTGTCCTTCATGTTCAAACTTTACACAACGATGCAAAGTGGAAGGAACGTAACCCATGACATTAATCCAGGGTCTGCCAAGCAACAAGTTCTATTGAAATTCCCTCTCCAAGATGTTGAATAGCTCTGGAACAGTGCAAGGGCCAACGCAAATGTGGAGGATGATGGTGCCTAGTGTAGAGGTCATAGCGTCGTTGAATGAATGCAACATGATAGGATGTTTATGCATGTAATTTTTAGGTATGCACATTTGAGTGAATGCATGGGATGAAATTATGTTAATGCTAGTGCCCCCATCAATCATTACACATCGTACATGTATATCATTGATGTGGACAGAGATGAATAGGGATGGGTCTGGGTCATCTATTTGGGTGCAGTGCGATCTCTTCCTCTGAGAAGCTAAGATTGGCTATTTGGTGAGTAGGATGAGGTGTGGATAAAGGTGGTAATTTGGTGAGAGAGGCTACATGATGGGGTGTGATAATGGAGGCTACAGGTGTAGGGTCATTGGGTAAAACCTCAATAGATTGAAGAAACTCCATGAGATATTGACGATGGGATTTTGAGGTTTAGATGAGGTCATATAGGGACATTTTGAGGGGAGATTGGTGTAATTTTTTAGCATGGTGCGATGTGTGACCCCATTAGAAATAGGGTATGTGGGTCTGCAGATAGTAATCTTAGGTGTGGGTGCAGCTGGTATGTTGGGTATAGGATTGGTTAGTGGGTTAGTTTCCTTTACTTTACCTTTATCCTTCTGAGCATGGGTAGTAATGTGGATCATGTTGATCTAAGGAGAGTTTGAAAATGGAGAAGGTGTAGGATGGGTGGTGTAAGGACATGATGGGAAAAAGCCTACTAGAGGAGAAAAACCCTATGAGGTGAGCTGAGCGCAACGACATTTAGGTGATGGCATGGCAAGTTCTCTGATGTGAACCATGTTAATTTCAAATCTTGGAGGTGGTTCTAGGAGCTATGGTGGTGGAAGTCATGGTTGTTGAGTGGGCAGTGAGGGAAGGACCAGGGAAATGGGTGTTGGTGAAGTAGTGTCCTCATCGAGAAGGTCGTCATCGTCAAAGTTGGCTTCCAGAGGACACAACTAGATAAGGATGGTTTTCAAAGCCTTGTAGTTCTCCACATCGTGCCCTAGCACACGATGGTAGGCATAAAATTTAGTTCATCAAACCCTTTTGGCTTGGGTTTGAGGGGGTCATAAGGTCTGAGTGGGTAATGTGATAACAAAAGTCTCAAGGAGGTTGGTTAATATTTTGGCATAGGACCCCGCTAGTGGCTCGCAATGGGAAGTGAAAGTGGGTTTGGGTATAGGTGGGGCTGATTGTTGAGGAATGGTCCTTGCAGGAGGGGGAGTGGGTTGAGCCATGGTTTTGGGTGCCGGAGTAGTCTTGGGTGTTGGTCATGTTTGTTTGGGTAGGGGTATGGTAGATGAATGGGTAGGAGGGTGTATGGTTGCTTTGACTACCTTATTGGAGGGTTGCGGATTTTTGTTTTTGGGTTGCACCTTCTTGGGTAAAGGTGATATGGGTGTATGAGATCTAGAGAGAAAATTAGATGGGGGAAGAGGGTGAGTTACCCATGGGGATAACAAAGGTGCTATGAAGGTAGATGATGCGGGTCAAGCAGGGGGTGTGAGAGACAGAGACTGAAGTGTAGTGGGTAATGAAGAAGTTATTGAGGTTATTGGAGGTATGGGTGGTAAAGATGTTGTAGGTGTAGGTATAAGTCATGTTGGGTGCTTGGGTAGGTTAGAGGTTTTGAGGAAGGAGTGGGCTATTGTGTTTTTGGTTTATTGATGGGTGGAGGTTTCTTAAGCGTGCTGGGAAGCTGAGGTCCTAAGACGGATGGGACATGTGCAGGTGTGATTGGCGTAGCCGAGGTATGAGTTCTATGGGTTTGGTGTTCTTCTATTTGGGGGCCAGAGTAGGTGTGGTGTTGACTTTGGAGGATGTAGGTAAATCCAGTTTGATAGGTGGATGAGTAAGGCTGGTGGTTGGGGTGACCCCTAAGGTAGTAATAGGTTTAGTCGAGGAAGCTGATGAAGGTGTGGTTTGGATTTAGATGTAGGTTGGGTTATGGGTAAGGGTATGTGTTGAGGTATGATGGGTGTTATGGAAGAAGTAGTGATAGAGGTGGTTGTGCTCGGTTTGATTGGTCAAAATATTTTTGGGTAGATAGTGGAAGTATCAGCAAGCGACATCTGCATTTGTGTTGAAACAGGAAGCAGAAGATGCCCCCACAATAAGGCTTTGTCCACATAATCTAGGACAATCGGCCAAACATGAGAATGGCACATCTGTAGGTGATGTTGATGAGGACCCAATGGCTATTCCCATAAAATGTGTCTTAGAGATGGGAAATTTGTTAGCTTCAGCTTCCGTGGGTAAGAGATCCGAAAGTAGGTCTGCATGATCTTGGGTAGCTAATGGAGAATGCTCACCAAGAGGCAAAGGTATCTCAATTGGGTCTGTGATAGGTAGAGGAGATGATGGGTGCTCCTCTATAGGTGGAGGAGATGATGGGTGCTCCTCTGTGGGTGTGAGGAGGTAAACAAGTATCCTCCATGGAGTGAAGAAGTATTGTGGGTGTTGATTCTCTAGGTGGAGAAGCCAAAGGTGAAATGGTCTCGATGTTAGCGAAAGGATCCTCCATAGGTGAGGTAGGAGGTGAAAGGTGTTCCTCTATGGGTGGAGGAATAGGTGAGGTAGGTTCCAATATAGAAGGAGGATTTTGGGCTAGAATATCCTCTATGGAAGGAATATGGGGTAATTGGGAAGCAACAAGTTCATCACTAAAAATAGCATGGACCTCGCGGGTATGGCTATCATGAGTTGAGGTCTCACCGGTTTGATCAGAATGAAGGGGCATGATTGGGAAAGGGTTTCTTGAAGATATGTAGGTTTTTATTGGAAGGTGTGTTAGGATTATCCATAGTTAACTCACCTTTCTCGAGCATTTCTTGGATAATATTTTTGAAAGTGATGCAATTGTCATCACTATGACCCTTTACTCGATGATAGTTACAGAAGTCGTGTTCTTTATACCATGTGGGCATGGGGCGAACAGGGTCAAAACCAGTGTGTGGTTTTATAGGCGGAAGGGTGATGGCCCCAACTTTGATGAGATTTTCTAAGACAAAAGAGTAGGGCTCCCCAATTGGGGTGTATTTCCGTTGTTCTCATCTGAATTGAAAAGTCTAGACGGGTGAGAGATTAGATGAGGGGGTAGCTTGATTTATGGATGAGGTGGCCAAATTGGCTTTGAGTACCACTGCATTAGCGGTGCCCTTGGCCTTTGAATAATTTTTCTGTGGTTTGGAAGAAGAAGAGGTATCATTCGGCTTGAATGCCGAATTCTTATTGCGTAATTGGATTTTCTTCTCTTCGATGGCCCAAATCTCTAACTTTCGTGCCATGGTGAATGCTTCATCAAATGTTCAGAAAGTCTAAACATGCAGGGTCAGTGAGATATGTCTAGCACAAGCCCAGTGTGAAGAGCTCGATGAGTTCTATTTGTGGCAGTTGGAAGGTGAGTTGATTGATCAGGCTACGCTAGTGAGCGACAAAATCTGTGATAGATTCATCATCATACTGATGCATGGAGTATAGGTCAGTCATGGTAACCTTCTTGATGATATTGATGGAGAAGTGATCCAAGAAGGCTTGGGCTACCTGATTAAATGAAAATATAGAGTGTCTAGGTAACCCACTATACCAATCTAACACAGGTCTAGTCAGAGACATGGGAAAGGTCCTTAAGAGTAAAGCATCATCATGAGCGATTAGGTAACACCCGTGTTTGAACAACCACAAATGTTGTTGTGGGTCTTCCTTTCTATTGAAGTGGTTGAATTTAGGCATCTCCCAATGCACGGGGTATGGACGAATAGGAATGGATGGGTGGATGGGCTCATTACAAATTTTGTCATAGGTGAGAGTATTACGGGATCTAGAAACTGATGCCTCCAATGTCTACATCTTGTCCATCATCAATTTGATTAGGTCATTGGTAGGTTGTAATGATTGGGTTCCTCCTGTAGTGTAAGAGGGTTGGTGTTGGGCATGTAATAGGGGTGGAATTCTAGTATATGGTGTTGTCATGTAGGTAGATTGAGAAGGAGGTAGTGAAATAGGGGGTACATACCCAGAGTGAATAATAGATGAAACGGGAGGCTGCTGATAGTATGTATATGGAGGTGGAAGGGTCATGGTAACCCTAGTGGCAATGGGGGCTAATGATTATGGAATAGAAAGGACCACATTTTGAAAAGGGGTAGGGGTCACCGACACTGGAGGTGGTAGTGTAGCTACGGGTATATGCAAGACAATAGGGGTGGATGAGGTTGCATTTTGGGTGGTTGTCGAAGGTATGGTGGATGTGGCGGGTGCAACGGATGTAGCAGACATGTTGCAGTCATAGTGGGTATAGGACCTAGCTACGAAATGACTGGGGGTAAGGTAGATGCGGGAAACATGGAGCCAGATGGGGCTGACGCAGGAGTGGGAGAAAGAGTCAGGGGGATAGATACGGGCATGCCATATATCAATTGACCTGAGGCATCTCAAGTGGACGAGTGGGAAAGGTAAAACTGTACAAGGTGGTAGGGTTTTGGTCAAGGATTCATGTGAACTCCTCATCTTACAGTAGTGATAGTGATAGGTTGGATAGGATCCGTGGTGGGTGATAAAATGGAAGGTGGCAAAGGGCTAGGTGGGAGTGGTTGAAAACTGGCATGGAATATGAGGGCACTAGCTTGTTGATGGGTCAGTACCATGTGAACAGTACTGATCAGGTTGGGCTACTTCTCTATAAATGACACAGAAAAATAGCAGGAACAGGTGAAACAGGCGGTAAAAAGTGGATTAGGTACCAAATGTTGGCTGGAAAGTGGCACAGGATAACCGATGCCAGTCGGGGTAAACCAGTGCTGGTTAGGGGTAACCATTGGTCACTGTGGGAAATGGAAAGTGAGTCAAAAACAAGGTATAAGGTCAAATCTGATAGGTATGCCAAACCTGATGAGTTTTACAAGGTCAATGGGAATGATAGTAGTGACAAGGGACTCTGAATAGTTGAAGAAGGTGAATAAATGTCCTTTTGGGTAGGTTAACCAAAATGATAGTGAACCGATGCCGGTTGGGTATAACCGATGATGGTCAGGGGGTAACCGATGATGGTCGCTGGACCAACACCGGTCACTGTGAAATTGAAACAGTGATGAAAGAAAAGTGGTTGTGAATTAAAATCTGATGTGGAATCAGACCCAGAATTCTGAGAATGATGAGAATATGGTCCAGGCACACTCAGATGAAGCTGGAATACACCAACTATGATGAGGAGCATGCAAGGATGAACAAGAAAATGAAGAATGTGACCTCTCACCTCAAAATGTAAGCCAAGTAGAAACACTAAGAAAAATGTGATCCTAAGAGTGATTTTTCTATTATGTTTGTTTAGCTTATGTTATTTAAGGACTGACTCATGAACTGTAAAATAGAATTTTTTGGTGAGGATGGCTTCCTACAAAGAAGGAGATCTAAAAGGTGAGGTTTTGGGTATGTTATGGTGGGGGCGGGCTTTGCTCTGAAGTATGACTCGATAGAGCAGCGAGCTGGGGAGTACCTACCAATCCTCATATCAGTGCGATCATTGACAGGTGTTCCCAGGAAAGATGTTGTTTAAGAATATGTATTTGTTTTGAATTTGTGTAATTTGGCAAGACTCAGAGAGAGAGATGTGCTTTCTATGATTCATTTGTCAACCATCAGCTGGGAATGACTTCCAGCATATAGGTTGCCCTCAATTAATGTGAGCTAATGCGATAAATCAGAATGCAATGCACTTATTTTAAGCCCAAATCAAAATATGAAGTTTGATGACACAAATGGATGAATAGGAAGAGGGATCCTCTTTCACTAAAATGTCAGAAAAACAAGAAAAAATGATTCTTTTTAAGTACACCAAAAGAAAGGTTTCTTTTAGAGAAAATAGAAAGAAAAAGAGGGTTACCAAGGAAGAAAATTAATGTGTATGCTTTTCAGAAGGGAAACAAACACACAACTTTTCCTAGGAATGAATAAAATGCAAGGAACCCCGAATGGGTCCCACTAGGCATGCCAAAATGTTTCACCTGATTCTTAGACGTTTCTTTGAATATTGAAGAAACAGATAGGGTAATGGGCATAGGAGGAATACCTGTTAGAATGCTGGTTGTTGGGTTGTTGCACATGTATGACTCCTTAATCCACAGCTGATTGTGAGAGCTTCCTTTTGGCTGGGAGGAACTACCTGAAATGGAACACAAGACCACCAAAAAGAGTTAAACAATATGTGCAGTGAACTACCTAGTGTGTGCTAGATCCGGGAAGTGTGATACTTCCTAGACAGCTGTCAGTCCACTGTTTAAAAAATTTAATGCTGGTAATGAAGTAAATCCTATTGTAATTGAAATGATTTAGGTATCTCATTAAAAACACAATAAGAAAGATCTAATCTAACAAGCTAGGTTAAAATAAGATCTGAAGGTCAAGTAGTTGGTTCTGGTTCTCTACAGGTCTGACAGAGGTCTCAGGTAGGTCACCGGTGATTAAGGGTGATGTGAGAATAGGTGGGTAGGTTACTGTTCTGGGTTGTATTGGTAAATACAGAGACCGATGCCGGTTAAGGGTGACTGACGCCGGTTGGGGAGAACTGGTGCCGGTTACTGTGGAAAACTGGGAATGCCACAGAATGAGCTTTGGGTCTCCCTTATGATTGCACAAAGGACTTGGTTGGCCGGAATGAGGTATTAGGCTATTTGGGTGGGATTTGGCAGGTTTTAATGGGTATGTGGAGGGGTGAGTATTAAAGGAGGTCAATGGGTGGCTAAGAGAACAAAGGATGACAATACAATGATGAAATGAATGAACCAGAGGAGTAAACTGTTCTACTTACTTGAAATCTGGTTCTGGGTGTCTGTGAGTGATGGATGAAGGTGTTAGTAAGAGGTTGAATGTTGTTGAGGATCACCAAATTTTGGAAAGCTCTTGCATGGGCTGCATGTGCATTCCCTTTTTCCTGGTTGGATCAAATCTGTGCTGGGTGATTGTTGGATGATTTCCATGGTGAATGTTGGATGCCTGTGTAAGAGAAAATTCTTGATCTCCTTCCTTGCATGCATGTTCTTGTGGAAACTTGTTCTCAAAAGATGTGTTATCTCTCAGGAATCTGCCAATGTTTTCCAACCTCAAAAATAAGGTTGTTTTGGGGATTAAAAGGTGACCGACGGTGGTTCTGGCTTAACCAATGACGGTTAGGGGTAACCGGCGTTGGTCAAGGTAGGATTTCCTAGGTTTACTAAACTAGGCAGATCCCCTTGATTTTTGGGATCTCATGTTGTTAACCCGTGGATTAGGATGGAAGCTTCTTGTAAGCATGTGGGAATGTGGTTAGAGGGAATGTAGGCATTGATTTTTAGGGTTTGGGTAAGTCTTAGTTAGTTATGGAAACTTACTAAGAATAGGTCTTAGGGTGAGTTGGCTTGATGAGGTGTCTAGGTGAGGTGTAAGTGTGGGCATTATCTAAATTAAGATATTTAAATAATAAATATTGTGAGGCTAATGAATTAATTTCATTAAATTAATATTAGTGGAGTGAAGGGGGCCATGGCTGGGTGAATGTGATGAAGGTATTTATTTGTCGAGGGACCAAAGCAGAGTGTGAGCTAATTTTGGTGTCTACAAGGAAGGAAAGTCAATTTTTCACTGATGTTCAGGGGTGCATATAGTTGCTACAGGAAGTATGATCCACATCAGACTGTGGTGGATTATTATGCTTTTCTTACTCTGTTTTGGGAAAAGTTTCACATTCCATAGTTTGAGTAGCAGAGCATCATGACGCTTAAGGACATTAAGTATGGATCATTTAAAAACATAAGGGAATATTACACGCATTTTAAGACTTTGTTGTCAAAATTATCTTATGACATTCATCAAATTCAGCATGCACAATGCTTTCTTGGAGGATTTCTTGCTCCATTTCATAGAACCCTATCTCATAAGACATATATTGATCCATGTGAGGCCCTAGAAGCAGCTCTGTGCACTGAAGTGGTTGGGAGTGTTGATACTAGAGTGAGCCCATTTTTAGAGGCATAGATTATAGCTATGGAAAAATAATTGGAAAAGCTTTCTGCTAACTCGTCTCATGAGACACGCACTGGTATATGGTGCAATGATTGTGAGGTTGAAGGACATACTAAGGATAGTTACCCATGTAAGTATGTACGTGCATTATTATTGTATTGTGAGGTATGTCACCTGAACCATGATGTTCTTTATTTTCCTCTTTTACAACTTGTTATTCAGAAGAAGGTGTTCATGTATTGTAAAATTTTCAAGTCCCATACTCATGAAAATGCAAACTGTAGACTGATAGATCATATCCATGAATCCATTGAGATAGGGGTGCACCAAACTAGTGTGGTGATTGGATTGAAGGAGCGGGAAGGATAAAATAATGAAGGGTGCAACAATGGGGATAATAGGAATGGAAGTTTCTATTGTCAATTTTTCACCCCTTGCAAAAATTGAAGAACTTGGACAAATTTGGACCTGGGAAATTTCAGAGTTTTAATGAAGAATCTAAATTTTTAGGTATTTCCCATGTTTTGGGAACTTGTAGTTGTTTTAAGGAATTGATATCCTTTATTCAGGCTCAAAAGATCCATACTTAGCAAAAACTTTAAGAAGGGTAAAAATTGGAAAAAAAATGGCTTTGGGGGGCACTCCTTGACTCTTTCTCTAGCTTCTCAGTCCAAGAGAAATACAAAAAAGTTGGAAAAAATGAAGAAAATTGAGAAAAGGTGTAAAAAATATTGTACTGTGGATAAATCGACTTTTAGAGAAACACAAGGAATAAGGTCTTGGGGGCTTGAGTTCTCTGCATCCCCTATTTTTTTGAAATGCAAAGGATGTAATGGTTTGTTGGTAAATCAATTGAAACTAGCCAGCATGGTACAAGTTATTTTGTTTCCATTGCTCCCTGCATGGCTGAAAGTGTCACATTATTAAGAAGGCCCTGATTCCTTTGTTTTATGGGTTGGTGTGAGGATGCAGACCCAAATGGAGTGTTGTGTGAATGAAATGTGATCAAATTAGACATTAGAGGCCCCGTGGGAACTCGTTCCTATGGGACATCATTTCTCTGTAAATTTGCAAACTCTGCAAAAAAAGGTAGTGAGTATTGCAGGGATAGACAAGGTCATAGGAATAGGGAGCCCGAGGAACTAGTTCCCCATGGGATTTATAGAGCCAAAAATAAAAGGAAATGTAGGGAGTTATAAGGAGGAAATGGAGTGTAGGTAATACGGATGAAGCGAGCCCATGAAGAACAGGTAACACAGTTCCATGAACCCCTCAGTTCTCCATACCCCATTATTATCTGATTTATAAAGTAGTTTTTAAAAATATAAAGGGGGAAAATAAACACTATAATGCAGATTGCGCACAAAAATGAATAACAAATCCCAATTTAGAAATGGGAAAAATGACACCTAAATATCCACATGGTTATATCTTTCTCCTAGGTTATACATTTTTCGAAAACTTTATATAAATGGATTCATCTTTTAAATTTGTACAACATGGCTTCTTAAAATTTTGGTTTTGATGGAAATAGATGAGAGAAAGAGGCAAAAACATCCTCAGCTCCACAAAAAGTGTGTTTCTAGTTTCCTCAGCCACCATAAATTAATGTGTTGTGTTCTTTCTTCTTCCACAAGGCATGAAAATTGGAGAATGGATTTTGAGGGAACCCAGACTCTTTTTCAAACCAATGGTAACAGATCAAGGAATTTTTTGGGGGTTTCTCTCACTTTCTTCTACTTATTGTAAAATATTTTCATTTTTGTGGTGGTTGGACACTTCTGTAATGCTTGTGCATTCTCTTCCAAGGGTTGTACATGTGTTTTACATTTCAAACCTCATATTTGAGCATTTACATGGTGAAAATTTCCTCATATATTCATTGTAATGCATTGTGCATGCTTCTAAAGCAATAAAATACTAATTCTGTGACTATCAATCTGTCCTAGCTTGTGTTTTTTGCAATTTCTTGCCTTACATTATATTTTCAGGTATTTTGTGCATCATTTATTCACTTTCCAAGGTTCAAGTCTACCGTGTTTCAGAAAAATGGAGGTCAGAAAGTTGTTTTGGAATATGGCACTCAATTTTTCTTCCATTTTCTTTCAACTAAGAGTGTCTTTCCACCCTTATTTTTGTGTTATCATGTCTTGTAGTGTAGGATTTCAGTTTATGTATTTCCTTCTAACCTTGGTCCCTTAGAGTGTTAGTCTAGGATTAGAGAGCTTCATTTCTAGCATTAAGATTAGTTTAGTAGTAGAAATAGGTGGAGGAAGCTAGCCTTCTCCAGAGGTCTATCTCAATTAGTAGTCCCACAACTAAGAGATAGTCCCATGTTGCCATAGAATTCTTGGTCATTCGTGATCATATCCAAGGTGCAATTTTGAGCTCCAACAATTTTGGCACGCCTAATGGTACAGTTTCTAAGCTTTGCTTTCAATATTTTGCTAAGTTTTTGTGTGTAACTTAGTAATTTCTATCCTTTGGAGGCTTATTTCTACACATCTTGAAACTCTAACTTTCAAATCAACTGGTCTTAGCATTCAAAGTACCTCAAGTTAATGAGAAGAATCCATACAAGGTCAAGAACAGTTGAGGAAGGAGTTTTGACTACTTACAAGTATCACCTAGAAGGATAAGAAGAGGAATAACAGTTCAAAGGTCACCTTCACCTCCAAATATAACTCTTTCCACACCACCACCTAGTAGGAATTTCTTACAATCCACTAGAGTTCTCAGATCTATTATAATTTCAACACAAGAAAATCAAGGATTGTTCAATTTTACTAGTAGTATTCCTCTTGCTCTCAATGCTCAGAATCCTATTCTAGTATCTTCACTTAAGAGTGTCTCTTTATTTATGGGGGAAAATCATACCAGTCCAGCTTAAACATATATAGGAAATTGCTAATATTTGTGTTATTCATGAAATTGGTGACAAGATGTGGCTATTGGGCTATTGGTTTCTTCATTCAAGGGGAGATCTTTGCAATGGTTAATGAGTCCTGACAATAGAATGAATTCAAAATTGGAATCATCTAGGGACAACCCTTTATAACTAGTTTGGGAGAAGGCAGATAATCTATCTTTGCTAGAACAATTGACAGCCATAAAGAGGGCTCCCAATGAACTCATGATAGACTTTAGTTTCAGATTTCATAATACCTGGGAGAGGATTCTAGCCCTTGTAAGAAAAACTCCATAAGGTGCATTTCTTTACTATTTAAGAGCTTTAAATTATGATATTATTTTCATGATCCAATCTATGGGGGTTGTAACATTTCCTGGGGCCTATGCAATAGCTATTAGGGCTGAAAATCGTTTAATACAAGCTAGAAAACTAGCTCCTAGACCACCCATGCCTTTTTATCCTGAATTGCCTCAATTTGATCACCCTTATATTTCTCCTATTCTTGAGAAAAATACCCAACCCATTTCCTCTACATCTCATTCTCCTGCACAAAAAAAGGAAGATGAGAACATGAAAGCCTTAATCAGAAATTTAACAAGAAATTTTATATCCCTGGAAAATAAACAAGCCCAATCACATAGGGGTTATTTTAACCAAGGGAAATCTTCAAATCAAGGATTTAACCAAGGATATTAGTTGTATAGGAACCAACATCCTAACCAGAGATGTGGAAAAAATAAATAGAATAATAGGTGGAAAGTTCAAAATTCACCTCTTCCATTGGCAACAATTCCTCCTCCACAATCACTTCCTGATCCTAGCTCAAGTCAAGCTTTGGTTCCAGTATAAAATAATATGGTTCAGGAAACTAAATGGTTTTTTCCATGAAATATACCACATAACCAGCTTATTTTTGAAAGGGAAATGCATCTTCAAGCCTACATGGTTCAAGTTTATTCCAGTAAGCAAGAACCACTTCTATAAGCACCCAACTATAATGAATAATTTTTCTAAGAGGTTAACATTGAATTCAATCTTATTTTCTTTGGAGTTGATGACTTCTATGTAGTTCTAGCAGATCTCAAGTTAGTGTTGTTGACAATACAAGGTATAAGAAAAGAATGTTAGAATAACAACCTTCATCTTCCTTTAATCAAGGAAATTTTATTAACAAGGAGAAAGAGGTCAATACGAGTAGTAATAAATTTCTTCAATCTCCTGACAAGCCTATTTCAAACAAGGAGGTTACTCCCCAACCAAAGCCACTTATTCCAACATTACAACAACATAAAAAGGAGAATAGTTTACCACAAATGCATAAATCTATGGGCCTTCCCTTTAATATTTTGGAGCAAATGAAGAAAAAAATGTCAATGTGACAATGTGGGATGCTTTGGTGATTCCATCACAGTGAGACCTCTTACGTAAAGCCCTCAAGAAACTTCCTCAAGCTAATCCAGTGGTGGAGAAGACTCATACTGTTGTTCATATGTGTCAAGAAAAGGAAGAGAAAAGTAAGTAATAATGTCAAGACTCCTTTTTACATGTCATTAATTTTGGGAAAACATTTGGTTCATAATTATATGATTGATTTAGGGGCTAGTACCTTTGTAATGCCCAACAAAATTGTTGATATCCTGGGTCTTCAACGCAATCTTGTTTCTAAGGGATTCCTGCAACTTGATAGGTCAATTGTAGGTGTATTAGGATTGATTAAAGGCCTGAAATTAACACGTCTTACTTGTCCTAGCCTAGCTATAGCCCATGACATATCAGTAATTGACTTGCCCCCTATGTTTACTATCTTCTTGTCTTGAGATTTCACTGCCAAGGTAGGTTGTTATTTGTCTTTAGATTGGACTCATATGCTTTTGAGAACTAGGTATGGAACAAGATTTACCATACAGGCTGAGCCCATATTTTCTTACCATATTGAGTCATATAATTATACCCCTATCTAATCAAATTGTCTTATACAAGAAGAACATGAACAAGATTCATTTTCATAAGAGTAGTTTATTCCTCCTCCCATGCCTAATCTATCACTAGATGAATGGACTAAGAGACACCATACATTGTATCCTTATGTCAAATAACTTGAAGCCTTTGAAATTTTTCTTTCCACTTATTGTGTTCTTAAAGAGGGGTCTACTCTACCTATGCCATTAAAGCAAGAAAAGGACAATACTTTGGGATTGTGGAAGACATTATTTGATATTTCTATGAGTAGAAATGGAGACAAGGAAAATTTTGTGTTGATTTCTCCAATGAACGATAAATTCTTCTTTTCTCGTAGATTTCATTTTTCATGTTCTATTAACATAGTTGACTACGAAGCATTGGTGTATAGTCTTTTAATTGCTAAAAGGAGAAAGATCAAAGAATTAAAAATATTTGGAGATATTTAAATGGTCATTCATAAAGTTAAAGGGAAGTGTGCTACAAAGAACAAGATTTTGAAGGCTTACAAACACAAAGTATGGGATCTTATAGAGAGTTTTGATGTTCTTAACCTGCAAGTAGTACCTAGAAAGTTGAATAAGGAAGTAGATCAGATGGAAAATCTAAGTTCTCAATTCTCACCTACTAAAGATCTTGTTAAAACAAATGTACAACACATTAAGATGGTAGTCAGGCCTTTGATTCCAAATAATCAGACCAGCTGGAAAGTATTTGACAGTGATGAACAAATTGTCCAATTCATACAAAATGAAGTTGAATTTTCCTCAAGAATGCAATCTAATTTGTAAGGTATCTACGGTGACCAGATTATTCAACCAAAATCAAACAAATTACAAAAATTATTGGTCACTTTGGAGAATATTTTCAGCCCAAATGATGAATTCATAGGTGAAGATAATAACATATTAGCTAGGCAAGAACACTATCAACCAGTTACAATTACACAAGGTAAGGAACTTTTACTTGGAAAGGTATGTGATGAGAATGAGAAACAAGCTTTTGTTTCATTTTTTCAGAGGTATAATGATACGTTTTCATGGGATTATGAATATTTAAAGGATTTTAATCAATACATTTTCCAACATTCTATTGATCTTGATCCTAATGTCAAGCCAAATAGGCAAAAGAAAAGGTCAATTAACCCCAAGATTGAGACCCTCATGAGGAAGGAATTATCCAAACTCATTCAAGCAAAAACAATTTTTCCTATCAAGTAATCTACCTAGGTGGAAAATCTTGTTTTGGTGAGGAAGACAAATGGAGAAATTAGAATTTGTGTTGATTTCTGGGATTTGAACAAGGCCTCTCTAAATGATCATTATCCTCTACCTTCCATGGAGCAAATTTTGCAAACTATAGCAGGAGCTGAAAGGTTTTCTATGCTTGATGGCTATTCAATTTTCAATAAGATAAAAGTTAAGGAAGAGGATTAGTTTAAGATTACATTCATAACCAAATGGGGAATGTATGCGTACAAGAAAATTTCCTTTGGTGTATAAAATACATGTGTCACTTTCCAAAGAGCAATGGATATAGCCTTCAAGGGGTATATTGATGAGTTCATTCTTGTCTATCTTGATGATATTACCATTTTCTCAAAACACAGTCAGATATTAGCCATATTGAGAAGGTATTTGATAGATGTCAAGAATTTGGGGTATCTCTTAATCCTATGAAATGTAATATTGCATTCCCTAAGGGGAAACTTTTGGGGCACATTGTTTCAAAAGAGGGAATTTCCATTTATCCAAAAATATTATCATCCATTCTCTCTCTCTCTCTTTTCTAGCTAAAAAGAAGTCCTTGTAATCATTCTTGGGAAAAAATAACTTTGTTAGGAGATTTATTCCTAATTTTGTAGAGCTAGTCAAACCTATTACTCTTATGCTTAAGAAGGATTCAGTTTTCAAATAGACAGACAAAGTATAGGACATATTTTCCAAGATCAAACAAGAGATTTCTCAAGCTCCTACACTTATCAACCCATATTATTCCAAAGACTTTATTTTATATGCTTATGGAGTTGAATCCAATATTTTTGTTGTTTTGACTCAATAGAATGATCAAGGAATGGAGCAACCAGTAGCCTTCTTTAGTTAAACACTAAAGGATTATGAACTCAAGTATATTCACATTGAAAAACAGGTATTTTCTATCATGAGAGATGTAAATAAATTCAAGAGTGTGATTTCTAAAAATCATATCAAAATTGTAGTCTCACATTCGAGTGTGAGAGATTTTATCATGGGAGCATAAATCATTGAGAAAAGAGTTGGTTGGGTGACTACAATAATGGAATTTTTTTTTTATTATTGGCAAATAGTATTTTAAAAGGGACTATACCCTTGAGAACAAAATATGGCCTAGGATCCAGAATAGGAATGTGAACCAGAGAGAAAAGGATCAAAATCTAAGTGTTACAATGAAGCTCGAAGTAGCCCAAAAATAGCTACCCAAACAAGATATAACAACAAAATTACTGCAAAAAAGCAGTAGAGAGACCACAAAAAAATAGCATAAAAACATACAAGAACAGCAAAAGCAACTACAACTACTTCTTGGCAGCTTTGTCAATGCTGGTCTTGATATTCTTCCAGGAGTGGAACATACCCAAAGTTTTCATGTGGGCAGCATCAGTATTATCCAGTTGCTCAATGGTCCTTTTGCTTTCCTTTTCGTTACCCCAAAGTGTAGTCGAAACACCAATGAGGTTGGAGACACTTTTGACATGTTGCTCAATGAACTCCTCAATCGCCCTAAAGATGGCCATGTTGTAATCATGTCGAGTTTTGGCCTTCCCTAAATGGAAGTCTAAGGAGGTTAGCTTCTTGTAGATATCACCAATATGGCTGCTATCAAAATCCCCCTCCTCCTCCTTTTTTCTCTTGCATTTCTGTTTAGCCAAGTTCTTAACCTCGTCCTTCAGCAGTTTCATATTAGCCTCTAAGGCATCCAACCTTTTTGAATAAATTTCCATATTTACATCCCGAGGGATTGGGAATACTAATATTCATAAGGTCATGTGTAATTTCTATTTCATGAGGCCCCTTCTCCACAGAAAGAGTCTCAAGGTTAAGCTTTCTAGAGGCCCTGGTAACCGGTATTTTAGAGGTAGAGGCAAGGTTGGTGGTAGGAGCAATAGTAGGGGGAATGGAAGGAGAAGCTTGGATAGCTGGTAGGGGGGTGACTACAGCGGTGGCGGGGGCAAATGGAGAAACAAGGGCTGGCAGCAGCAGAGCCTGGCAGAGGGGGAACCGAGCTAGGAGACGAAGGAAGACCAGGGTACTTTAGAAGACAGCATTTATGAAGCAACAAAATAATCCCTTGGTGTAAGGTAACCACTCGGGTATGCTTCTGAAACTCCAAAATGGAGCGTTCAAGAGAGTTCAGCAAGAAATGGGGAAAACAAACCAAGCAATTCCTATGGAAGTGGTTAAGAAAGATAAGATGTTTAGCAAGAATAGTGACAAACCTAGCTTCCAAGGAGATGAACCGTATCATCATGCGAGTAACCTCATCATATGGCAGAGGAATCAAGCTAACAAGCAAGCCCGCCGTAACATATATTATCTTCTCAGATCCTTCCACAAATCTCCTCTCTTCAGCATCTCCGTCGACCCTTTTGTTAAAGAAATGGTAGCCCTACAAACTAAGGCCAGTCACTTCAGCAATAAGTTCTTCATTGACCAAGATCTTCTGCCCCCCATAATCAACAGCCCGCTCCTTCCATTCCTTTGCAAAACGCATAGAAATGCTTTTATCATGCCCCTGAACATTCTCCATGAAGTTGATGATGCCACCCTTGCTGAGAATGCTCCATAGCTCAAAATTATCCTTCCAGTCTGGGTCCACACTTGGCTCAATTTGGCAGGGAGGTCCCCCCATCTTCTCTGTGCTTAACTGATTGCAAAAAATTCCCAAATTATTGTGAGCACTGAGACACGTCCGCTTCTTTCTATTGTAATCCGCACAAGATTGGAAATGAGAGTCGTTCCTTTTCCCACAAACGGTTACATGTCTGTTGAACTGAGCCTATGGAAAATCACATGTGGGAATAGCCTGCTCCCTATCATCAATCACATTACTACTATCTTTGAGTTTCTATGAAGCTTTGTATCCGGCTTTTAGCAGTCGCAATGTAGCCTGCATGCGCAATTTTCAAATCAATGTAACTCCACTTAGAGTTCCCCATATATTTCACACTAACATGTTTATTTGACATTATGTGCATCATCATATTCTTTAAGTCAACACGTGTGGGAGTATTATTGAAGTTTATCCACACCCAAAGATCATGACTCTAGCTCTAGATATTGCATGCGTATAGAAATCCGCATGAATGTTGTTGTGGAGCTGCTTAGGGATGCTATTATTATCCCAAAAAGTGAGGTTAACATTAATGAAAAAGAGAGAAAAAGAACCATCGAGGAGCTCGATAAGACGGATGCTGCCCACATGACCGCCTTGGGTATGTTTCATGCTTGGAAAAAAGTCAAGATCAGTGTTGATCAAGCAGCCAAGAAGTAGTCCTGCATGCTTCTACTGCTCTCTTTTTTTATTCTTACTGTTTCTTGACTGTCGGTTACTATTTTTTTGCTGTTGTTTTGCTGTTAAGTCTCGCTTGTGTAGCTGTTTTCTGGGCTACGTGGAATTTCATTGTATTACCTGGACTTGGTTAGTCCTGCTATGTTTCTCACTCTTATTCCAGCTTAAAGGCCTTATTTTGTATTCAAGGGTATAGTCCCTTTCAAAAAACTATTTGCCATTATTAAAAAAACATTAATGCCATAATTAGCCAGCGCATCCACCAATTTATTACCCTCCCTGTAAGTATGCATGATCCTGATGTTGTTGAAAGTATGACTAATACTTATAGACTCTGAGATAAAATCCTTAATGCTCCAACTAGGAGATGAGCACTTTTTAAGAAGATTAATGACATTCAGGGAGTCCCCTTTAATAATGAGGTTCTGAATATTTTGAGTCTAGGAAATTCTCATGCCCCATAGTGCAGATAATGCTTCGACCAAAATGATTAGTTTAAATTCCCATTTTCCCAGCATACGCAGCAATCATATTACCTTAATGATCCCATATCACTCCTCCTCATGCTGCTATCCCAGTGTTTCCCTTAGAGGCCCCATCAAAGTTCAACTTATACCAATTAAAATCATGAGGATGCCATTTGATCGAAGATCTATCAATGTTATTCCTGGGATTGCTCTGACTGTTGATGGTTCCAATCTACCAATTGGATAAGATGTATTCTTCATTCTCTAGATATCTCTTGTTCTTGGGGGGTTTAAATCTAGCAATATTTTCTTTTATACCATTAGAAATTTTACCAATACTAAGTTTATAGTTTTGCTTCTTATTTCTGAAGATAATATCATTTATATCCTTCCATATCCTTCCAGATTAAATGAGGGATGGCCAGCTTCCAGATCCTTTTAACAACACAATGCCTAAAGGGTGGGTTCCATTGAGTCCATAACTAATTAAGATCCTTCAGCAACACCCAAAGAGCTTCAAATTTAGAGAGGGAAAAACTCCATATTCTGGTGGCATATTCACAATGTATGAACAGGTGGCTGATATCCTCAGAATCATTCTTACAAAGATGGCATCTATTAGGAATTATAAATCCTCTTCTCATCAGGTTGTCAGTGGTAAGAATCCTGCCTCTGATAGCCAGCCAAAGGAAAAAATTTATTTTGCGAGTTAATTCAGATATCCAAATCTTGTTCCAATTGAACTATGTTTGACTATTATGGAAGAAATTATTATATCCAGATTTGACAGAGTAATTCCCATCATCAAAATTATTCCATACTAGCTCATCCTTGGAATCCAGCTGACTTAATGGAATAAGATCTAATTGATCTTGAAGGGAGGAAGTAATTTGTTTCAGATCAATTCTCTCCACAGTAAGTTTTTTCCAATTCTTGCTAGTACCATTTCCTTCAATATAGTCCTTGATTTTAATGCCATACTTGCTTATGAGACTGTCCTTAACCGCCCCAAATCTGTCCATGAGATTGCCATTAAACCAATTATCCTCCCAGAAGTTTATGTCCCTACCATCCCCCACTTTCCATTTACTACCCTGCTTGATGAAATTTCTGCTCTTGACCAGATTATTCCAAAAAATGGAACCATAGGGGAGGTGCTCATCTTGAAGATAAGAATACACAACTTGATGATTTAAATATTTTCCTTTGATTAAATCAATCCAGGGTTGTTTCTCAGATAGCATTCTCCAGCCCATTTTAGCAATGAGGGCCTCATTCATTTTCTCAATATCTTTTATACCCAGACCACCCATAAACTTCAGGGTGCAAACCTTATCCCAAGCCACTAAGTGAAATTTTAACTTCTCTTCCATGCCTTGCCATAAAAAAAAAATTTGAATCCTTTCAATTTTATCTCTGAAGGAAGATGGGATCTTGAAGAGTGATATGACATAGATGGGCAGATTTTTAAGAGTACTTTTAATGAGCAGGCACTTACCAGCACTAGATAAAGTTGCTCCTTTCCAACCAGCCATTTTTTTTGGGAATCTCTCAAATAATTCATCCCACACCTTGTAAGAGACTTTCCTAGTGCCGAGAGGGAGGCCTAAGTAAGTGGCTGGAAGTGCACTTATTTTATAGCCCAGAATTTTAGCAATTTTGAGCTGCCTTTCCTCAGGAGTGTTGAAAAAGAATATGGTGCTTTTATCATAATTAATCTCTTGCCCAGAAGCAAATTCATAGAGCTATAGTAAATCCTTGATATCCTTAGCTTCAATGACTAACGCCAGAAGAAGAAGGATAGTGTCATCCGCAAATTGCTGATGGGAGACAGCTTGGCTGATGGAAGTGGGCTTAGAGCCATAAAATAATGGAATATTATGTGACTATAAAGGCTACAAAACTAGTATGGGGTAGAGGACATTGTGAATAGCTGGCTTTGGATGCTCATGATGATCAAGAGACCTCATTCATGAATGAAGAGATTCCATATGATGTTTATTTTTAGTAGAAGGAGATGTAATTAATAATCATAGGTGGATTACTAATATGAGTACCTTTCTCTCTACTATAACTTATCCTCTTGACCTAAACAAAACAAAAAGAAGACATCTTAGGTTGCATTCTATTCCCTATGCATTGATTAATGGTATTTTGTTCAAAAGATATATTGGATTTATACTCAAGTGCATTGAAGGTGAGCAATGTGACAAGGTTTTGACCGAATTGCATGATGGTTTCTCAGGTGGAAATTTTTTTTCTAGAGCTACAGCCATAAAAATTATAAAAGTAGGTTACTTTTGGCCAACATTATTTTTTGATGCTCACAAATGGGTCAAAAAGTTCAAGGAATGTTCTCTCTTTACGAGTAAGAAAAGATTGGATACCCTTCCATTTCATGCAATTCAAGCAGATCAGCCATTTATCCAATGAGGTCTGGATTTCATTGGCATGACTAATATTTCATCAAGTGTTGGTCACAAATGGATTTTCACAACAACAAACTACTTTACTAGGTGGACAATAGTAGTGCCATTGAAGGAAGCTACGAAATCAGTCATCCTTGACTTCCTTTAAGAAATTGTAACAAGGTTTGGTGTTCCTTAGTCTATCATTTATAATAATGCAAAGGATTTCTTAGGATCTAATATTTCTAATTGGACTCTTGGACTTGGGATTTATCTTTAAAAAAATTCTAATTACTACCCCTAATGTAAGGGATTGGTAGATTCTACTTACAATAACGTGATAAGGATCATGAAGAGAACGATGGACATCAATCAAAGGCAGTGGCACATAAAGGTGAGAAATGCTCATTGGGTTAACAGGATAACAATGAAGAAAGTAATTGGCACTTTCCCTTTCAAGATTATATATGGAAAAGAAGCCAGACTTCCTTTGTCACTTGAATTGCCTTCACTGGAATTGGTTCAAAAACTAGAAATTAAAGGGGCGGATCAAAGGGAAATCGTAATGGCAGAATTGGTAGAGCTTGAAGAACTAAGGAATTATTCCATTATCAAGTTAGAACAGCACCAGATATCCACCAAGCAATGGTTTGACAAGAAGGCTAGATTTAAAATTTTTAATGTTGGGGATCTACTCTTGAAATGGGATACAGATAGAGATAAACCATCGAGACACTCCAAGTTTGATGCAATCTAGAGTGGGCCATATATCATCACCACTTGAAAAGAAGCTAATTATTTTGAGTTATCAGATCTTGTTGCGAATGTGTTTCAAATCCCATTCAATGGGAATTACCTCAAGCATTCTCATTAACATGTTTCAATGCATCTTGTACATATTAGCTTATTTTTCAATTCCTCTAAGTGCATTTATGACATTATCTTGTTGGTAGAGTAGGTTTTATTTCCCTAAGTGATTTGCACAATTTTTTTACTTTTGGATGTCTTGTTACACTTTTTCATTATGGTTTCGGGAGAAAGTGAAGCAAGGAGAGTTTCAAAGTGTCATGGATCAGTTGTAAAAAATCTAAAAATCAAATGCAGAGTAACTAAAATCAGTTTTGGACAATCTTCATTATTTTTTCATTCAATCCCAACAAGATCAGTTACAAAAAAAAATTAGTGATGTGAATTTGAGATGGGACATTTGTTTCTCAGTATCATAACAAATTGTAGATAGAGAGGGTGAGATTTCAGGTTCAACAATTTTCCACTCATATAAATCCTTGATTTGGAAAATTCTTTTTATATGGATGATCAAATTGAGTAAGAAACAAAGAAGCTTCAAGTTCAGTAGTGCTTCAAGTGGATTCAAGGGTATGTTCTTTGAGTTTCATATCAAATTCTATGTTTAGCAGGTTGACTCCATGCCCAATGAATGCTTCAAGGCCACTAATCATCTCACATAGCAGGTAGATGTTCCTTTTGAGTCACCAAAAATTTTGTCAATTTCACACCCCTTGTAAAAATTAAACAACTTGGACAAATTTGGACCTAGGTAATTTCATGGAGTTTTGATGAAGAATATGAAATATTGGGTATTTCCCATGTTCTGGGAACTTGTACTTGTTTCAAGGAATTGATATCCTTTTATTCCATCTCAAAAGATCCATACTTAGCTAAACCATTGAGTAAGAAGGGTAAAAAATTGGAAAAAAAATGGATTTGGAGGCACTCCTTGACTATTTTCCTAGCTTCTCAGTTGAAGATAAATATAGAAAATTTGGAAAAAAATGAAGAAAAATGAGAAAAGGGGTAAAAGATAGTGTAGTGTGCATAAATCAGCTTCTAGAGGAACATAAGGAACAAGGTCTTGGGGGGCTTGAGTTTTTATGCATCTCCTATTTTTTCCAAAATACAAAGGATATAATGGTTTATGGGTAAAATCGAATGAAATAGGCCAGTGGGGTACAAGTTCTTTCATTCCCACTATTCTTCAAATGGTCAGAAAGTGTCGCAGTGTTTAAAAAAGTCTGTGATTCCTTTGTTTTGTGGGTTTGGTGTGAGGATGCAATCCCAAATGGAGTGTGGGGAACTTGTTCCCCAAGGGAATGATTTCCACGCAAGGGTTTGGGAGCCGATAAAAAGGGGGCGGGGGTGGTGTGAATGAAGTGCGGGCCGAAGAGGGCACTAAGGGCCTCCGCGGGAACTAGTTCCTGTAAGAACATCAATCCCCCACAAATCTGCAAACTTTGTAACAAAGGTGGCTAGTAGTGTGGGGATAGAAAAATGTTAGAAAAATAGGGATCCCAAGGAACTAGTTCCACGAGGGAGCTAGTTCCCCACATGGTTTATAGAGCTGAAAATAAAGAAAAGGAGGGGAGTTATAAGGAGGTAATGGAGTGCGGGTAAGGTGGGTAAACTAGGCCCGCAAAGAACACATGACATAGTTCCATGAACCCCCTCAGTTATCTTCACCCCATTATTATCTGATTTACAAAGAAAATTTAAAAATAAATAAATTGAGGAAAATAAATAGTATAGTACAAAACTATGCACAAAAATGAGGAACAAATCCTGAAAATTTTAAAAATGGGAAAAACGAAACCTGAATATCTACATGGCTATATCTTGCTACCAAGCTATCCATTTTTTGAAAACTTTATAAAAATGGATTCATCTTTTCAAGCCCTACAACATGGCATCTTCAAATTTGCATTTTGATGGAAATAGATGAGGGAAAAAGGAAAAAAATAATCCCAACTCCAGAAAAAGTGTGTTTCATGTTTCCTCAGCCACCAGAAATTAATTTGTTGTGGTATTTTTCTTCTTCCATAAGGAATGAACATTGGAGAATGGATTTGGAGGGTGCTCAAGATCTTTTTCAGACCAATGTTGATAGATAAGGGTATTATGTTGGGGGTTTCTCTCCTCCCTCTCTCACTGTCTTCTACATCTTGTAAAATAATTTCATTTTTGTGATGGTTAGACACTTTTGTAATGATTGTGCATTCTCTTCTAAGGGATGTATATGTGTTATAGATTTCAAACCTCATATTTGAGCATTTAGATGGTGAATCTTGCTTCCCATCTTCATTGTAATGTATTGTGCATGCTTTCAAAAAAATAAAATACTAGTTCTAGGACTATCAATCTATCCTAGCTTGTGTTTTGTTGCAATTTCTTTCCTTGCAATATATTTGCAAGTATTTTGTGCATCATTTATTCTCTTTACAAGGTTCAAGTCTATTGTGTTTCAAGAAATTGGAAATCTAAAAGTTGTTTTGGACTATGACACTCAAGCTTTCCCTCTCTAATGCCATTTTGCTTCCATTTTCCTTCAGCTAAGAGTTTTTTCCACCCTTATTTTTGTGTTATCACATCCTATAGTCTAGGATTTTAGTTTATGCAGTTCCTTCTAACCTTGGTCCCATTGAGTGTTAGTCTAGGATTGGATAGATTCATTTCCAGCATTAGGAGTAGTTTAGTAGTAGAAATAGGTAGAGGAAGTTGCCCTTCTCTGGAGGTCTATCTTAGCTAGCATTCCCACAAATGAGATACAATTCCATGTTGCCCTCAAAATTCTTGGTCATATCATGATCATATCTAGGGTGCAATTTTGAGCTCTAACAACTTCCGAGGAAGATATTAAGGTCGCAGTCGCAGGGATGGTAGAGGCATATTCACACGAGGAACTTGTTACACCTATGGATCTCCTAATCATTATCAACATGATTTCCCCTAAAACACAGCTTACTCATGGTATGGGAAGTAGCACAAGCTAGAGGAATTCCTAGATCTATTTGAGTACATGAGTAAGAATAAGAAGCAAGAAAAGGGTGCAGGGATTATCAATGTACAGTGCGTCATTGTTGATTAGTGGATTTCTAAGAAGATATATGACCCTGATTTACGGATAGTGATGGTTACCACATGTGTTGAGGCTACGCGTACACGTAATCCTCTGAAGGATAAGATACTCATTACGAAGGAAGTGGTGATACATGTTAAGTATCAAGATGTTGTGCATCAGAAGAAAATCTACCAGGAAACCATGGGAGTCACCAGGGACCTTCAAGGAGAAATACAGTTCTTGAAAGTGCAAGCACACATGAGGGAATAAGTGAAGAACATTGAAATCTCACAGAAGGATGTGGATGACTTGAAGGAAGTGTGCAGGATGTTGCATGAGGATAATATCATTCCTTTACTAGTGGAATGGAAATGATAAAAATTATCGATGCACCGGAGTTGCGCATTAGAGGAAAATGCTTCATGTAAATCTACCACCCTCAAAACCATGAATTTGACAAAGATATTACATTTGAATGTAGTAATTAATGGGTGGTTATTACAAAACCATTCTTATTAACACGAGTATGGAAGTGAATGTGTCAAACCTCTAGATACATGGAATCATATGGGTAGAAACAACATTACAGCCATATTTGATATTGTTATGTATGTGAAACAAAAATAGGGCTATGCCTATTAGGGGTACTGAAGGATGCAACCATTACCAATTAGGGAGATAAACTCACTAGATGACTTTTAGGTATTGGAGCTTGCATAAATAGAAAAACTTCCTAGATTTACTTAGATGGCCCCGGTGCTATGTGAAACAACTACTGATCTTCACTTTAAAAAAAGGTACATCAGTTTAGAGAATGATGAGGAGTGTGTGATCATACCCCTTACATGATAAAGAAGGTAGGGTCCTTATTTTTAGGATAGAAGGGATAAAAATATGTGAGAATAATCCCTCATAGAATCGAAATAGTAGAAATTAATATGTAGAAAATATTACAGATCTCAAATAAATTACAGAATAAAATAACACAACACAAAGAGACAATATTTAATGTGGTTTCACCCCAATTTGGTCTACGTCCACCAAGAATCACTTGGTCATAGTTTTATTACAAGCCACCACTCTCTCTTAATAAAATACCTGGATCTATTTAGAGCTATGCTCAACAAACTCTAAATAATTCACACCCAAATTCAAAACACATCAGCAATGTTTTTATATTACCTACCATATGCACAAAACCATATAAATAAATAACTTCTTAAGTAATTTTACAAAACCGTGGGTATCAAAACCATGGGCCAAAACCGTCCCATAAACCTATGGGTCAAAATCCCACCCATATGAGAAAAGCACATTTCTTGGTATATCAGGTAGTTTTTAAGGCCAAAAAAATTTCTCAAGGGTTACGCCCCCGAACACCTGCTACCTAGGGACTTGCCAGCCCCCCGAACCACCCTGCTCGGTGCCCAACCCAGCCCTGACTACCCTAGTGAGACAACTATGGAAAGTGTACAGTACTCTTAGTTTACATTCTTCAACACTTTATCACATTGAAATAGGCTCCATAACCTAACAATCTCCCACTTTGAGACTAGTTTTCCCTCTGAGCAAGCTTCTCAACCCTTCACTAGTTTCTATGAAGACCAACCAAAGTTGAACACATCTTCAGTTTTTCCCTTGTGACCACCTTGGTCATCAAGTCTGCAGGATTCTGACTAGTATGAATCTTCTCCAGCTTGAACTTCTCTTCCTCCAAATTTGTCCTAATGAAATGGTACCTTAACTATATATGCTTCTTCCTAGAGTGGAAAAGCAGAGTTCTTAGCTAGGTGTATGGCACTCTGACTATCACTATGCAACTTTCCTTCCTCCTTCTTATGCCACCAACCTACTCAGAAGAAATTTTTGTAACCAATATCATTTTTTTTTCTTGCCTCTATGGTAGCAACATACTCAACCTCTATGGTTGACAAATCCACCAGCGTCTATAGTCGTGAAATCCAACTCATTGTTGTCCCACCTATAGTGTAAGCATAACTTGTCATGCTCCTCCTATTGTCTACATCTCCAGCCATATCTGAATCTACATAACCACAAAAAGTGGTGTCTGATCCACTATAGCACAAAAATTTCCCCATGGTCCCTCTCAAATACCAAAGGATCCACTTTACTGCCTACAAGTGATATCTACCTGGATCATGTTGGGAAATATAATTTATTAGTGCTCAATTATTATAGATATTATAAAGAGAATAATTATGTGAGTAATTATTCACATATTTGGTTGTATTATTTGATAGTTGTGATATTGTTATGAGTTACAATAATATCACGGATATAGGTAGATTGTTGGAGTAACTTCCTAGAATATAGGAATTGCATCTCATTATATATTGTATGATCTAGATTGGATTATTATTGAAGTATTATTCCTTATAAATCTGTTGTTGTACTTTTCATTTGGTATCAGAGCGTTACATTCCTTCAATGGAGAAATAAATGTCTACAGGGGCGGCTTTGTTTTGTTGTCCCAAATTATGTGAAAGAGTGTTAAAAATAATAATCATTCTAAATAGTCATTGTGGATCTGCTAGGCGTTGAGATAAAGACAATATCATTCAAAAGATCAAGGGAGCGGGATACATTATGAAGCTACGTGTTTTACAGGGACATTTCTATTATCTATTTCCCTTGTAGATGTGCATCAAAATGGAAGCCTTGAAGATTACTCTCAGCTGCCCATAGCTATGCAAAAGTTGTCTATGGTTGGCCAACACTATTCCTAAAAGATTTTTTTTAAGGGCTCGTATTGTTTTCGGTTATAAGTAGATCAATGCTCCTCATACATATTCTCCCTAGTAGAACGTTACACCTTTGAGAGTATAATCTAATTGATTCGTGGCTGTGAAAATATATGTCAATTGTGGATATGTATTTGTAGTCAACATATGATCCCTGATCCACGAAATCACTTCTCTACGTCCTCCTAAGGAAAATTGGTGCAAGGATTTGGTGTTTATCTTCCAGATCTGCATCCCGGTCCATCTTTTATCCCAAACAACTGCACATTCTTCTGCCTCTGCAACGACATACATGAGTATTTAATCAACTTGGCTAAGGTTCTGTGTTCTTTGTGATGTGCTCCACCCATATTCTACATTCAGATCAAAGAATTTAAAATACGGCTCCTTAAATTTGGTCGACCATCATTGTGATTCTTGTCAACATAATTACAATAAAAGTTGCATCTCTATTGACACCTAGATGTTAACATCATTGGTGGTCAAACCAGAGTCTTGTAAGCTTGGAATTTTAGTTTCATGCATAGATCTTGTTGATTCAGTCATTGCTCGATTGCTATTCATATTTGTAGCAGTCAAGTTGTCAGCATCTACAGTCGTGTCTAACTCCTTCCACGTTTCCACCAGCAAATTGACTATGTAGTCGTGAATGGTATAAACCGTGCATTCTCAAATTCTTCCATTATTGAGTTCCATGTTTTAATAGTATAAATGTCTTAGATAGTCAGTTTAGGATATGTTTCGATATTTTATAAAAAGATTCTTAGGTACATCATAATGGCAAGTAATGTCTCTTCAATAGAGTCGATTTGAGTTGTTATTCTAAGTTCTTTATTTTTAGTATCAAAAGTTTTATTATAACTATGTATACATGTTCAACCCATATCAAAGTTTTATTTTACATTTGACATTGAGTATTATTTAAAAAGTAATTATTAGAAATATTTTTTAAAATATTGTTAATTAATCATGTCATGTATCTTCTAGGTCTATATTCCTATCCAAAGTAATTTTTGAAGTCATGTTAAGTGTCAATTAGTCCAAGTATTATATATATGTCAAAATAGTTCATTTTTTGTGTTCATCAAAGTGTCTAAAATAGGTTATTTTAGGATACTTGTTTATTGTCTACTCAAAAAGAGTCAAGTTGTCAAAATTGTAAAAAAAAAAAAAAATTGTCTCATGGACGCATTTTCAGTGGAATCCGATGTCTAAGTTTGTAATTGTGCTTCATAATCATATACAGTTGAGTTAGTAGCTCATATACTAGAGGATGGAGGAAAATCAGAGGAAGGAGGTCGATTCAACGACCTCTCATCAGTCGCTAATGATGGGCCCGCATAGATGATTTGGTGGCATTTGTTTTTAGTTGTTTGTTTGCTTCAGTTTGCAGTGATCCTATTTTCAATAAGTGGAAATTTCACATTGAGGGGGGGAACATGATTCCAATGTTCCATTTCCAGTATGTCAGTGTTTTCTATGTATGTATGAGCAACAGATTTCAACAGAATTTCCTATGTTATTCCCTACAGTGAGATGTGATGAGGGCTGAGAATAGTACTTTGCATATCATGATGTGGTTGTAGGTCAACCACTTGAAAACCTTCATTTGTGGTTTGTGGTAAACCAATAGCAAAACCACCATTCTTGGTTGTTGGTAATCCATTCGCAAAACCATCACTTTGTGGTTTGTGGTAAACCAATTACAAAACCACCGATTCTCAGTTTTTGGTCAACCGTTTGCAAAACCATCCCTGAGGTTTGTGATCATCCTGTGAAAATCACCAGATCATGAGTAGGTGCAAGTACAAAGGCAGGTTTTCCCCATGTTCACACTAAGGGGGGAATGTTAGAAAATATAATTTATTAGTGCTCTATTATTATAGATATTATAAAGAGAATAATTACGTGAGTAATTATTCACATATTTGGTTGTATTATTTGATAGTTGTGATATTGTTATGAGTTACAACAATATCACGGATATAGGTAGATTGTTGGAGCAACTTCCTAGAATATAGGAATTACATCTCATTATATATTGTATGATGAATGGATATGGATTATTATCAAAGTATTATTCCTTATAAATATGTTGTTGTGCTTTTCAGATCACTCATAAATCTACTCACCACTCCCACTGCATGGGCAATATCAGGCCTGGTGCACACCATGGCATACATAAAACTTCTAACCGTTGATGAGTAAGGTACCTTGGACATCTAGTTTCTCTCTTGCTTTATCTTGGGACACTGCTCCTTTGATAACTTGAAATGGCCTGCCAAAGGAGTCCCAACCAGTTTAGCATCCTACATGTTACATCTCTCCAAGACCTTCTTAATGTACTCTTCCTAAGATAAAGTCAACTTTTGTTCCTTCCTATCCTAAGATATCCTCATACCAAGGATTTTTTTGGCTTCCCCCAAATCCTTCATAACAAAGGATTCACTTAGCTTCTTCTTGAGTACTTTTATTTCCTGCATGTTTTTACCTACAACTAACATGTCATCCACATACAGACAAAGGATAATATAATTTCCATCCTCAAATTTCTTTTTATACATGCAATGGTTATAATTACATCTAATATAACCTTGATCCATCATGAAGCTATCAAATTTCTTATACCATTGACGTGGAGATTGTTTCAAACCATACAAGCTCTTCTTCAGTTTGCACACCATCTCCTCTTTACCTTTGACCTCATAGCCCTCTGTTTGCTGCATAAATAGTTCCTCCTCCAAATCACCATGGAGAAATGCAATCTTTACATCAAGTTGTTATAAGTGCAAGTCTTCTACTGCAACTATTCCTAGAACAGTTCTAATAGAAGTCATTTTTACTACAGGAGAAAAAATCTCATCAAAATCTATACCTTTTTTCTTTACAAACCCCTTAACCACCAATTGGGCCTTGTATCATTTCTTGCCTCCTTCTTCCTCTTTGACTTTGAACACCCACTTATTTTGTAATGCTCTTTTTCCTTCGGGTGGCTTTACCAAATCCCATGTCGGTTCTCCAGGAGAGCCTGGTGCTCCTCATCCATGGCTTGCTTCCACTTCTTCCTGGCATCTACCTGCATTGCTTCATCAAATCTCTCTGGCTCTCTACTATCAGTGAGTAATAAATAATAAAGAGAAGGAGAAAGATGTTTAGGTTCTCTTCTTACCCTAGTAGGCCTCCTCAATATAGGAGTTTGGGGTACCTGTTGAGGAGGTTCCTGAACTAATTCATGTGTCACTTTTCCATCTGGAAGATCCTCTACCACTGCATATTCTTTCTTGGATTCTTCCCTGTTTTCTTGCAACTGCTGCTTATACATGAATTTCTTATTAAATACCATATCCCTAGATCAAATGATTTTATTTTCCTTAATACTTTAACATTTATATCCAAATTCATCACCACCATAACTAATGAAAGTAAATTTTTCTGATTTAGCCTGTAGCTTGGTCCTATCATCCTTGTCTATATGGAAAAACACCTCACATCCAAAGACTCTAAGAAATGAATAATCAACTTTCTTACCATACCAAGCCTCCTCGGGTATGCCTCCATCCAAGGCACTTGAGTGTCCTCTATTTATCAAGTACACAGTTGTGCTCACTGCTTCTACCCAAAAAGAAAGAGGTAGTCCTGTATTTAACCTCATGCTCCTAGCACATTCCATTATTGTTTTATTCATCCTTTCTAACATCCTATTCTACTGAGGAGTTCCTGGAACTATCATTTTCCTATGAATTCCATTCTTAGAACAATAATCATTAAATTCATTGTTGCAATACTCCCCTCCATTATCCAACCTAAGACATTTTAGCTTAATACTTGTTTCATTATCTACCAAGGCTTTCCATTTAACAAAAGTGTCAAATACATTAGATTTGTTTCTAATACAATAAACCCAAACTTTCATTATTACATCATCAATAAAAGTAACATAGTAACTTGAATCCCCAAGAGATGATCCATGAGCCTGTGAATTCCATTCTTAGAACAATAATCATCAAATTCATTTCTGCAATACTCCCCTCCATTATCCAACCTGAGACATTTTAGCTTAAGACTTGTTTCATTCTCTACCAAGGCTTTCCATTTAACAAAAGATTCAAATACATCATATTTGTTTCTAATACAATAAACCCAAAATTTCCTTATTGCATCATCAATAAAAGTAACATAATAACTTGAAATCCCAAGAGATGATCCCTGAGCCAACCCCCATATGTCAGAATGCACCAACTCTAACTTAATCTCTTTCTTTATAGGTCCAACCTTGAGAAACTTTACTCACTTATGTTTCCCATATATGCAGTCCTCAAAGAACTCCAAAAAAAATTTTGTATATCTAAGAAAATCCTTCTTTATGATCTCCATGCCCTTTTAGCTCATATGACTGAGCCTATAGTGCCACAATGTTGTATCTAGTTCTGAAGCCACAAGATTACAAACATTTAGTGCTATAAGTGGTTAAATACAAGGTTCCAACCTTCTTACCTCTTGCCACAACATGAGCACCCTTGGTAACCTTCCAAAAGTCCACTATAAATATCATATGACAACCATCACTTCCCAACTACCCCACCAATATCAAATTTCATCTTAATGTAGGCACATTTCTGACATCCTTCAATAGCCAAGTATTTGCATTCTGAATTTTAACCTGAATAGAATGTTTTCCAACTATTTTGCAAGGCTCACCATCACCAAGAAAAACATGCCCAAAATCTCCTTGAACATAATCAACAAAATAATGCCTATGTGGAGTAGCATGGAAAGAAGCCCTCGAATCTAAAACCCAAGATTCAGTAATATTGTGCAAAGAAAGAATCAAAGCATCTTGACATACATTACCTATTTCCACATTTTCCTCCTTGTTTTCTTCTTGTTGTTTCTTCTTGTCTTGAAGCTCCCAATAGTCCTTCTTTGCATTCCCATACTTTCCATAGTTCCAGCATACTATCTTGCTTTTTGATTTTGACCTTGCCCAATCCTTTGATTTTCCATGACTTCCTCTATTCTTTTGTCTCCCTCTAGTTTCCATTTTCAAAGCATTCCCTGAAGTAGAATATTCACTAAAGATTTTTCTTCGCATTTCCTACTTATAATCACCCCTACAACATCCTCAAACTTCAATTTTGAGTTAGTTGGAACCGAGTTGCTTATGACCATTATCAGGATATTCAAACTCTCAGGTAAAGAGCACAAAACTAATAAAGCCCTAACTTCTTCATCAAATTATATTATAACCGAAGTTAGCCTATTTACAACTATATTAAAATCATTTAGATGATATGATATTGAACTATTCTCGAACATCTTCATATTAAGCAAATTTTTCATTAAAAATATATTATTAGAGGCAGAGGGTTTTTCATTACAACTTCCCTAATGCATCCATCAGTTATTTTATAGTCTTTTCCTTTGAAACATTAAATAATATTGAAGATGCAAGAGACAACTGGATTGTCCCAAGTGCCTTCACTATCCAGAAAATCCCATTCTACATTTGTTATGCTCGAGGGTTTGTTCACCTTCTCAGACAATGGAGTATAAAGATCCTTTTGATAAAGGTAATCTTCCATCTGCATCTTCCAAAGACTGAAATTCTACCCGTTGAATTAATCAACCCTAGATCTTCCATCATTTACCATAGCTCCCACTCAAGATAGAAACCTTCCCTGTGATTCAACACTTCAGCAAACCAAACCAGGATCTAATACCAATTGTTTGGAAATAAGTGATAAAATATGTAGAATAATCCCTCACAAAATCGCAACAGTAGAAACTAATATGTAGAACTTATTACAGATCTCAAATAAAATTACAGAATAAAATAATACAACACAAAGAGATAGTATTTAATGCGGTTCACCCAATTTAGGCTATGTCCACCAAGAAACACTTGCTCATATTTTATTACAAGCCACCTCTCTCTCAATACAATACCCAGATCTATTTGGAGCTATACTCAACAAACTCTACAAAATTCACACCCAAATTCAAAACACATCTGCAATGTTTTTATATTACCTACCATATCCACAAAACCATATAAATAGACAACTACTTAAGTAGTTTTACAAAACTATGGGTATCAAAACCATGGGCCAAAACTGTCCGATAAACCTATGGGTCAAAATCCCACCCATAGGAGAAAAGCACATTTCCCGGTATATCGAGCACGTTTTGAGGCCAAAAAAATTTTCTCAGGGGTTGAGCCCCAAAACACCTACTACCGAGGGTTACTGCCCCTGAACCCCTGCTCAAGGCCCGGCCCATCCCTAAACCCCGGGGAGACAACTGTGGAAAGTGTATAGTACTCTTAGTGTATAGTCTTTAACACTTTATGAAATGAAAATAGGCTCCACAACCTAACACTTATTTTGAGCCCTTGAGTGAAGAAGAAATTAATAGAATCTATGCTCATACTGTGCACAATCCAGAGAACTTAGAACCATCAAAAGAGGGTGTGCTTCATTGGGAAGACACGCAGTCTGTAAGTGACACTACTAGTGTTGCTTGTTATAACTAGGATCATGGAACATATGAGATGGTTGGGTGCAAAGTAAAAGGAAGGGTCACAAGGATGATTAGGCCACACATGGTAAGGTAATTGGGATCAATTTAGGTACCAAGGTATACTGGTGAATGGAATCCCGATACATTCTTACACGCCATGGAGACTCAGTGGTAAAGTAGAAGAAACATGTTAATCTATACTTTGTGAAGGACAACAACGCGATGGTGGGAAACACATAGAGATGGCCTTTTGGAATGGTGAGAAGTGAGAATTAGTGTTTCTACTAGGTTTACTTAGAACAATATACCTACACAAACATACAAATTTCATGGTAAATCTCCTACCTCATTTCATGTCCATGATTGTGACAAAATATGGGCACGGGACAAGGAGGCCTTACTACCATCACTTTGGGTGCATAAGTTATACTCCACATTACGTGGATGTGCACACACATGGTATGTCCATGCTGAGTTAAAAATAGAAATTACAAATTGGAAAGAGATGACTGCAAGTATGATCCAAACTTTTGATTATTTTTTTACTAAGCCTCCATTCCATAAATCATTGTAGATCATGAAGGGTCTTAATTTGGGAGATAGCATGAAGGCTAAATATCTCATCCTAGAGCTATACGAGGAAACTGATCTTGAGTTGTGCCTTAATCTTGAGGAGACAGATGAAGTACAGATAGGTTGGGCCTAGAAGGAAAAAGAAAATTGTAAATTGGTATACATGATAGATGATGATGAAATTGATAACCTAGATGTTAACCACATTGAAGGGGTGCGCAAGGTAATGGACACTAAAAATGAGAAGGCATGCATGTACCATGCTTTGATAAAGACAAATAAGGATAAAATTGGTATGTAGGTTAAGCCTAAGGAGGAAATTATTGGTGATTATTGGTCATAGCAAGAAGTAGAAAATATCATTGAACTCTTGCGCTACTTCCAAGACTTATTCCCACAGGGCTATCATGAACTAAAGGGAGTACGTCCCTCTTTAGGATAGATGAATATCAAGTTGAAAGAAGGTGCACACCCAGTTAGGAAGAGGCCTTATAGGATGAATCATAATCTACGTGTGAAGGTGAAGGAGGAAATTGACAGGATGCTCAAGTGTAGAATAATTGAGCCTATTGAAGAATATGAATGGGTTAGCCCCATGGTTATAAGCATTAAGAAGGATGGGAGGATAAGGATTTGTGTGGACTATAGAGAACTCAATGCGTCATGTGTTATAGATACTTTTCCCACTACTTTCACAGAAGAAATTCTTGAAGGAGTTGTTGGGCACAAAATATATTCTTTCACAAATGGATTTATAGGTTCCATCCCCACCCCAAGTGCACATCATAAAATAGGATCAGGAGAAGATAAATTTCACCACTGAATGGAGAAGTTTTGTGTATACAGTTATTCCCTTTAGATTGAAAAATACATCAGCAGTGTTTTCATACATTATTGTGTAGGCCTTTAAAAAATATATTCATAAATTATTACAAGTGTATTTGGATGATTGGAGATTATATGGATTAGTCAAGGATCATTTTTATAATTTGAGGCTCATGTTTGTGAGGTACAAGCAGTTGAGAATCTCTCTCAACATTAAAAAGTGTATCTTTGCTACAACTTTTGGCACTTTACTTGGGCACATCATTTGCAAGGAAGGGTTGTTGGTAAACTCAGCCAAGATAGTTGTGATCTTAGATTTGGAAGAGCCTACCAATTAGAGTGAAGTGCGTAGATTTTTGGCACACACAGGATATTACAGGAAATTTATTAAAGGCTATGCAAATATAGTCATGCCCCCTGGAAGAATTGTTGAAGGATAAAGGGAAATTTTATTGGGGTGACACGCAACAGTAGGCATTTGAAGAATTAAAGGAGAGACTTACTACAACACCTATTTTGCACTTTCCTTCATGGGACAAACCCTTTCATGTTCATGTTTATGCCTCTAGCATGGCAATTGGCGTAGTGTTGGTGTAACCTAAAGAAGGAATTGTTGATCATCCCATTTTCTTTGCAAGTAAGAAGTTGACACCCACAGAGCAAAATTATATGACCACTGAGTGGAATTCATCATCTATGATCTACACGCTACACAATTTTAGGTAGTACTTGATGGAAACCCCATTTATTTTCTATAAAAATCATATGGTGTTGAATTACTTATCAAAAAATCCTATTTTTTAAGGGTGCATATGCAGATGGATACTTTTGTTTGCAGAGTTTGATTTCATAGTTGTTGTGAAACCAGGTAAGATAAGTTCAAGGCTTGATCATTTATCAAGGATCAATTTGGATGAGGACTCACAAAGCAATTAGGATATAGTGTTAGATGCACATGTGTTCAGATTGAATTGCATGCCCACAAACTTGGAGGATATTATTGTCTTTTTACGCACTAGATAGCTTCCTGAAGGAATGAAGACATTAAATAAAAATAAAATTGTTATACGTGCAACACCTTATCAGTTGATTGGATGAGACTTGTATAATATTGGTCATGATGAATTTTTGCATTATTGTGTTATGGAGCATGAGTGTGAGGCCATTCTAGAAGAGGCATATGGTGGAATAGCAAGAGGGCATTTACACTGGTGATGCTACAATGTGTAAGATTCTAATGGTTGCCCTTTAGTGGGAGACCTTATACAAAGATACTAAAGAATATGTTAAGGCAGGTGATCATTATCAATGCCTTGGGAAGCCTGGCTATAGAGATGAGATATCATTACAGTCTATTTCAAGTGTGGATCCTTTTGAAAAGTGGGCTATTGACTTTGTATCTCCTATTTCACCAGCTTCATGTAGTAGTGTGCACTACATTATTAATTTCACAGATTATTTAACAAGGTTGGCAGAAGCAACACTTACAAAGGATTCTACGGCAACCACAACAACGAGGTTCTTATTAGAGAGTATTATTAGCAGGTATGGCTTCCCATTAAGCTTGACAAGTTATTGAGGAACTCATTTACTTAATGATACAATCATAATTTTATTGGCAGAGTTTATGGTGCCACACCATAAAACCATCCCTTATCACCCTCAAGCCAATGGTATTGCAAAGGATTTTAATAAGATCTTGGGACAAACTTTGAAAAAAATATGTGATGTTGGAAGAAAAGATTAGGATGATAAATTTTCAATTGTACTTTGGGCTTACCAAACCACTTATAAGAAGTTGAATAAGGTCATACCTTTTCAATTGGTATTTTGTGCAGAAACTACATTACTAGTTGAATTCATGTTACCATCCCTGAGTATTGTGTGCACAGGTGGACTTAATGATGAACAAGTTTTTGAAGAGTGCTTTGATAAATTGATATAGTTAGATGGGTAGTATGTAATTACACGTTGGAGACAAAAGACTATGAAGGAAAGACAGAAGGCATGGCATGATAGGCACATTAAGAACAAGACTTTTACAGTTGGCAAGATGGTCCTTCTCTATGATTCCACATTTGTGTACCACTTAGGAAAATTGAAAGTGCATTGGCTGGGACATTTTTTAGTAACCAAGATACTTAAATTAGGCGCATGTCAGTTGTAGACATTAGATGCCACTATGTTTCTTTGTTACTTCAATGGGAATAAATTGAAGCCCTACTATAAATAAGGCTTCTTGGTGTTTGTAATAAGGTATTATTTTCATTTATATTATATTTCCCCTTCATGTGTGTCCTTCTAGTTTTTATTATGCTTTTTTATTTTTATTTCCTTGATTTGTTGTAATAAGTGTGCTTACATGTAAGAATCTAATTACTATATATTTATTTCATGCACAGTGGACCACGCATACTTTTAGTGTGGGGTGAGCCAGGTGCAAGTGTGCAAAAGATAAAAATTATTAGTGTCAAAATTTATACATGTTGGCACATTTAAGGGTGTTCTCTGAAGTATTTCCATAGAAGGAAAAGTTACTACAGGTGCTAGGGATTAAGGTGATCTTAAGGAAATTTCTCAGGGTGAAGATCACACGTGAGAAAATGATCACGTAGTGTAATGCAAGGTAGACACTGACATGTTAAACTACTCGATATGACGCATAGAGGATTATGTACTATGGCACATAGAATTGCACATAAGGAGGTTTTTGGCATGTGAAGTAGTGGGGCATGCCAGAAAGTTATGAATGGAGCACGAAAGAAAATAGTGAAAATCACAGAAAAAGGTGAAAAAGCGTAATTAAAATTGAGTACAGTGGTAGGTGAGGAGAAACTAATGCAGGAAATTTTGAAAAATCTATAAATAGAGTCCAAGTGACTTCATTATTACCTTGCATGATAGAGTGTTTGAGCATTTGATATTCATTGAAGTGCGAACAAATGCATAGTGCAAGTACAGAAGTGGCTCTATCGAGCCCTAAAGAGAATTTGGTCATGGATAGAGTAGAGCTCCTTCATGAGAAGTGTGAGATTAGATAAAATTCGTGAAAAGAGGATTAAGGGTTTGAATCACAGAACTAGGGTTTTGGAACCATAAATTATAGGTAGGGAATGCAAGTTCAGGGAGAAGAGGCATCATGAAGGAATAAAATGCAAGGGTAAGTTTTAGAAGTTGGATATGGCACCAAAAATAGCACCTTGCAGTAGCCAAAAAGGGAAAAAATAAGAAATAACCAGAATTAGAAGTAGAAGAAGTGCCCGAGGAAATATTTTATGAGATGTAATACCCTAAGGGTGTAATCATGGGACATGTTTCAGAATCCCAAGTCTGAAAAATTTAAGTAAGCGATTACAATCATCATACCAATTCTAACTAGGATCAGATAGAGTAAGAGATGGTAAAGAAGACAAATCTATAAGCTTAAGATGATAAACCCATCTATGATGATGAAGGTTATAAGACCTTTAAAAAATTAGGAGTTTTGAAAATTTATAAGTTGCCATATTTTGGAAAACTAGAGTGAATTTACCAATGGCTCATGTCAAGGGTCCATGAGGAATTCTTTTACTTCACAGGAAGGTGAGTGTGAATCACTGCACCACTAATTGGAAGACTTACAGGGTTATGAAGCTCAGGCATAGAGATTTCCATTGATATAGATGATGAAGTAGGTGTGGAGGCCACTGTGGTTGAGATGGCATATCAGAAAGGGCATGCGATGGACATCTCAAAGGTAACTGAACTTGTTATTAAAATTTTTGCACATCTTTTTACCAATTTCAAAAACCAAGAGAGATGGGGCCAAGTAAACAAGAAATGGCTCCACATCACGTAGAAGATGTCGAAGGGAATGGTGTATAATATTTATACGTTCATCATACAAGGAATTATTAAGGAAGTGCACGTGGGTGACAAGATTACATGGGGTACGATCCTATTATCAATTATGTTCATAGAGATTGGGGTTCCAGATGGCCCTAAGGAAGATATGGAAGCACCCACTAGAGAAGAATTTATTGGCCAAGAGGTGCATAGACTACACATTTTATGGGGTCACGTAAGCCTATAAGATCAGACTGGAGATGTGTTATAGGAGAATGTGTGAGGCATTCGAACATGCGTGGCGCATACCAAACAAATTTCCTATGATGTTGGATGAGAAGGTCAAATTCGTAGTTTACCAGCATTACTACATTGGGAGATTTTTATGAAAGATGGTAAGAAGAGCCCTTGGTTCAAGTTTCCATATGCATATACATCATGTTATTTCTAAGCCTCAATGAATAGATTTTCAGACACCACGGAAACTGAGATTCGATGCCAATAAGGTAGACTACGACTACCATATGCTATGGAAGACTTATGTGTATCCTGGTAAGTCATATTACATTGAGATTATGATATCAGATGATATCATCATAAACTCTATGACTTTGGAAATCGGGAAGATAGATGCAACTCAGGTATGCATCTGGCTTAAGCCTAGGTTGGTTAAGTGAAAATACATTGAGGATGAGTTTAAACTCCCATAGTTACCTAAAGGAAAATATACAATTGGGATAAGAAATAGTGCAAGGCCACCCCTGCAAGGAGAGAGGAGGAAGGAAATACTAAGGATGAAGATGAAGAGATGGAGAATAGAAGCAAGATTGATCATAATGTGAAAAGACAACCAACTGTAGGCATAAAAAGGATATGCAAGGATAATCCTCCGAGGCAAGAAGAATAAGAGGTAAGAATTGACCTTGAGGCTGAGGAGACAAAAAAGGAAGAGAGTGGCATGGGTTACAAGAGAAAGCTGGGGAGAAAACCAAAAATGCATAGCAATGGCACATGACCCTCTGAGGTAGTGAGGAGGTCAGTGACAACTACGTCGATCAATTCGAGCCCACATAAGAAGACGAAGATAAGGTGCATGCTCGTGACACATAATGATAGTGAGGAAGAAGATTTGTCAGATGAGGATGCATGTGATACAGAGTCTACTCTTGTTATCAATGAGGGAGGTGAGGAAGATCCCAAGGATGAATAAACACATTGTGATGCAGAATTACTCAGTGAGTGTGAAGAGGAATACCCCATTAGAGGAGACGAATAAAAGGATAGGAGTGTACGAGATCCATTAGGAGAGCATGGGGGAACGTTGGGTGATAAAGGAGAAGATATGTTTCCAGGAACATGAACTCATATCCTCATAGGTAGGTAGACTAGTAGGAAAAGGGGAGAAGAAGTTTTGAAAAATCCATACCTTGGGTATGTTAATGACCCAACTAAGATCATCCGTGCAAGATTCCAGAGTACACTCACTGCTAAACAATTATATGGGTGGGAGATGATAGATCCTAAGAGCGTAAACATGCATACAAGAAATATGTTGAGCTAGACAATGTTGGACCATAAATATTGGCTAAGTACCAAGAGGTGCATGCACATGACCACTAAATAGAAGGTTTCTCAGGGAAAAGAATGCAAGAAATGTGTTTAAGAAGGGTTTAAGTGAAACCATGGCACGCGCAGGAGGTAAAACAAGGGTTTAAAGGACTTATTCATATTTGGCATCATGGAGTCACTTGAGGAAAAACGTGAGGACCTAACTAGGCATGATAAGTGGATAAGGTGTCAGCTAAGAACCTTGGAGGCCAGGAAAAGGATATTCCATGAAGGGAATATTTCCAGAGGCATCATTACAGTTAGTGAAAGGATTTGCAAAGAGGATAAGCATTCACCTATAGAGGACCAGATTGACACTTGGCACATGATCTACTCATGAGAGAATTCATGGTAATGGATGTTGATCCTATTTAAAGGAATGCTCTGACAGAAACATGAATGGAAAAGGTAGTGTGAAGGCACTAGAGGGTATGAGAGTGCTAAGAGAAGGAGGGTAATGAGGTTCTGCATAAATGTTAGGTAATGATAAGGGTTTGGAGCTCATGATATTAGAGTTTATATTTTTTGATGTTAGAGGGTTGTAAAGGATATCATTAAGCATATATATGGGTGTTGGGGTCTGTAACAAGTGTTATAATGGGGAAAGCATAGTTAGGATCTCTAATCATATTAGTTTGGAGGTGTTGGATCTCTATCATTTGATGTATATGGTCTAAGATGCCCCTTTTGAATGTAGTGTGGCTACTAGAAACTCTTTTAAATAAATATACATGGATCTATTCCATACATCTTGTTTATGGGTGTAAACCCCCATGTTATTTGGCTTTTCATGACTCATATTCATTTCCTTGTGCTTCATACAATGTTTAATTACTTTTTGTGACGCATTGATGTCTAGATATATTAGTTCTATCTTCTACCTTTTAAGTAGATGAGTGCACTTCCATTTCTGCAAATAATCCTCCATTAATGGTAGAACTCTCTTGCAAATCTCACATAGCATATGTTGGGTGATAAGTTGGCACACTTAGGGTTAGAAAGAGGCATTGAGGGTAAAAAAATGACTACATCTTGGTTCCGTTTTCGGGACCTCTTTTGAAGCTTTTGTGAGAGAAATGTGTAATGATAGAGCGCTTTAACTTGGATACTCTTGAAGTGTGGCTAAAAAATATGGAGGATTTATTTTCTTAAATATTTAACATTGGAACTAAGTTTGATGCACGTAAATGGGTAGAGGATCACCTATATCATGAGTCATATGAGACATTTTTTTGTTGTTTCCCAGTAGAGTTGTATGAATGGCTATCAGCATATGCATCAAGGTCAAGTTAGTATTATAGACCTTTTGTTTGGACCCAGGAGGAATATCAGTAGTTGTATGATGTCAATATAACCCGGACCCGTGTTATTGATCACTGGTGGAGTAGGGTGCTGCCTAGTTATACCTTGGAATATGTTATTTCTACATATTATTTCTTGGAGATTGCTAAGTTTGAATTTTTGAGGGATCCTAGAGGATCGTTCTTGCATGTTATTCCACTAGCTATCAAGATCTTGGTCATTACTTTGAGTTTGGAAGCCTTTCCCATTACTAGTTAAACTCCTACTAGGTGCAGGGTGTGGAAGCTGACATGGTAGAGGATAGCAGACCTTACGGTGGAAATGGGGAGAGAGGAGAGGTGGCTCAAGTATAATGAAGCTTGGTAGAGGGGGTTGGAAAGATAGTGTGAAGTTGAATGAGTGATTGATTTATGGAGGCAGACGTTGCATGAAGGATTTATGGTTCACTCGAAGGATGTGGAACCTAAGCAGTCTGAGCTACCCCATCTTGGAAAGTGTGGAAAAGAAATCCCCTTGGCTTGTAGAGAGAGCTCGTCATATGAAGAAAGGAGGAGAGTCATAGTTGCGCATATTAACCCACATGGTGACCATACCCTTGCACTTAGTTTTCCGGCTCTTGAAATAAATTTTCATAATCCAATTGGTATCATTATTGGTATTCAAGTGACACCTAGGAGGTAGAATTTTTCAGTTGGTAAATTTACGGCTGCATAGTCGTTTCATGTGTTTGGGGTTATTTTTTCTTGAACAACATTTTGGAAAGATGTGATATCACAAGATTTGATTATCCCATCTAGGAGCGGCACAGGAAACACACTTAGGAATGCTTCGGTATCACAGTCTATTGACGTGTAATATAGCACAATGGTGGGATCATAGGGTACAATTGCATTAGGCCCCTTACCTATGATAGGAGGAGGATCTAGTGGATCTGGAGGAGTTGTCACTAGTGGATCTAGTGGATCAGGAGGAGTTGTCACTAGTGGATCTAGTGGATCTGGTGGTGGAGGTAACACCAGAGGAAATCAAGGTCCTAGATCTGGCAGACAAGGTCCACAACACCATAAACAGGTGTTTTATGAGATGTCACTCCACTTACCTGATTACAAGGGAGTTGAGGATGTCATGGAACATGTACACAAGTGTGAGTTTCTATGGTGCATGAAGGGAATCACTACCTTATAGCGGAAATCAAATCATTTTTCAACCACATTATAAGGACGCGTGCATATCTGGTATAGGAAGTATGACCCACACTAAACAATGGTGGATTACATTATGTTATGTAATTCCTTTTTGTAGAGTTCCAAATACCTGAGTTTGAATAGAAAAGATTCATCATGTTGAAGGAGATATATCAAGGAATGGCAGAGAGTGTGTAGGAGTATGATGCACATTTCAAGACTCTCCTATCTAAGTTGTCTTATGACATTCATTATTTGTAGCATGCTCAATGGTTCATCAGAGGACTGATCACACCATTCAAGAGGGTGATTTTATAGAAGGATTTCACAAATCCATTGAGGGTGCATTACGCGTTGACGTAGTAGGAAGCGTTGATATAGGATTTAGTCCATTCTGAGAAGCCCAAATTTTTGCAATGGCAAAGCAGCTAGAGAAATTGTCTAGGAACTCAACTCATGAGACTCATAGCAAATTATGGTGTACGGATTATGAAGTAAATGGTCATACAAAGGACAATTTTCCATGAAGGTTCGCAACATATCACTGGACTGTGAGATTTTCCACGAAGATCATGATGCAAGTAGGTGTTTTCTACTACAGTGTGTAATCCAAAAGAATGTGTCATGATATTGCAAAATTTTCACATCTACTACTCATGACACCAAGGATTGTAGATTGATTGACCAAATACATTATCCATTAATACTGGTGTGCACCAGACCATCATTGCCAATGGCTCTAAGGATGATGGTCGTCATTATGAAGGGCATATGAATGGAGGAAGTCAAGGTAGAGGCTTTTGAGGAGGATTTAGAGGTTGTGGAAATCATGGGGGTAGAAGGAGTGAATTCCCTCATGGAACCTATTATATTTGTGGATCTACAAAACATTACAAGCGTGAGTGTCTTGATTTTTTGTAGTACTTTTGGTGTGGGAAAAAGCACAAGTATGAGGAATGCCCAGAATTATTTGAACATATGAGCCAAAAGAAATAGAAGGATAAGGGTGCTAGGATGGTGAGTGTAAAGCATGTTGATCAATAGTGGATACCAAGGGTAGCATGTGACTTAGAGTTCGAACTTGTACCAGTGACAACGCGAGTTGAGGCTATGTGTGCCAAGGAGATACCAAAGCGGAGACCACTGATTATAAGAGAAGAATTGGTACAGGTGAAGTATCTGGACCCTACACACCAAAAAGAAGTGTATCAGGAAACCATGGATGTTATTTTAAGTGTACAAGGAGAGATCCAATTCCTGAAGGAGAAATCACGGTAGTTAGAGAAAAAGAAGAGAAAGGAAACTCCATAGAAGGTTATAGATGAAGTGAGGGAAGTATTTAACATGTTGAGATGGGAGAATATTATCCCTCTGTTAGGAGAGTGGCTAAGGGGAAAAGTACTAAGTTCTAAAGGAGAGCACGAGAGGAAGGTTTTGCATGCTTATCTACCTCCTCATAGCCTGACTATTATAAGGAGATTTTCTGATTAACACGGGCACAAAATTTATGTTCTCACCTTGGACACATGGAACCAAATGGGAAGGCCCCTATTACAGCCATCTTCAAATCTATTGTATATGGCTAACAAGAAAAAGCAAATGCCCATTGGTTTCTTAAAGGATGTTACTATCACTACTGAGGCAGACAATTTTCTAGGGTTACTTGCGCAGCCTTTGTGTTATAAGAACAATGTCAACTTATGTTTCATTAAGGGGTATATAAGTTTTGAAAACAAGGAGGAACATGTAATCATTCCTTTGACGGATGGAAATTCAACGCCCTATACTGAGCCCTTACAAGAAGAAGACCTAGAAAGAATCTGTGTGCACACTATCAGGGACTCTGAGGTTATACAACCAATAAAATAAGGTTTTTTTCAATGGGAATACGCTTAATCTATAAGTGATACAAATAGTGTGGCATGTGATAATTGGGTACACGGGAGATATGAGTTAATCAGAAGGTAGTTAAGAGGATCTCTGATGAGAGTAAAAAATGTGCACTCAGTCAGGAACCTGGGAGGAAAATAGTTACCAAGTTACACTGGGGGAGAAACCCTTGATGTTTTCCTATGAGCAATGAAGACCCAGTGGAGATGTGATATCAAAAGGAGAAGTATGCTTAGCTATACTTTTCTCAAGACCGCATCACTTTGGTGGGTGACCCATTGTGATAACCTTCTAGAGTGGTGCGAGGTGAGAATCATGTTCTCTATTAGGTTTCTCTAAAGCAATGCACCTACTGCTATACAAGACTATCATAGGAAGGAACCTACCTCGTTTCATGTCTAGGCATGTGAGAAGGCTTTGATGGAAGGTGTAAACCCTTACCTTCATTTTTATGGGTGCATAATCTTTACTGAACCTTACAAGGTTGTGTGCATGTATAGTACATTTACTCAGACTTACACCATCAGAAAGGAAACTAGACAGATTTGACGGTTGATCTTCTTCAAGCTTTCAAGTATCATAGTACTAAACCATTGTTAAATGAGGTACTATAGGTCATTAAGTACCTAACTATGGGAGATAGTACCATGGTAGAGGATAGAGTACTAGAGTTTTTGGGTGAACCTGGCTTGGAATCACTCTTTGATGAGGAAGAATCATAGGAGGTATAGCTTGAGCACGCATGCGTGGAAAAGAAGAAAGGAAAATTGGTCTACATGATAGATGGTGAAGAGGTGGAAAACTTGGATGTTAACTATATTTTCGGTATGCATGAGGTTATGGATAGTGTTGATAAGCAAGTGTGTGCCTACCATGAACCCCTGAAAATCAAGAAGGTTAACATTGGTTCAGAGGTGGAACCTAAGGAAGCTACTATTGGAGATTACTGGACATAAAGGGAGGTTTCAAATATTATTGATCTGTTACTCAAATTTTAGGATTTTTTTCTACGTAGGTATCATGAGCTTAAAGGATTTCACCACTCCTTGGGAGAAATGAAGATCAATTTAAAGGAAGGTACGCACCCATTTCGGAAGAGACCTTAGCAAATGAATCCAAATATACGTGTCAAAGTCAAGGAGGATATTGACAAGATGATTACATCAAGAATCATTAAGGTTTGTTAAGGAATCAAATTGGATAAGTCTAATGGTCATCAGTATTAAGAAGGATGGGAGGATTAGAATTTGCGTTGATTACAGGGATTTGAATGCGGTGTTCCATTGATAGTTTTTCCAACCCCCCTTCACCAAAGAAATTATGGAAGGAGTAGCTGGGTGTGAGTTCTATTCTTTCATAGATGGATTCTCATGATATCATTAGGTTAGAATTTCAAAGGAGGACCAAGAAAAGACAACCTTCACTACTGAATGGGGACATTTTCTCCTATACGGTCATGCCTTTTGGTATAAATAACACGCATGTTGTGTTTTCACGCATTATGGTTCAGGTGTTTCAGGAATTCATTCATAAATTTCTACAAGTCTACGTGGATGACTGGATAGTATATGGATTAGTGAGGGACCATTGTGACAATCTAAGGCTGATGTTTGAGAGATGCCGACAGTTGAGTATATCTCTTAACATTCAGAAATGTGTTTTCACTACTCCATTTGGTACCCTGTTGGGACATATCATATGTAAAGAAGGTTTGCTAGTGGATCTTGCCAAAGTTATTGTTATTGTGGGATTAGCGGAGCCTACTAGCTAGAGTGCAGTACATGGATTCCTTTGGCATATGGGGTATTACCAAAAATTTATTTAGGGGTATGCCAAGATCGTGGCGTCATTGAAGGATTGTCTAAAGTAAAAAAGTACATTTCATTGGGGAGAGGTGCAGCAAATAGAGTTTCACACACATTGAATAATAGGCTTATCACCACACCCATATTATGCTTTTCCTCTTGGGATAAGCCATTCCATGTACATGTTGATGCTTTAGGGATGGAAATTGGAGAAAACTTAGCACAACCTGGAGAGAGAATTTTTTACCATCCCTTGTGCTTTGCTAGTAGGAAGCTAACCCCAACATAACAGAATTATACTACCACGGAGCACAAGACATTATCAATGATCTATGCACTACAAAAATTCAGGCAACATTTGCTAGGGATGAATTTTATCTTTTACATAGACCACATGGCTTTAAAGTACTTTGTAAACAATCACGTCTTGAAATGACGCATATACATGTGAGTCCTATTATTTTAGGAGTTTGAGTTTATGGTTGTTGTAAATCCAGGTAAGAGTAACTTAGGGCCTGAACATTTATCAAGGATTCACTCAGGAGAGGACACGTAGAGCATTGAGGATACAATTCTAGATGCACAATTGTTTAGATTGTAGATCATGCTCTCTAACTTGAAACATATTGTTGTGTTTCTCAAAACAAGTGTGTCACCAAAGGGAATGAATACTCTATAAAGGAAGTAGTTAGCCATATGTGTCATTCCCTACATGTTAATTAGTGGATACTTATACAAGCTAGGTCCCGATGAGGTTTTGCGTCAGTGCGTACTTAAGCATGAGTGCACTACAATCATAGAAGAAACTCATGGTTGAATTTCAGGGGGACACTATGCAGGGAATGCAACCATGTGTAAGATCCTTCTAGTAGAATTTTGGTGGGAAACAATTTACAAAGATTGTATCAAGTATTGCAAGGCCTGTGACCATTTTCAATACCTTGGTAAACTAGGGAAAAGAGATGAGATGCCATTAAGACCGATTATCAGTGCAGATCCATTTGAGAAATGGGAAATTTAATTTGTAGGCCTTATTTTTTCTAGCTGCATGAAGGATAGGTTCATGCTATATCAGTACATACATAAACTACCTTCCAAGGTGTTTAAAAGAAGCACCTACAAGGAATTGCACAGCGGCAATAACAGCTAGGTTCTTGTGGGAAAATATAATCAGCAAATATGGATGCCTGCTGAGCTTGACAAGTGATAGGGGTACTCATTTCTTAAATGAGAAAGTTGGAATTTTATTGGCATAATTCATGGTGGCCCATCACAAGACTACCCCTTATCACCCACAAGCTAATGGGACTACTAAGGCATTTAACAAAATTTTGAATCACACATTGACCAAGATTTGTGATGTGGGAAGAAAGGATTGGGATGAAAAATTTCTATTGTGTTATGGTCATACCATACTACTTATAAGAGACTAAACAAGGCCACACCTTTTCAATTGGTGTTTGACATGGAGGCTATGTTTCTTGTTGAATTCACGTTACCATCTCTACGTATAGTGTGCATAGGAGGATTAGTTGATGAACAAGTGCTTGAGGAGAGGATTGACAAGTTGATTTAGATGGATGAGATGTGGGCTATTACTCGCTAGAGTTAGAAAATAGAAAAATCTAGGCAAAAGACATGGCATGATAGAAACGTCAAGAATAAGTAGTTTGAGGTTGGGTAGATGGTTCCCTTGTATGATTCCAAGTTTCCGCATCATCCTGGGAAATTCAAAATCCATTGGTTGGGCTCGTATATTATATCCTATATACTTTATTCAAGCACTCACTAGTTATAAGCACTGGATGGAACATGGTTTCCAAGCCATTTCAATAGGATTATGTTGAATCCCTACTATAAATAAGTCTTCTTTTTGTTTTAAAATAAGGTAGTATTGCCAGTTATCCTAGGATTTGCTTTAATGTAGGTTCCTTTCTTTATGTTTCTCGTTCTCATTATTTTACTGGTTGGTGTTGTTTTCTTGTGTGCACGTTTGTGTGCTGGTAGCCACTTTTTATTTCAAAAAGTTTCTATGTGCAGAGGACCGCGCATCCATTTTTGTGTGGGGTGGAGTGATGTGACAAGTGCTGGAAGCTATGGTTGTTGATAGCCTAGGTTAAAAAATCAAAAACATGTGGATTGGAAGATCGGGCATAGAAGAGGTGAACATGAGGGAAGGATGGTGTTAAAAGGCTTTAAGAAACCATGTACAAGAATTAAAAGCACAGGAACAAGATGAGGTAGGTGATGTCAAGAACCAAGATTAGTACATAGATAAATAATGCCTTCGATGATGAAAGCATGTGCATAACGATCTATGACCAGTAAGGGTTTTTGTGTGCCTAAAGGTTGCAAAAAAAATTCATGTAAGATTGAGCGCGGAGGAAAAGTGCTTAAGGTTGGCGTTGGAAAAAGTTTCCTTTATTTTGAAAGTATGTTGGTAGGTGGCATGGCATTTATTATGGAGAAAAGAAAAAGTTATAAATAGAAGATCGGAGGTGCGTTATTCTTTATCTTTCATTTTAAGTTAGCGAAGAGCTCTCATGAACAAGGGCATCCTTTCAAAGAAGGTTTGAGAACATTTTTGAAGATTTGTGTGCATAGCTAGTTTGATCATCGAACTAGAGTGGAAAGGAGTACATGGGCATAAGTGGAGAAAGTTGTGTGGAAGGATCCCATGGGTGTTACGTCGTCTTATGGAAAAATGGTTTTCTGGGTTAGGGTTACATACCTAAGGCATGAGATTTGGAGGAATTTTCACAAAGGAGTGGAGCCATGAAATTGATCAGAGTCAAGACCAAGAGAGAGCAAGAAATTTTAAGGATCCGATGAAGGAATGGCACCAAGGAAAGTAGCAAATTTTTCACCGAAGAAGGGAAAGGGAAAAGTAAAATAATCTGTTTCTACCAATTTCAATGAATAATGGTACGTGGAAATGTAGTACCTGGACAGTGTATTACTTGGTACAAAATGGGTGTCTCATATCAAAAATATGGTCATAAGTGATTACAACCATCAAACGAGCACCACAAAAATGATATGAAACTAGAGATGGTTCACCTTACAGAGAGGAGGACACCAGATGGTATGCCTATCTATGAGGATGAAGTGAAGGTGAAAATGGAGAAGGTTAGGTTGTTGTAACTCTATGAGTTTCCCTATTTCAGAAATCTTGAGCAACTATACCAATGGTTGATGTCGTGTGTGCATGAAAACCACTTCTATTTCGCAGGTCGGAGGATGCGCATAACCCCCAGCTGATTTCTAAGTTCACCGGCCTTCTCTACGAAGGATAATTATTGGATAGTGATTTGGAAGGCAAAGAAGCCATTAAGAAGACCGTTGAAGCTTATTATTATAATAAGGGTTCATGATACTTCAACATTTCTATAATCACCGACCCTGTGATGAGGATGGCCGCCCAATTGGTCAAAAATCTGAATGGGCAAGAGAGATGGACATAGACCAACAAGGCCTACTTGAATATATGTCGTAAGATCTCAGAGGGGACCATATATAACCTCTCATCTTTTATTACAGAGGATATTATAAACATCGCACACGACAAAGAGAATATCATGTTTGGTAATGTCCTCCTCACCATTGTCTTTTCAGAGATTAGAGTTCCCAATGGGCCAAATAAGTTTGTTTGGGAATACCTAGAGGATAACCCCTCCCTTGCCAAGAGGTTTGAACAATATACTTGTGACACAATGATGGCCACTCATAAGGCACTCCTAGGAAAGTAGTATAAGTGAATGCACGACACATTTGGGGGTGAATGGAGAATACCCAAGAAGTTACCTTCATTAGTAAAGGGAGAGGTTGAGTTCATCGTATACCAGTATTTTTGTGTTGGAAGATTTACTTTGATAGATGGCATCAAGAGTCCTTGGTGTAAGTTGTCTTTCTCCTTCACGACAAAGTACTTTCAGGCCGGGGTCAACCAATTCAAAGAGGTGAAGAAACTCAAGTTTGATCTAATTGTTGTATATTAATATTACCATGAGCTGCATAGGAAGTTAATATTCCCCAAGAAGCATACCTATGTTTAGAAGTATGTCTCCCATGACATGCACATGTTGAAACCAGTAACATTTCCTATTGCAGGGAGGACAATAGTGAGGGTTTATTTTCACCTAAGGCCTAAGTATGTAAAAGGTGCTTATTTTGAATAGGATGTCTCCATTCCTAAGGACCCCACAATGAGGAAAAAGGTTGTGCCAAGGAAAATAGAAAGAGAGGAGACTCCTGAGAAAAAGGTGTTAGATCGTACAGACATTACAGATAGTAGGGGCACAGGAGTGGAGCACGGGCACAAGTACTTACAACCACTGGAATAAGTCCTCTTATTAGAAAAGAGTCATCATAGAAGGAAGATTCACTGGTAAGAGAAGACTCACCCGAGAGAGAAGAAAAATAGAATTCCCCTGTATTGGAGTCACCAGTAAGGAAGAAGCAAAGGGTGATAAAAGAGTCAGACTCGGGTGAAACAGAAAGTATGGAGGCCGATAAGGGTGATGAAGATGATGAAGAGTGTAGTGAAGCTCAGCATCATCTTATGTATGATGTACAAGAGTCAGATGAAGAAGGAAATGAAGAGAGGGACGAGAAAAAGGAAGGCTCTCATGACAAGGGGCAAAGTGAGGAAGTAAATATGAAAGATCGGAAGACCTCGACCCTAACCGAGGAGTAGATGGATAAAAATATAGAGAGGGAAGTGACAGGTATCATATAATAGTTAGTGGATCAAGAAGTAGAGAGAAGCATCAAAGAAGTGCTAAAGGAAACTGAAGAGAGTGCAAGTGTAGGAAAGGAGTATGGGAGGATGGGAGTAGACCTAGCTTAGTAGTAAGATTCCCAACAGTAATGCACGTAGGTGGGAAGGGCATAATAGTGATGCAGAAAACACGATATGACTTATATTAATGATCCAAGTAAGGTACTGCACACACACTTCCAAAGTACCATGCCCACCAACCAACTCCTTGCTTGGTATGATTTTGATGAAGATGTTGCATACCCATGCAAGAGGGAAATGTTATCCAAGTATTTTTAGTCCCACGTTGATAAACCCAAGTTCGAGGTAAACTGTGATGCAATGATGAAGACACCAAAACACCAAGGGAATAAATCCTCTTGTAAATTACCAAAATCTCCCATATCAGCAAGTTTGCAACACACTCAAAAAAGCATCGGTAGAGGTGGAAGCAATACTCTTCAATAGAAACGATATAATAAGGGTCTTGGAGGAAGAGCTTGAGAAAAAGAATGAGGAGATCATTGAGAGGGAAAATGAGATAAAAAAAAAAGGAATTGATCAATGCACAGTTAAGGCATGAAATGAGGGATGAAAAGGAAAAGGTGCATGAAGTCCACAAAAATATAGAGCCCATTTCATATGCCCATTATCTTGAAACACCCATACCTGGCCCCACCTAAGTAGAAATACAAGTTAACCTTGCACTATTTGGAAAACTTGACCTATATCCTCACCATGGAAAGGTGGTCACTCACATTAGAGTTGGAATAAGAGGTAATGACATGCTAGAAGGATGAAGAAAAGCTTAATATTGGGGAGACAATGACTCAGTACTCCGAGCTCCTTTCCATAATAAATATTTTCATGCAGATGGAAAAAGTCATGTATGACAATTGTGTCGATAGAGATAGGGTAGCAAGCATATTAGTTATTACACATGAGGTGGATTTGAAAGAATTTTAGGAAAAGAATAAAGGCGATAGGTCAGAGCATGATAATATCCTAGATGAAGTTGAGAAGAAGTTAGAAGCAATCGAAACCTTGTGGGGTCCGATTAAGAATAGGGTAAAGGAACTATGCTCCCAAGTCACTCGCAGGATGGATGTGTTAGGCAATCTTAGCAAGAAGTTAGAAAGCATTTTAGATACGATGAAAGTTAAGAGTGATGAAACTAATTTTTGATGAAGTAAGCACATTAGTGGGTGACCTAATACAGTAGGCACATAGAGAAGTAGATTCTTGGGAGAAAATTGAGGCACCCATGAAGGGAGTTCCCACTCCTCATGCAACAATAGCATATTCTTCCATTATTTCATTCTTTCTTTAGAATATTTGAATTCCACTATTCTTTATTCTTTAAAGGAGTAGAATTTTTCCAAGGATGGAGAACATTCTTAATGTGGGGTGATGTTGGGCCCTAAATATTGTCTTAAGTACCAAGAAGCGCGCATGCACACGACTAGTAAATAGAAGGGTGCTTAGGGAAAAGCACACAGGAAAAGGGTTTAAGAAGGGTTTATGTGAAACTAGGGCACGCGCGGGAGGTAGAACACGGGTTTAAAGGAATTAAGCCATATTTTGCATCATGGAGTCACTTGAGGGAATACGTGAGGACCCGACTAGGCATGTTAAGTGGATAAGGTGCCAGCCTAGAACCTTGGAGCCCAAGAAAAGGATATCCCACATAAGGAATATTCCCATATGCATCATTACAGTTAGTGGAAGGTTTTGTAAAAAGGATAAGCATTCACCTATGGAGGACCACATTAACACTTGGCACATGATCTTATCATGAGAGAATTCATGGCGATGGATGTTGGTCCTATTTAAAGGAATGCTTGGATAGAAACATAAATGGAAAAGGTAGTGTGAATGTGCTAGAGGGTACGGGAGTGCTAAGAGAAGAAGGATGGTAATGAGGTACTGCAATAATGTTAGGTAATGCTAAGGGTTTCGAGCTCATGATGCTAGGGTTTAGAGTTCTTGAAGCTAGAGTGTTGTAAAGGATATCATTAAGTATATGTATGGGTGTTGGAGTCTGTAAAAAGGGTTATAATGGGGAAAGCATAGTTAGGATCTATGACCAAATTAGTTTGGAGGGGTTGGATCTCTATCATTTGATGTATATGGTCTGATATTCCCCTTTTCAATGTAGTATGGCTACTAGAAACTCTTTTAAATCAATATACATGGATTTATTTTGTACATCTTGTTTAAGGGTGTAAACCCTCATATTATTTGGCTTGTCATGATTCAGATCTAGTTCCTTGTGCTTCATATAATGTTTATTTACCTTTTGTGATGTATTGATGTGTAGATTTGTTAGTTATATCTCCTGCCTTTTAATTAGATGCATGTACTTATGTTTTTGCAAATAATCCTCCATTAATGGTGGAAAGATCTCGCAAAGCTCACATAAAGGAGGAGTTTGGCACCTGTGCACATATTGGGTGAGCACCCAGCGTATGCTAGATGATAGGCTGGCATGTTTTGGGTTAGAAAGAGGTATTGAGGGTAAAAATAATGACTATAGACAATGCAGACACACATGGATGAACCTGAGTTTGATGTCAGTGAGGAAGCATGTATAAGGAACCTAATGAATAAGGAACATGAATTCACCCATGTGACCATAAATCCCACAGAGTTTATAGATGAGAAGGCTAGTAATGCCTTGACAAAAATGGCGATAGCAGTGGCTCATAGAAATTTGGATAAGGGGGCTATGCTAAAAACATTTTTGGAAGATAATAAGAATAAGGAATAGGAAATCGAGAAATTGATTGAGGTGCACTACAAAGATGAGAGGCATAAAAAGGAAATTTTGGATTTCGTTGTTGACATTGGAAATGATTTTTTGGAGGCACGTAAATAATTTGATAAGTGAACATAGAAGATGTACCCATCAACCTTGTATTTTCTATAATATTAGTTCACCTGCTACTTAAGGAGAGGTCAACCGGGTAATGGGGGAATCAAGAAGACACTGTGGTCGAGAAGGAGAAGAATAAAAATATTATAGCAAGTAGGATTGTGGAGTATGATGCCATATTACAAACATTGAAGGATGAACTAAAGAAGGCGGGTTGGTGATCCGTAAACTTCTACTTTTGAACTCTATGAAATCACACAATTATGTTGTTCTACTTTCAACTTTGGAAAATGATAGATTAATTGAAGATTAGAGCTTTAGTGACTAATTATCTAGTGCTATAGAAAGGAAATTATAGAGAATATGAAAGAATTCAAACTCCAAACACCAACAATTTTATCCTACAAACCTCTAATGGAGGAAAACCAGTCGGGAAGGGGAAAATGCTCTTTCTTCCCACTTTTATTGGTAAATAATAGACAACTAAAAATTACAAGAAGTAGAAAATGGAGACAACAATGTAAACCTCTCCCTTCCTATGATTGTTTGTTGTATTTCTACACCTTGCTCCTATAATTCCACTCCATCTCTGAAGATTTTTCTCTCATATAATTAATACTTTACTTCATGATCTCTCTGGATCTTCAAATGATCAATTCTCTTGCTTCTCCTTGTATTTATAGCCTTCTCCCATGTCCTCCCATGCACTAGAGAATGGGAAAGGTCAGGGAGGGAAGAGACATAGTTGGGCACTTCAAATTCATGTCCATTTGTGCTTCATTCCTCTTTTCTATTGAGAAGTGTCAGGAATTCTGCCCTAAACAGACTGGTGGTTTCAGGACCACCACCTTGTCTGGGAAATGGTTGAAAACCCACTACCCCTACAGGGTGGTGGTTCTACAACTGCCACTCTACACAGAGTGGTGGTTCTGTCCAGAGCCTTTGTTTACTTCGTTTCCTTCATTTTCTTCAATTCTCCTTCTTGGTGCTGATAGAACTGATGAAGTGGTGTGTTTTTCTTGATCCCTATGGATCATACCTCCCCTAATTATGAGTATTTTGGTCCCAAAAAATCTTCACGGGGAAGTGGAAGAGGAATAAACTCCCTCTCTTACTCCTTTGAGTACCATTGGATCTACCTTAGTGTCTTCTCTCATTCAACCTACCAAGATTCATGTGGATCTTTGGTTTTTTTTCTAGTGCTATATCCTCCTCTAAGTTACGTCGAGTACAATCATCTTTAGAAGGAATATTTTGTATGTTTCCTTCTTTGTCATACATAGATGGCGTTAGTAGGTGCGAGCTCTTACAACTTGATATCACATGCATCTGCATGAAGTATGGCCTGAAGGTTTCTTTTCCAACCTACACAAGTATGGTGAAGGTCCCATATTATAGTGGTTTAGTCCATCTTGCTTGTATTTTTCTTTTGAGATGGATTAACTAAATCCTCTCCATGTATGTTGTTATTATAGTCACCATTATTCCTTGTATCTCCTCTTCTCCTTGTTTCCCCACGGTCAAGTATAGTGAATCCGTTAGTAGATATGGTGACTGCATAGCAAGCATAGCATAATTTTGTTTTTCTCCTTGAATGAGTAGTTATCTTGGGTGCTTCTTCTGTAAAAACTGATAAGTGTTATCCAAAATATATGTGCTCTCAAGTCCATTTTGCTTATGTTCCAATGAAATTAAACAAAACTGATGATTTTCCTGAATAAATCTTTGTGCTTGCTTAGCACTTACCATAGCCTTATTTGATTTGCTCTAGTGTGCCCGGATGTTGAAACTGACTCCATCCTTGACCCATCTATACCGATTCTCCTTCCTTGTGAACATAGCATCCTTGGCATACAAGTAACGACTTCCGAAGACAATATCAAATGCATCAAGTGGAATGATATCAACCTCTAATACATTAATATATTACGTATTTATCCCAAACTAAAAATTACACTTTCTTGCAGCTTGTATTTCTACACCCCTATTTACCCATCCCAATGGGTATGTATGTGGATGAACGTAAGTCTTTAGGCCAAGCTATTCTACAATAGCATCAGAAATCAAATTTGACTGAGAACTAGAATCTACTAAAGCATTTACCTTAGTCTTCTTGATTTGGATTCTAATTTGAAATAGCTTACTCATCTCTTCTTATTTTTTTCCCCCGTAAATGTTAGTGGTAGTGCATCCCAACCTTTCATATACATCCGAATCATCCTCAATTCTCCACCTCTCCTTCTATTTTCACAGTGGCCATGGATTTCTTGGAATCCTTGGTTTGGTGTTTTGGATGTGATTCCAGATGTAACTTCCAACATGTGGTGTCAATATGTCCATTTATATCACAATTCTTACATAATTTATCTGGGTCTTTACAAGTATGCAAAGTAGTAGTGGCATGTTTACCTTTCCATTTACCTCTGCTACTTGTCTTCCCTTGTTCTTTTTCCTACTGATATGTTTACTGGTCTCCCTTTGGTTCTATCTCTTCTTGCTTCTTCTCGTCATCAATATAGTATGTTTGTATACAAGCTTCATTGAGGTCCTTGGGATTCATGGATATTACCTTCCTCCAAAAGTGAGTGTGAAGTCCTCCTAAATACTTGGTTAGAATGCCCTCATCCTCTGAGTCCATATTAAGCAACATGGCTTGTCTCTGAAATTCCATAGTGTAGTCTTGCACGCTTTGACCATTGCCATGTCTAAAGTAGTGCCACTTAATCATCATTTTAGTCTTATGGCCAATAGAATAGAATTTATCTCTAATCAATTCTTTAAAACCTTTCCAAGTACTAACAATAGGATGTTTCTTCCTTTCACAAGTGGCTAAGTGGTTTTCCCACAAAACCAGAGCATGACCTTCCATTTTGAGACATGCAAAGGTGATTCTTTGTTCCTCGATGACATTATATACACTAAAATATAATTTCAACTATTTTAGCCACTTATCAAGAAATTATGTATCTATTTGTCCTTCAAAGTTCTTTCTTTCCACTTTCGTTTCAACTTTAAAAGGTGTATGAGCAGATTTTACCTTCTCGCTTACAATTTGTGTCTCTTCTTCACACTCTTCCCATTCTTCCTGATACCAAATTTTTCATCTAGTGCTCGAACCAATGATTCCATGGAATATTTCTTAATCAAAGCCATCTTTTGTAGATCTAAAATCCCTTCTTGTTTCCTATGCAACCTATCCATCATGGTCTCTAGCATCTCGACTCTACGAACCAAGTTATCTTCCTCCATTTGAGCTTGAATTCTTTTTTTCCACTTCTACGTAGAAATATTTGGCTCGCAAGGTAAAATTTCTTCACCTTTGGACCTTTTCACTATCATACAAATCATAAGAAAGAATTAAATACCAAATTCCTGGATATATAATCATCTCTGATACCAAAATGATTTGTAAACTTCTAATTTTTAACTCTACAAAATCACACAATTATGTTGTTCTAATTTCAACTTTGGAAAATGACATATTGATTGAATATTAGAGCTTTAGTGACTAATTATCTAGTACTATAGAAAGGAAATTGTAGGGAATAGGAAAGAATTCAAACTCCAAACACCAACAATTTTATCCTACAAACCTCCAATGGCGGAAAACCAGTCGGGGAGGGGAAAACACTCTTTCTTCCCACTTTTATTGGTCAATTATAGACAACTACAGATTATTAGAAGTAGAAAATGGAGACAACAATGTAAATCTTTCCCTTTTATGCTTACTTTCTCTGTTTCTACACCTTGCTCCTACAATTCCACTCCAGCACTGAAGATCTTGCTCACTTGCTCTCATATAATAATACTTTGCTTCTTGATCTCGCTAGATCTTCAAATGATCAATTCTCTTGCTCCTCCTTGTATTTATATCCTTTTCCCATATTCTCCCATACACTAGAGAATGGGAAAGGCCAGGAAGGGAAGAGACGGAGTCGAGTGATTCAAATTCACGTACATTCGTTCTTCATTCCTCTTTTTTGTTCAGAAGTGTTAGGACCGCCACCCTTAGCAGACCGGTGGTTTTAGGACTACCGCTTTGGCTAGGTGGAAGTAACAGGATTGTCACCCCTTTAGGGTGGCGGTTCTACAACTGTCACTCTGCACAAAGTGACTGTTCTATCCAGAACCTCCATTTACCCGTTTCGTTCATTTTCTTCAATTATCCTTCTTGGCGCTGATGGAACTGATGAAGTGGTGTGGTTTTCTATATCCTTATGGATCAGATGGGTGTTGGACAATTGTCAGGATTTATATTGTATCCTTAATACATGAACAATCAAGGAGGAAAACAAGGTACAAGCGGCCAATAAGGATGAGGTGCTCGAAAGATAAGAAAATATGGTTGTGATAGCAAAGAAGTGTGGCACTCTTAAGGAAGCAAGGGAGCCTCATGAGGTACGAAAAAAGGATTTGTGGTCACTGGTGGTGCATAGAATGGATTTCATGGAAGGAATGGTATTAGGCCTAGCTAGAGTGAAAAGGGAGATGAAGCAAAAAGGTGAGGACATATGACTCCAGATGAGATCGAAGAGATAATTGGGGTAGTCCCATATACAGTGAAAAAGGGGCTGGTAGAATGGAATGAATTGGAGAGTATAATAAACAAGGAGTATCTTGAGCTTTTATAGCTAGTTGAGAAATAAGGAATCAATGCACACTGAAAATTCTTCCATTATTTTATTCTTTATAAACAAATTATTTATTCATTTATTATTTGAGGTTGTAATATGATTCAACCCCATTGTTAAGTATGGAAATGCAATTAGTGTGGGGAAATGTTGGACTGGCAGAAATTGACTAAGTATCAAGAGTGTGCAGAGTAAGGTGGCACACAAGTGGGAAATGCGTACGCGTGTAAGGACTAGTAAAGTGGTGCATGGAAGGCTTTCTCCCATTAAGATCGAACTCGAGACTTAGCCAATTTTGTAGTTATGGGATAAAAATATAAATTCAAGTTGGAGTGTGACTCAAGCAAAGGCTATTTTCAGAGAATGAACATGTAGATCCAACACGTGCATGGAGGCTATTAATAGCATTAAATAAATCATTATTTATAGGATGGCCTATTATTAGTCATCTTATAAAGCATGTATATAGTCTATTTTGAGCACGCCTATTATTAGGAGAGTTTATGGGTGGTGAAGGGAAATTCACTAACCCTTTGTGTGTGTGTGTGTGTGTGTGTGTGTGTGTGTGTGTGTGTGTGTGTGTGTGTTGTATGTCATTATTTTGGGTACCATGTGTGTGAGAATAGACCGTGTATGAGAGACTCATGATGTATTAGTGTTATGGTGCTCTGATGTATTTGCGCACATGACTCTATGTTCACTGATATTGATTGTTATGTATTTAGCTTCTAGTATGTAATACTCTTTTTATGAATGTATCATTGTGGTTAGATCATGATCATTGATGTATCTGAATATGGTAATTACATGGTGTAATTTATCTTATTGGTTATCTGAACTATTATATTTTCTTATTACATGTGTTTCCATTATAAGCTCATGATATGATGTTTGTAATGATATTAACTTCAATGTATGCTTTGATAATTGTTATTGTGGATATGTATTATAACATATTGATAAGTAAGCACAAATGAGGGACCTATTATCTCCGTGTGCTTTAGGTGAGTGTTCAAATTTGTCTAAATTTGGTGTTAGCGTACATAAGCAATTAATTGGAATTAAAATACTACATTGGAGTTCTTGCATAAGAATAAAGGACTTATCGCCACCTTTGGATAAAGTGGGAAATGGACTTGATATACTCTTTCTTGATGTGTGAGAATTATTTTATCCCTATCCTTAGTAGCTTATTCATATCGAAATCCTTAATAAACTCAAATACAAGTTACTTGAAAGAATCTATAGATTCTTCTGGGATTCTATAATGCCAATCAAGGGAAATCCCTTCGAGAGTCTTTGGAAATATATTTTCAACAACTGCATCCCAAGGGAGTCACTCTCTAATGGCAATAGTGTATGCCTTAATATGGGCATTAGGGTCTCCTTCTCCCTTGAACTTTGGAAGATCTCGAAATGGTCGTGGGAGCATGACACCTCGTATTGTAAAGTCTAGAGGATATTTTATATATTCAGAATAATTACCTACTGCATAATATCTGACCATTAAAGCTCCTTGATGGGGAGGAGGAGGTGGAACAGGATTTTGATAAGGTACAGTGTAAGCATTGGTCAGGACATAAGGAACCCCTTGTTGCTGAGTGTACGGACCAGAGAAAGAGTACATATCCGTATGAGGATCCTTTGAATACATGTGAACGTAAGGGGGAATAGCACTAGGATATTGGATAGTGGGTGTGAAACTAAGGAAAGTCACATTACCTGAAGGAGAGGTATCCAAGAATGCACTTCTGGTTGGTCCTTGTGTAGGATATGTATAGGAAGGAAGAGGGGCCATTCTTAGTGTGCTTGATCCTATAAAGAGGTCATTAGGGCTTGGAACATCCAAGTAGACTTGTGATGGTGGTTGTTGATGAACATTTTTAGAAGGGGTAGAGTTTTAATTTTAAACATGATGGGAAGAGTTACGTTTCCCTAAAAATTGTGTAGGTTGTAAAGCTTAGGAAATTTCTAACTCTTTGATTCTAACCACCAATGTTGAAATCACGTCATCATGTGAAGGTTATGAATTTAGTTTAGGTGTGTGTTGAACATTGTTTGGTTATGAGGGTATGCCATACCCTATTATGAATTGGTCAGTTGTAGGACCCCCTTTTCAGATGTGTTCTCCATTTTCGGCAGGGGTGAGGTAGAATTGTTTTGCAAAAGGATATTTGTGTGTCCTTGTATCTTGTCTAAGGATCCCTCTATAACATTAATATGATCGCTACTTTGGGTTAGATGTGTTAAGATCTCATCATTATGTTGCAAGTAGGATGAAAAGGAATCTGAATGCATACTGATCTGAGGTCTAGATAATACTCATGGATAAAAACAATGTTCTCTTGTAAATGTCACGTTGTTGGAATTTGAGAACTTTGGTTGTGTACTATATTTAATTTGATCGATCTACTTAATCCTTACTCTAGAATTGGTGTTTGATCCTTGATGAGGGTGCGTATGAGGATATAGTAAAATTTGTTAGTAGTTATCAGCCCACCTAGACAATGAGGGTGACTATTGCATATTCACTTGGTTGTATTAGGATTCAAGACCTAAAATAGGTCTATTATACTCCTTACCTGACATATTTTAGGGATGTATAAACACCTACAGGATAATGGGAGAGGGGAAAATTGGATGAAAGAAAAGAAAAGAAAGAGGATACGAAAAAAAATATTCCTTCACATAAGATTCACCAATTTTATACACCTGAAAATCAACACGTGATTTCAAACGCAAGAGACCTCCCGAGGTTGTTTCAAGACAACAGGAATATGATAGATGAGATGGTAATGTGGTAGATAGATGGATTTTAGGTGAGATAAGTAGAAATGATGACAATAAATCAAGTCAATCAATATTCTCAACTGGTAAAAAGGGGATCTATTTGTCAAGAGAAATGAATGCTTTCCTAAATTTTTCAAGGATTATACTATGATCAAGGATGATCATTGTGCATAGATTGGTGTCATTATCAATGGAACCAAATAAAACTTGACTCAGTTGTGTAATGTGAGGTAATTTTCCTTCCTTGTTTGCTTAATCCTCTCTGAAGAGGATCATGAAGATACGAAGAAAGATGTGGCAAGGAAAAATCAAGGGTTTTGAGGTCTAAGCTTTTCTACCTAGTTAGCCAAATATTCCTTGGAAATGTCTGATTCTTTATTGAGGGAAATGAGTTGGTTGATAATTGTAGGAGGCACGGGTGTGGCTCTAAAAACTAACTATATCAATTTGGTTTCACTTAATGTCTAGTTTTCTTATAAGTGGGTCAAAGATTTTGATGTGTTGTTGTGGTGGACCCATAATGGTCATGTGGGCACTTATTCAAGAGAAATGGAAACCAACAAGGAAGTTAGACTCCACAGGGGTTGAAAGATAAGTTTAGGTAGCCTAGGCCGCTAGGGAAATAAAAGTTGTGTTCTTTCCAATCTAAATTACCTTTAATTCCTACCTTTAAGTAAAAAAAAACAAATAAACTTGAATTAAATAAAATAAGATCAATTTATCCTTTTAATTAACTAAGTTTTATTTACAAGTATTTAATTAAAGCAAAATAAAACAAATGATCTAATTGTTTTTGTGTTTTCAATGAGGCTTTAAAAGAAAAAAATAAATGAATCTACTTTAACTTTTAATCCATATTTTTGTGCTTTTATGGTTACTGAAAATTAAATAAAACAAATCTATAGACACAAAGAAACTAATTAAAATAAATAAATCTATTTTGATACTAAACAAAATAAACAGGGAATATCCAGATGTAGTTATACCTCTGTTACAGGGTGTGAGACTAAATCTAATTTAAAGAAATATTTATTGTAATTTGTAATTGTGGAAACCTAATTTCTTCACCTCAGAATCATGGGAAGAAAGTAATCTTCTCAAAAGCAATTTCCTCTTTCCCTTGATTCCTTGGTAAAATAAATAAATTACATAGTTAAACTAATAATGAAGAAATAAAAGTGAAAACCTTGAACACAGAAGCTTCCTCAATATTCTTTACCTTGTAGATCCACAGTGATAATCAGGGAAGAAGAAATCAACAGAAGTTTATTCGTACGTATATGAATCTAGAAATGAAGAAATTGAAATACACTAGTGTTTTGAAACAAATAAATGAAGAAATTCATTTACAAAACCTTCCTCCAAATTTTTTCCCGGGTAAATCCATAGGGATAAGATGATAATAAAATATCAATTGAAGCTTCTTACTGATAAAAAATAAACTACGAATTCTACTTTCTTAAAACAAAAGTACTGCTTCTTTTAATGATAATATTCTAAAATGAAAGCTTTGAAGAAATTGTAAATACACCCCCAACCTGGTTATTATAGAAATGTGACAACTTCCAAGTGTGGTAGTGATTATTTTTTCTCCTCAGATTCTTTTTTAGAGATGAAAGTCCAATTGATCCAGAGAATAGTGCTAGCTGATTGTAGAAGAAATCAAGAAGATGTTGGAGTAGACTAGTTATAGGAAAACTAGTCACAAAATCAAGCAAGAAGAAAAAAATCAATGTACTATGTTGTTTGTATACTCCTTAGTAGGATTTTGGTAGGGTAACAGTGCAATTCAAATAAAAAATCTCCAACCCATGATACAGGTAAAAACTTGGTTTTTTATAGAAAATGGCAGAGAAGAATTCTAGTACACTTAGCAATCAAGAAGTGCTAAATCATCTAAAAGAAAGGTAGTCAACATTATAATAATAGTAAATAAAGAAACGGAGTTAAATACATATCCAAAAAGCCATAAATTAGGTGAAATGGTCAAGAAATGGGCAAGAAAGACAATCACAAACTTGAGACATGTGTTCAAAATACACAGTTTGGATTCTCAGATAAATACACACGGAACCACCATTCTACATAGACCATAGGTTACTTAACCTCCACAATGGTTATAGGACTGACATGGCAGTTACGTAACCTCTTGGAGGTTGTGTGACTTAAATTTACAATAACCTCGCAATAAGAAAAAGATGGCTCAAAAATATTGAAAACTTTGAAACGAGGATAAATAAAGCAAAATAAACATGCTAAAAGTAAGGGGAAAGGATCTAGACTTCATCATTGTTCTAGAAAAGATAAATTTTATCAGTAGAGACTTTACAGTACCTCCTATATAGAACTTGTGCAATTTTATGTGCATACAGTCACTGTCACTTCCACCTTGCAGGCTCACCTTCCCCGGATCATTCACCCTTAGATTTATAGCCTTTTGACAGCCTCAAGTATTTAATCCTTAGCCACTTTACTTATTATTGGCTTAAAATTTCGGTAGCTTAGATCTACCGTCATTTCTCTATGTGGACCAATGACTCATTCTCAGTTCATGAGATCCTAACCTTATGTTTTAGCTGATTTTATCATCCTTGATCTCCAACATCATGGAGTTTCATCATTAGTCCACATGGACCAATCATGACAATTTTTTATCCCAGGCCTCCCACCATTCTCTACTCAACCTTAACTTGATCTCAACTAATATTTTGGCCCATCTTGGTCAGTAATTTGACTAACTTTGTTATATCTTCAACTCACTTAGCTTGGCTCAAGCTCATGAAAAAGAATTAGGTCATGAAGCCTTAACTTCATTTGAACATTATAACCACCTTGTTTATAAAGTTGAACCTAATCGTTTCCTCATGTGTATGGTATTAATCCCAAGTGAAAATATGCATGAACCAAGTGTCCCTCCTTATAACCCAATTAATTTTGACAGTCTGGATCCTTAAGAAAATGGATGATTTGGACATCACATTCTGTCTCAAGACTAAAACAAGTGAATTTAATCAAGTTTTTCCTAGGTTTTGAATGGTGGAAATTTATATCTAATTTGTGTAAGTAACTTTGGTGAGTTTAGAGATGGAAGAGTCCCCAAAATACATGAATGGTCATGATCAAATGCCAAAATTTTAAGGCCCCAACATGATGTGAAAAATTTTGGGTGCCAATAAGTCATATGAAAGCCAACCAAAAAAAATTGGTAGATCCATAATGGTAGACATGTCCACCTCCTTCTAGTCTATAACCAAATAATACTTCAGCTCATTAAAATGGATCCTACCACCTTGAATAGTGGCCACTATGGTATTTATGAAACTCCATTTCCTGTAGGTGTCGAGAGTAGTCTTCTCAATCCATACTTGAGCCACATCTTGCCACACATTTCCTTCCCACACCTGAGGTGTAGGACTAGATTCTCATGGGATAAGAAAATATCTTTGGTTACTTCAATCAATTAGTGTGCTTCCCTTTCTTTAAATACATCCAATAAAGGCACATTTTCCCATCTAAATCACATTAGATATTTGAGACGTGTTCCTTTATTCCTTGTCCATTCGAACGCATTAGATGGATAAATTTAGCCTTTATCCTATATTGATGTTTTATTTCATCATCCAGTATCAACCATAACTCTTTATAATCTTCCCATTTGATCTCATCACAAGCCTATATCCTTCTTAAATTTCACTACAATCTTATTAGGTGAATCCCCTAATTGTAGATCCCATATTGCAACACTTCATCACTCCACAAAGGATCACAATACTTTCTATGAGTTAACAAGTTAGCATGCATAATGGAATGAAGGATTTTTGCATGATCTTCCTTAAAATATACCTCCAACATGAGGTATTTTTCCATCCCATTCAAATTTTTCATGAACAAATTTTTAGACTTCACAAAATCCCCCATAGTAAATTCAATCTCGTCACATTCCCAAGCAAGGACCAGAATTTCTGATTCTATCATTAAGCCTACTTGTCTATTCCATTCCTTCACAATTGTGTTTTAAACATATATTATTATATAACTTCATGACCTTATCATTTTCCTTGTGAATCAGTTCCTATGGAGGCATCTATTATTCCCTATTCCCTTTCATTCGCTTTTGTATTTAGTCAATAACATGCGGTGCCCTGGGTCATGTCTAAGTGATCCTAAGATCCTTAATCCAATCAAAATATTTAGGTTTTTCCAACTCCACTTCCACTTCTTCAGTAGTATCATCCTTCACTTTCATAAAAAGAGTGGTATCATTTACTACCTTCGATTGTTTAAACAAAAAATTAAATCTTTTGGATTTTTCACTCCTTATATTTACATATCTACCCTTACAAATATAAAAACAACATATTGTTGACCAATATTATAACCCCCTACTTCATAAACCCCACCCTGATATGGTTCACAATTATTTCTTTAATGATCATAAAATCCTCCTTAGATATGTTCAAAAATAGGGTAGGTTTAGACTTTTGGAGATCATTTGGTGTCAAGTCCCCAATGTCTTAGTTTATTGCAAATGAATATATAAGGATTCTAAAGACACAACATTCATTTCATCTCATATGTTACTCAATATTTTCTTCAATCTCATTAGTTTTTCTATTTTGTCATGCATCCCATAATTCCCATCAGTCTTGAAATTCTACCATCCAATGAAGAATAATATTATCTCCTCTCCATCGTTCCAATATTTTCCTCCATAAATATTGTATAGCCACATTCCATTCCACTTTATTCTACTTCCAATTGATTTCATATTTTTCATTAGATCTCTAAACCATTTAACCATACACATTGCCTTCACCATTTCAACTGAATCACCCTTTTTATATATCTGAAATATAGGGTCATAAGCAAACCAAAAGGGAATTCCATCTTCCCTTACCATAATTCTACATATAATTTTAAGAATGGAACTTCCGATCCTAACATCCATTAGGCTCTCATGATCCCATTTCTATTTCTTCCAAGCTTCTTCCCCTTGAGATAAAAAAAAGTCACATTAGGATACCATTGAGTGTACCATCAAGAAATTTTTTTCTTGCATCTTTAAAATTCCCTAAATCATTAGCCACATTCCCCCTCTACACTAACCCCTAGTCAAGGATGATGATGATTGAAGTTACATATCTAATGCACACATATGGTTATGTATCATTTATGGATAAATGAATAAATGAATGTTTGTGATGGTAAATAAATTCAAAAGTAATTTTTAGGACCGATTCACCCCCCCCCCCATCCTCTCAGTCCATTGTGCTTCCAAAAATTGGTATTAGAGAAGGTCCTTGTGAAGAAAGTCTAACAACTTGAAGGATATTCTAGAAGCACAAGATGGCTAAGAAAATCAAAAAATATAATCAGGAGATGAAATCCATGGCCAATAAGGATGAAGAAACCATTAAAATCCTTAGGAATCAGTTGGAAAAGTTCATTTCAGATTTGAGCACAAAGGAAGAGGAATGTGAAAATTTAAAAAAACAAGCCTTGTGATGTGTGTGTGCATAGACAAGTTGATTTCAAAGAGGTGGTGTTTAATTTACAAGCAGATCTATCATTCCATAGAATTGAGAACATCAGATTGAATTCTAAAATCAAAGATATGTCTGCAGCACTCAAGACCAAAGATTAATATTTTGTCAAGCTTAGAGAAGAGATTCAAACCCTAAAGACCAAGGAATTTAAGAATCCTATTCTTGTAGATCCAACAACTAGTCCTAGTTCCAAAGGAATTGAAGATGATGGTTTTTATGGAAATAATATCTACTTAAGGCCTAATCCTATTAGATAGATGGATGCTATGAGATATACAAAATTTTATAGATATTTTTATGCTTGCAATGGTTATGGTCATAGTGCAATGGATTGTAGAAATTTTTTAAGTTGTGTGCACCCTTGGAGCAATGGAAAAGAACATAAAGGTGATCATTCAAGTATTAAAGATGAGGTTACTTGCGACAAATGTCATCTCAAGGGTCATATTGCTAAGTTTTTTTCCCAAGATTCTTCCAAGCAAGTAAATAAGGTTGTTACACCCAAAATGAAGGAGGTTTGGTTTCCTAAATTATTCAAAGTTGAATCTGATCCAATCAAGGAAAATGAGAAAAAGGTAGTCAAGGTTGACAAAATTCATATCCATGTAAGAGAGAATAAGAATTATGATTCAAGGATTGAGGAAGATCATATGTGCCTGAATGTAGTACATGAGAAGCTAAGAAGTCTAGGATTTTGGAACACATCAAGTTTTGTAAGGTATGTGGTATAATCCATTCATTTGTTTTTTAAGTCTTGTAGGTATAGCTGTCTATGAATTTCTGAATTGTGTGTGTTTCCATGTGAAATATTTTCAATATCCTTATCTCCATTAGGTCATAAAGTATGTTGTCCATCAAGTCTTGAAAGTTGTCTTAGAGGACTTAAATAAGGTGTTGAAGGTCCACTCTTGTCATAAAAGGATTTGTTGTCTAGAGTTTCTCATTCTCATGTGTTATGCTATCATAATAAGTGTGGCAGTCGCTATCAAAGAGTATGTATGATATGTGTGCTATAAATATTGCATCTTTGCGTTGTGAGCATGTCTAGCTCTCTTAACAAAGCATATTGTGAACAATGACTCTAAGTGAAGGTTGTGAAATCTATGAAGGTGTATTCATTATGTGTCATTTAAAGAGTCATGTTATCATGTTAAGGAATTTTCTGGGTCTGTGATGATCTAAATGAGTCTTGTCATTTGGGATTGTGATACCTAAGTATTCAAAGGGATTGCATGCCAAAAATGTGTCTACATATGTGAATTATAATGATTAATTAACAATTGATGGTATGTTCCTAATATTTGAGCCTTTTAAGTACTATATTGTACAATGAAGTTTGTGTTGTCAAACTTAGTATCTTTTCATGTGTGATAAGTCAAAATTTCTTGAGTTCTAAGTTATGACTTGATTTCATTCAATCAGTGCAAATGTTTATAGTTTTTAAAGTTCATGTTCTGTTTCATGAGGGTTTTTAGTCCCAAGGAATTGTTGATAAATGTTTAGTGTGTGCCTCTGTGACATAATATTTCAAATCTATGTCATGATTCAGTGTGTATTTCTTCTTGTCAAGATACAAAAATGGTGTGAGACAAGTGCATTCTCTTAGTGTAAATAATTTGTTATGGTTTGTATTAGAAGTAAGGTGTTCTATGTAGACAAGTACAAAGGTTGAAAGTAACAAATATACAAAGTGTCAAGGTGTGTTAAGACTACTATCATGAAGCTAAGAAGCTTGTTAAGTCATTCTCTGTCATCAAGTGTGTATTGTCTAATTGTAGGTCTATTTTCATGTCATGAATGTGAAGTCAATTCAAGGATGGAATTGTATTAGCTTTTTTTTTAATAATACTTGTGAATTCATGTCATTTTGTAAGTTTTTCAATGGTTGTGTGAAATTTGGGAGAGGCTATGTCTAGTAGGTCTCTATTTTTTTTGATATTTTGTTCTCAATAAAAGAATATTATGGTTTGTATTGTCTCTATTCATGGCTTTAAATGTCTACATCCACTCATAACGTGTTGAGTATCTATGTATAGTCTGAGTGTCATGTCAAAGTCCAATTCATTAGGAATCGTGTGGTCTGTGTGAAATCTTGACGAAGATCCATCCTATCTACAAATGTATGGTTACACCTAAAGTATGTTTTTCTTGGATCTGCATATACTAAAGGCTTCTTCTATGGTATGAAGGTTTGTGTTAGACAAGGAACAATATGGTGTGAAGGTTTGTGTTTTTTGGTGTGAGTTTTCTTGAAGGTCTATAAAGGTATATAACATTCACCAAGTGTGTAACAAAGCTTGATGTGACAGTGAAAGAAAAAGGGAAACTCATTTTGATCCAATTTTGGGTGAAGAAGTCTGTATAGGGATTCTTCAAGATAAAATAATGTCAAATCTGGGTTGTTCTTGACATGGATAATGATAAGCTATAGAAATAAGAGTTCTCATACTTTCTTAAGGAACAGAAAAAGTATTGAGGATGAAAGGTGAATTCTAAAGGATGAGCATGCTTCTTAAGTGTCACATCAAGATGTCCATACATTCTTGGTCATATTTTTTGACTTCATCAAGGTTACTGAGTCTAATGCTATAGTGGTATGGTCTTAAGATCTCTCTAAGGACCACTCAATATCAAACAAGGTTGGAATAGTATATGGAGGCAGAGAAGAAGGCTACAATGATCTGAATAAGTCTGTTATAGGTAAGAGGTGTATTTTCTCAAGATATGATGAATGTTTCTCATGCATGAGGATGGCTATGTCATCAAGATAGGTGTGAGGTGTATCTTAAATTGTTCAAGTCTATTTGAGATTGTAAAAATGAGTGGAGTTCAATATTGATGAGATAAGTAAGGTAGAAAGTGTTAAGCTACGGGAATCTTCATCAAGGATAATGTTCAAGATTAGACTGTGCTCAAAATAATTGTATTCTACAGTTGACCATCAAACCTTGAGAGTGTATATTGAAGCCTTTGAAAATAAAGATAAAGGATTGAGAGTTGTACAATACTATTTGAAGGTATATTACAAAACAATCTCATGAGGTATAAAATTGGTTGAAGGATTTATCAGGAAATATCTTGTCGTAGTGGTTGCAATTCAAGTATAATGTTTGAAGCTCTTAAGATATGTGATGGTCTGAAGGAATTTTTCTCTGTCAAGATATGTGTCACAAGTTGTGGTTGTATAAGCTAATTTCAAAAGCCATCAAAGAAAGTTTGAATGTATTTCTAAGACTAGGTTGTGGCTTGTGATAGAGTATGGTAGACAAATTCCTTGAAGGTACTATGATGTAGGGAGAGTAAAACAACAATCAGTTGTATAGGGTATTATCATAACTGCTATCATTCAAGTATGATTCTCATCCAAGGAGAAAGCTCTGCAGGAAGGTTTTGTACTATGAAGAAAATGTCTAAAAGGTCATGTAAGGTACAGTAAGGACAAATTTGTTAAGAAATTGAATCAGAGGTATGATTGTTAACATTTCACAAAAGGTACAGAGTTCTGAAATAGTTAGTTACATATTCAGGATCAGTAGAATGATTTTTGTGTCGTGATCATACTGACATTTGTATATTCAAACTTTGTGAAGCTTGTAGGAAAATGATCAGAGTGTGTGATGAAGTTTAACATTGACTTAAGATGATTCTTGGTTGATACTTAGTCTAGTTTTGTTTAAGACAGAATACACTCATCTTTGACTGATATGATCCAAAATGCATGATTGTGACTGTAGTAGGTGTTGTGAAATAGTTATTCATATTTTAAGTGAGCTTATGAGTGTGTTAAGAAGTATTTTCATGTTGTATTTTCAAGGTGAAATGGGTTTGGTTACAAATGTAAGGAAAAAATTATTGTTGCAGAGAACTTTTTGCATGAGGAAGATATTAGAGACAGGGGGTTGATTTTGTGACTAAAGAGAATGAAAATAGGATGCTTAGAGACAGGGGGAGTCTATTCATGACTTCAATGGTGTATGTATGATACTAAGGTGTATAAAATAGGGAAAATGATTATTTTCTTTCATATTTCATAAGGTAAGAAAGTATTTACTTCAAGAAGGTCAAACTCCATGAGAAAAGACATTTTATACTAAAGTTTTGCCTCAGAGATTAATAAAAATAAATTGTGCATCTACAAGGCAGTCTAGGTAAGCTATGAAGCTTAATTTTATGTCTTCAACTAAATTTTTATGTCATCAGTCTAGGGGGAGCCTTGGTGGTGTTTGTAATGATGTGTTTTGATCTCTAGAGCTGTAAGAATTTAGCATATTTTTCACTGATGATGAGATTTAGGGACTATTGTCCTAAATGTTGAAAATGTTGAATTTGAAGGAAAATTTATGTTTGTGACCTTGATCTAGACCTAGAAGAGATATATTACACAATTATGAAGGACAAGATGAGGTGTATCAACTGAGGGAGATATTTTTCTAGGTTCAGGGGATCTTTTTATGTTGTTGTAGGAGTCAAAATGAAGACAAGTCAGTCCCATGAGGAGCTTATTGAGAAAGTAAGACAAATTTTTCCATTATTGCCATTCATTTTTTCATGTTGTAGTAGCATTGTAGCCTTTTTCATAGATGGAAAATGGGGAGAGAATCATCATAACATGGAGTTAAGGTCACGTAGGTGTGTTTGTCATATGGTTGCCATCAATGAAAAAGGGGGAGTTTTTTGGCCATTGTGGGTTTATGTTGTCATTGATGTCAACCCCCATTTATGGAAAAGGATGTCATACATTCATGTTATTCCCCATATGATTTTATTTATGAGTCCAAAATGTTGATTGAGTGGTTTGTTGAGTTCAACAGTGTCCTAATGCATGGTATAGTTAGTTGAGTCACAGTATGAGGTCTCCCAAGCTGCTTGGAGTGTGTCATGAGGTCATACATGGTCCATATGATGTGTTTCAGGTGTATATTGTATTCATGATGTCAACATGGTCAGTCCATAGGTTCTCATGGTTGAGTCAAGTCATTCCAGGCTTGTTTCTAGCCTTGGTGAATGCAAAATGATGGTGAATAAGTGATATTTGGGCTAAAATAATTAGTCATGGTAATTCATGGGAATAGTGTTATGATAGTGTACCTAAGGTGTATGGTAAGTTTCAGGTCATACATTTAGTGATTCAATGCATGTACATGAGGTCATTGGGAAGCAAACTAGTTGAGAATATGCAGTTTATCATGGGTAAGTCACTATGGCTGGAGAGATTATAAGATTACCTAAGCTATGTGGTGATTATGGAAAGGTAGAGGATGTTGTCATGGTGCTATCATGCTAAGTTTCAGGTCATTAAGAATAATTAATTGCAAGTTATGCAAGTTTTGGTAAAACCGGGTAAGAAACAATGTGTTTTTGTGATAAAAGTTGACCTTCTGATGCTTGTTGTGAATTGTATGATTTACATGGGGACCTAATATCTTAGGCATAGATTCTATGGTCAGTTATGAAATCCTTCCAAAAATAATTAGGTGGTTTGATCCTCACATTTTTATGAACAATCATTAAGAAGGTAAAGTGGTTTAAAACCCTAACTAAACCCTAGCTAGGAGCAAGTTTGCAGAAAATTGCATGTAGCAAGCCCTAGTTTTGATTACTAGTGAAAAATTGATGATTTTTTGTTGAAGAGGAATCTTCCATATTTCTAGAAAGGTATGTTATATTATGTGGCCATATGTGGGCCCCACCTAAAAATGTATGTTTCTAAACAGTTCTGATTTGAGGAGAAAGTTTCCAAATGAGGTATGGACTAAATTTCAATTGTGAAATGTATGTGATTTTTTCTTGATTTCCATGGAGGTTTTAGATCATGGTTATGATGAAAAAGTGCAAGTTGACCTCGATTTAGGTTGACTAGTCAAAGGGTAGTTTTGAGGCCAGTAAATAGAAGTCTTGTGGTAAAATGGCTATATCTTGAGCTACATGTGGAGTTTGAAGATGATTCAAGTTGTTTTGGAAATACAGATTCAGATATATTTCCATTATATATAATTTTTTCCTCATGACGATGTGATTTGACAAGGTTTCTAGGTCAATTTGTGAATAGGAATATTTTTTCCAGTACATAATAGAAATTGTAATTTCTGAAGTTTTGAGTTGTTTGGAGAATCAAATGTTTGATTTTATTCTTTCTACCACTTGTAAAGTTAAGATGTGTTAATTTTTCATATATGGTAATCTATATTTATTTCTTGGAAGTGGAAAGAAGAGTGCTTATAAGCTATCCTTGGGAAATAACTTTTTTAGCAGGTTGATCTGGTGAAGTAAAAAGTAGTTGTGGTTTGAAGTGATGGATGTTTCATGAGCTTATAACTTGGTTAGAAGTGTTATACAGGTTCTTAAATTTATATTTATTTAGCACATGGCAAAATAAATATTTAATATAAGTGATTATGGGACATTATGCAGTTTACAGGGTGTTAAAGGGTGTAGGAAACAGCTGTTTTGAGAAATACAAAGGACATTGGGCCCATTAAATGAAATAATTTGATTGGTTAATGAAAAATTAGACTATGATTAATGTTTAAATGATGTATTTATCATTTTTGATTAATATTTGAGTTATAATTGGCATAGTTTTGAAATGAGGAGAATTTTGGCATCCTAATGCATGTGGTTTAGTGATTTTTAGATCAATGAAATGAAGGGTTTTTGTTAGGCCTGCCTAATTGGGTCACTTGTAGTTGTTGTGGAAAATTTATGGGATGTTTTAATTGATGAATTGGTTGAAGAAAAGGCTATATTACTGACCTCCTTTGTGTTGGAAAGAATATTTGCCTATAAAAATGATGTTTTAGCTCATTTTGAGAGCTAGTCTTGCATGGGAGAGTAGTGTGACCTAGAGGAGAGTTATTTATAGGTATGAAGGCATGATTTGAGGTAAGATCATATGTGTTTCAGATTGAGTAATGGATATGACAACATGATAGAAATTTTTTTGAGGCAAGACAATTTGAGAAGGAAGAAGATAGAGCAAGATTGAAGACCTGAAAATAGTTTGTGAGTTGAATAAGTGAAATCCATCTGTTCTTGCGCACACAACAATGATTAGAGATAAAACATATTCTTGTGGATCCAAGTTGGTGCAGCTTCACAATAAGGCAGGACCTTAGATACAAGGGAACCCAAAGGATAAAATCATGTGGTAGATAATTTCATATTTCTGGCAATAGTAGAAACTAATATGCCCCAAATATTACAGATCTCAAATAAAAGTACATTTAATGGAAATTAACACAACATAAAGCAGCCGCAGCATTTTAATGTAAAGGGTTGCTTACCAAATTTGGAGCTGGCAATCAAGAATTAACTTGCTCAGATTTTGCCCTCGAGTCTGCCTGTAGTGGTGCTCCAGCTGATACTTAATACCCAGATCATATTTGGAGCTATCCCACTGGCAACAATGACTCTATGTAAATGTCAACCTGAATTCAAACCCATCTGCAAGGTGGATTAAACCCTACCAATGCACAAAACCACATAAGTAGAACATTGCAAGCCTGGCATTTACGAAACCGTGGGTATCTAGAAACATCGGCCCTGTGAAATGTCCCATAGAACATTATGTAAATCGAACAATCTTTATGTGAATGATTTTACATACAAATCTAAAGAAGATAATCGGCCCAAAAATTGCCAAAACCACTAAGGTAACGATCGTTCAGCCATGGCTACCACTATCGTTGAAAACCTCTAACGTAACTAGATTTACCTATTTAGAATCGAATAGGCTCCATAACCTTATAATTCTCCCACTTGGAGATTCCACCAATTAAACTGAGTAAAATTCTCAATTACTTGACACTAGTGTTAGGATTGAAGACCAACACAATAATTTGAATACAAATTTAGGTTTATCCTTCTACATGAGACCTTTAACTCACATTGTAAATTAGACCTCACAGAACAATCTTCTCCAGACTTGAACTTTTCAGGTGCCTGAAAATTTCATAAGCTTCAATGAAATGGTTCTAAGCCAAATGATTCATGCCATAGTAGGACACTTAAAGAATAAGCATTCTTATGCTACCAATGGAAATAACACTCTGTACTATCAGTCAAGTGTAGCTTTCCCAGAAAAAAACACTATGCCCCAAATCTCAAGCATAATTCTTGACTAACCAAATAATTTCTTTTTTTGCATGCATATGACTGACAGTGAGACTCAGCCTTACTGTATGTTGACAAACCCCCATGATTTCTATAGTCATGCAAATCCAGCTCACTGTCTCTCCCACCTATATAAATATAACTGTATTCCTTTCCTGCTGGTCTGTCTACATCCTTAACATATCATCAATATACATAACCACAGAAAGCATCACTGATCCACTATATTTTCTATAAACTATGTCATGGTCAATCGCAAATACCAAAGGCTCTATGTTTACTGTCTGTCTAGGATCGTGTACCTCTCATTCATAATGGCTTCTGCACTCACCACTCCCATTAATGGCGAACATATTAGGCCTATGTACCCATACAATGGAAATTATCAGAAACCTACCCAACTACTGATGACTAAATTACCTTGAGACATTTGGAAAACTCCTGCTCATATTGGGACACTGCTACTTTGATAACTTGAAATGTCCTGCCAAAGGAGTCCCAACCGGTTTAGCTTCCTGCATATTAAACCTCTCCAAGAACTTCTTAATGCTACTCTTCATAAGATAAATTGTCAACTTATGTTCCTGCCTATCCTAAGATATCCTCATACCAAGAATTTTTTTGGATGCCCCCAAATCCTTCATAACAAAGGATTCACTTAGCTGCTTCTTGAGTATTTTAATTTCCTGCATGTTTTTACCTACAACCAACATGTCATCCACATATAGACACGGCGATAATATAAATTCCATCCTCAAATTTATTTTTATACACGCAATGGTCAAAATGACATCTAATATAACCTTTCCCCATCAAGAAGCTATCAAATTTCTTATACCATGTATGTGGAACTTGTTTCAAGCCATACAAGCTCTTCTTTAGTTTGCACACCATCTCCTCTTTACCTTTGACCTCATATCCCTCTGGCTACTGCATATATAGATCCTCCTCCTAACTTCCATGGATAAATGTAGTCTTTACATCAAGTTTCTCTAAGTGCAAGTCTTTTGCTGCAACTATTCCAAGAACAGTTCTAATAAAATTCATTTTTACTACGGGAGAAAAAATCTCATCAAAATTTATACCTTTTTTCTGTGCAAACCCCTTGACCACCAACTAGGCCTTATATCTTTTCTTGCCTCCTTCCTCTTTGACTATGAACACCACTTTTTCTGTAATGCTCTTTTTCCTTCGGTTAGCTTCACCAAATCTCATGTCGGGTTCTCCATGAGAGTTTGTGTATAACAGGGATGGAATCCTATGTAATATATTAATCTCAATCAACCAGGTACAATGGTGCAGGCTATAATATTTATACATATTGGATAGCTAGGATACAAAACAAAAGAGGAGTTGCCACAATGCAACAAGAAATTGAAAATACAGTAGCTTCCAAATTACATCTGAGGAAGCACAACAATAATATTGTTAAAACAATATAACAACATCCGTAATGTTTTGAATAAAACAATAATATAGTTTATACTATAACCATATACACAATAAATATATTAATTAATATCAAATGCATAATTAATATATAGTTAATTAATAATTAACCTAACATTACCCCCCTTAATTGTGCATTGTCTCAAGGGATGAGGAGAGGAATTCTCTGAACAACTCAAACTTGTCAGGTGCAAGTGACTTTGTGAAGATATCTGCTCATTGTTTAGTTGTTAGACAAAATTAAAGCTAGATGTTGTGCTTCAACACATGCTCACGTATGAAATGAACCTATACCTCAATGTGCTTTGTTCTCTCATGAAACACTAGATTGCGAACAAGTTAGAGAACACCTTCATTGTCAACGTACATGGTGGTCAATTATTCCAAGTCCTTCTATTATGTGACGTAGCCAAATCACTTCACAGATAGCTTCTCCTGCAGAACGATACTCGGCTTTTGTGGAAGAGTGAGAAACAAAGTGTTGTTTCTTGCTTCCCCATGATATTGGTCTAGATCCCATAAAGAACACAAATCCTAAAGTGGATTTTTTTCATCAATATTACCTGCATGATCTGAATCTGAATATCCAGTCAAGAAGAATTTTTCGTTCTTCTTGTATTATAGACTAAGATCTATTAATCCTTTGAGATATCTCAAGATGCACCTTTCTACTTTCCAATGAAAAACTTTGGGTTCCTGCATGAACCTGGATAGATAACTCACTGCAAATTTGATATCTAGTCTAGTGTAGGTCAGGTAAATGAGACTCCCAATCAACTATTGATAGAGAGTGGCACTTACCTCAGGAGATGGATCTGAAATGAGATAACTGCAATCTATTCTCCATAGGTGTAGCAATTGGTATGCAATCCATCATCATAAATTTCTCGAGCGTTTTCTTGGTATATTTCATCTAAGAAACAAAAATGTGATTCTCTTTCTGCCATACTTCCAATCCAAGACAATAGTGCATCAGCCCGAGATCAGTCATGTCAAACAATCAATTAAGATCTTTCTTTTTTGCATTGATCATCTTCACTGAACTGCCAGTGATGACTAGATTGTCGACATAAACAACAACAATCACAATCTCCCCCCCTTTCTTTTTGATGTAAAGATATTGGGATTGTATGGATTTCTGACAAATCCATGTTGTACGAGATGTTCATCAATCTTGATGTACCATTCCTAGGGTGCCTGTTTGAGGCCATACATATATTTCTTGAGTCTGCATACCTTTACTTCTTGACCAGGTATAACATATCCCTCAGGTTGAGTCATGTAGACTTCTTCTTGTAAATATCCATTCAGGAAGGCACTTTTTATGTCCATCTGATGGACTTTCCATCCAAACTGAGTAGCTAGAGAAAAGATCATCCTGATCATTTTGATCTTAGTTGTGGGAGAAAATGTCTCCTCGTAGTGAATGCCTTCTTTTTGTGCATACCCCTTTGCTACAAGTATCGCTTTATACTTGTCCACTGTCCCATCTTATTTATACTTTGTTTTGAATATCCATACGCAACCAATGGGTTTCTTCCCTGGTGGAAGATCGACAAGTTGCCAAGTGTTATTCTTCATCACTGATTGATATTCAGAATCCATGGCATCTTTCCAAGATTTTGACTGTAGGCCTTCTTGGACTGTAGAGGGCTCATCTGATTTAATAACTCTACTCATCAAGGTAAAGTTAACTTCTTCTCTTACTTTACTACGAGTTTGTGGTCCAGGGGTGGATGTATCTGGTGGAGCATCCATTCTTGCATCTCGTAATGTGCTTGTACACCACTTGGGCATACGTTGAACTGTTCCCGTGGGTCGTGGTTCTATCTGATCAACACCATCATCCCCATCATCACTTTCATCTTCAAAGGGAACATCAGCTTCAATTTTTATAACTGGTAAAAAATCTACTTCTTGTGAGTCTGGAGGAGGAGTCTCTGCTTCCTTCTTCTCAAAAAACTCAACATCTCTGCTGGTGTAGAATTGTCTAGTCTTAGGATCCATCAATCTATACCCAAGAGTCTCTTCACTGTACCCAATGAAGATGAGTTTTTGTGACTTCATGTCCAATTTCTTTCTGTTTTGTTTGGGTATGTGCATGCTTGCTTTGCACCCGAATACTCTAAGGTGTGTAATAGATGGTTTTCATTTTGACCAGCTTCTTTTTGTGTTACTCCATCAAGAGAAACTGTGGGAACTCTGTTCAAAAAATACATTATTTTCTTTGTTGCTTCTACCCAGAATGTCTTTGCAAGTCCAGAATCATTGATCATGCATCGCACCATTTCCATGATAGTACGATTTCTTCTTTCAGCAACACCATTTTTGCTGCAGTATGTGTTGAGGGGGCATTTGTCGACGAATTCCATGAGCTTTTTAAGTAGTCTCTGAACTCGTCACTGGTGAATTTCCCCCCTTGATCTAAATGGAGAGTTCTAATGTGATGTCCAGTTTCATTATCAACTGCTACTTTGAACTTCTTGAAGGTTTCAAAAGCTTCAATTTTCTTGTGAAGACAAAAAATCCACATTTTCTTGGAATAGTCATCAACACAAAGCATGAAAATTGGAACCTAGAATGACTTGGTTGCATCAGACCGCAAAGATCGGTATGAACCAGGTCAATTTTTCCATGAGCTCGAAATGTACTCTTCGTGAACGAAGCTCTGTGTTGTTTTTGTGCAAGGCAGTGAAGACACTTATCTATATCCTTTTGAAGAGATGGTAGCCCATATAGCATATTACACTGGTGAAGTGTCTCGAGATACTTGAAACTTACATGACCAAGTCTCCAATGCCAGAACTATGTTGAGGTGGAGTTCTTATCCACAAGTGCCTGATCATCTCTATGAACAAAATTAATTTAGAACATGCATCCCACATTGGAGGCTTTTGTAACTATTTTTTAGCCTCTTGATTTGTGTCGAATCAAACATGTTTTCTTGTCGAAATGACTATCAAAGTCAATTTTTAGGTTGTGATCAAGGAGTTGACTGACTGAAAGAAAACTCTTTGTCAAACTAGGGACATATAAGAGATCTGATAGTCTATAATTGTGTGAACCAAGGGGTAGAGAAATGTTCCCAATCCCCTTAACTATATATGAAGAATCATCTCCCAACAAAACATGATTTTTCGATGGCATGTCCCTCATTAAATTAAACCAATCTCTATGTTCAGTCATGTGTCAAGTGGCCCTTTAATCAACATACCAAACATCACTAGATGACATGGATGGTTCACTTGATCGAGAAGTGAACAAGTAGTCTTCATTGTATGACTGTTCTTTTTGCTCAACAATATTTCCTTGCTAATGGGGTCTTCTTTTCTATTTCCCATTTTTCTACCCTTTATTATAGTTAGAATGTCCCTTGTAAGATTTTTGTGGAGGTCTAGAGTTTCTTGATGAACCTTTCTTGTAAGTATTATACAAACAATCTTTTAGGTCATGTCCTCTTTTACAGATTGGACATTGCTTCTTCTATTGTTTGTCCCCTTGATATTGATTTTGATTTTGGGACTTTTGATAGGAATTAGGTTTTCCTTTACCTTTTCATTTCCATTTTTGATGTGAAGAAAGTTCCTGCTCTTCTTCATTATCCTTATTGTGCATTGCTTCCTCTTGTTGCAGTAGGTTGACCAATTTGTCAAATCTAATTGTCATATCTAACAAGTTTAGTGTTGTTACAACAATACGGTATGAAGAAGGGAGTGATCTCATAACAATGAGAATGATATCATCATCTTTGACTATTTCTCCTAGGGATAGAAGTTAAGCCCTCAATTCTGTAACTCTTCTTAAGAAAGCTTAAATTTTTTCATTTTGTTTGAACTTCAGTGTGTGTAACTGACTCTACAAATTCAGAATGATATTTTTGTTTTTAGTCTCATACACCATGATTAACTTATCCCATGCTTATTTGGTTGTTGTGGCATCACGAATGTGGGGTTGCACATCATCGAACACTCCAAAAAAGATGATGAGTTTGGATTTCTGATATGCTCTATCATTGTTGTTGTGTTGTCTTCCATACAGCATAGTTGTTTCCTTTGAGTAGTTGTCAATCTGGAAGAAAAAATTTGGGGGCATTGGTGCCCATTTTACAGAAATCACTGATAGGGTTTGGCTCTTATCACTCCAGGTATAAGGTCTCCCAATCTATATACCGTTAGTCTGATATACCAAACCTTTCTATATACGCGTCGTTCCGATATACCTGGCGGTACGTGGAAGAAGCTCGCCCTTTCTATATACCTAGCAGTACATGAAAGAGGCATTAACATACGTGAAATAATTCAATACGTGGTACCAAAATAACACTGAAAGGGGTCTATGTGATTATTGACACCGGCTTAAAGAAATATCCTCATACGCATGCGTAACTTCACTATATACTTGGATAATTTCTCAGTCTGGATTTATGTCATGCAATCGTTCACATACAGATGGGATGGCTCATAGTGTGTACATTATGACCTTATTAATCCCTGTTAATTTAAAGGTTCGATGCCTAGACAATGTTGTTGCAGCTATATTAGGAATTAAGTGCAGTAGTAGTCACGACAACTTTACTCGTAAGCACTTCCTAGAGGCACTGTATATACTGAACACTACGAATGAGATCTAGGATCTCGTGAGTGTTACATAACCAATTTTTACTATTTTGTATTATAATTTTCTGGAATTTTCTGAGTAGTTACAATGTTTGTGGTTGACTATGGTAACCTGCAAGTTAGTACAATATATTGCAGCATGTAATTACATTCAAAAATTTATAAAAAATTTAATGGCAAGCAAAAAAAATTGTTTTGCGGGCCTTAGTGGCCTCCGGAGCCCAATACGACCCAAAATGTCAGAAACCATTAAAAAGAGGCCCAAGATGAAGTTTTTGGATGGTCTTCCTTTGGCAAATGTTTCCTAAAATCAAAAAACACACTTAATGGAGAAAAAAAATTACCCTAAATTAGGGATTTTCTCACTAAATATTTAGTGACCTGTTTAGTTATATCTAAATGGTTTAACAGTGGTTTTTCCACCAAATATGTCTCCAAACTTAGCGGATTCTCCAAATGTTCTGCTAAAATCAAATTGGTTTAAAAACCAAGTTCGGGGTGGGGTTTGAACCACAAACCTCCCACTCCTAGTTTGTTGCCTTTAATCGCTTTGGATCTATGAGCGCTTAAGCTAAAATGTGAAGCATATTATATTTAATAAAGAGAATAAACGACTCACCTTTTGAAAAAGGTGATGTGGTTGGACTCCCACATGGCCTACACATTTTGAGGAGGGTGATTTAGGCTTTTCCTTGCTTGAAAAATGGATCTGAGACATTGTATATCCTTTTCTATGTTGTCACGGCTTTTTATTTTCTCCTCTGGATTTAATTTTCCTTTTATTATTGATTTTTCTTCTCTGCAAATTGATTTGTGCATTTTCTTTATGCATGTTCACTATTCCTGTGGGCTTACAAGTTGTTGGAGCTTCGATCGATTTGTGATTGGGGACTAATATGGTCGTTGTTTTTTAATTTGTTTTTGGTTATGGTTGAACGACGTCTCTTTTTTTTTATCGACCACTTTTTGTATTTTCCTTGATTACATGTTCGTTGTCTTTGTTTGTAGGAGGCAGGGGGTGATGGAGCATGACAATGTGGGCTTGTCTTGATAGATGTGTGAACTCACCTTTGTTTAATGCCCAAACAAATTTTCACTGCTCAATAACGCGGGTTCAGAGGACATGGCTCCTCTTTCAACACTCTGAAATTTTGTATCTATCACTACATGCAACGTTTGTTCTAAAAATTCCACTTTGTATGGCCCAATGTGTATGATCTTGTTAAACACTACACAATTATATAAAAAAAAACCGAATATAATTATATTCAATTTAGAAATCATTCGGGATTTTATATTCATCTAGATATAGCTTCTTATACAAATGGTTGATCCTATAATCTAGGAGTCATGTCTTATCACTTAGTCTTCCTCATATCTCTCTCCATAAATCTCTCAAGCTTATCCCTAGGATCACTCACACTCCAAAATAGGTACATGAGTTGTTTATTCAACAAATTCACTTACACACAACTATTAACTATATTATTAATATGAGTTGTATTAACTCATTATTAATAATATTACAATTTATTAATAATGTCACAATATATTTGTAACAGATATCCCTGCTAATATTGCTTCCAGGAGGGGCTTGGTCTACAGGGGACACCGATCAGATGTTGCTAATGGAGACGGATCCTTCTCAAAATAACTTTCCTCAATCTGTCATGTATGATTTGTGTATTCTCGTAGGGAGCTTGCAATATGTGACATGAGCAATAATCTGGAGAGGCTAGGTCTTAGATGAAGAATAACCAGAGACCCGGTGCAAACAATAATACCTCCTCCAAATATGATAGTAAAGATAATTTATTTGTAACTAAATAATTTAAAGACAAAACCCGTAATGGGGAATTTTTTTTAATTTTGCAAGTTCCATGAAACAATTTTTCCTGGTATAGATGGCACCAAGGCAAAAAAAAATTGCTTTATGTTTACCTAGATTTCACACAGGAGGTTGTGGGACTACAAGGATATATGAGAAGCTACATGAGGTAGCACTAGCTCTCCGTTGATATAGGTTTTCTTCTCCATGAATTCTTCTTCCTCTATAACCTTCTCCAACCTTGCCAGGAACTTCAATTCACTACGGTACCAAATGTAGAACAGGGATAGAAGCATGTGTAATATATTAATCTGAATCAACCAGGTACAATGGTGCAGGAAAAAATATTTATACATATTGGATAGCCAAGATACAAACAAAAGAGGATTTGTAATAATGTAATAGCAAATTTAAAATACAGTAGCTTCCAAATTACATCCGAGGAAACACAACAATAATATTGTTAAAAACAATATAATAGCATCTGTAATGTTTTGAATAAAACAATAATATGGTTTATACTATAACCATATAAACAATAAATATATTAATTATTACTCATATCAAATACATAATTAATACATAGTTAATTAATAATTAACTTAACAACCTAATGTTCCTCATCCATGGCTTTACTCCCGCTTCTTCCTGGCATCTACCTGCATTGCTTCATCAAATCTCTTTGGCTCTCCACTGTCAGTGAGTAATAAATAATAAAGAGAAGGAGAAAAACGTTCAGGTTTTCTTCTTACCCTAGAACACCTCCTAAATATAGGAGTTTGGGGTTCCTATTGAGGAGGTTCCTGAACTGATTCATATGTCACTTTTCCATCCGGAAGATCCTCTACCACTGCATATTCTTTCTTGGATTCTTCCATAGTTTCCTCCAAATGTTGCTTATACATGAATTTTTCATTAAAGACCACATCCATAGATCAAATTATTTTCTTTTCCTTAATACTCCAACATTTATATCCAAATTCATCACCACCATAACCAATGAAAGTAATTTTTTTTTTATTTAGCCTCTAGCTTGGTCCTATCATCCTTGTCTATATGGAAAAACACCTCACATCCAAAGACTCTAAGAAATGAATAATCAACTTTCTTACTATACCAATCCTCCTCAGGTATACCTCCATCCAAGGCATTTGAGGGTCCTCTATTTACCAAGTACACAGTTGTGCTCACCACTTCTACCCAAAAGGAAAGAGGTAGTCCTGCATGTAACCTCATGCTCCTAGCACATTTCATTATTGTTTTGTTCATCCTTTATGACACCCCATTCTACTATGGAGTTTCTGTAACCATTTTTTCCTATGGATTCCATTCTTAGAATAGTAATCATCAAATTCATTATTGTAATACTCCCCTCCATTATCCAACCTAAGACATTTTAGCTTAAGACCTATTTCATTCTCTACCATGGATTTCCATTTAACAAAAGTGTCAAATACATCAGATTTGTTTCTAATAAAATAAACCCAAACTTTCCTTTTAGAATCATCAATAAAAGTAACATAATAACTTGAACCCTCAAGAGATGATATGAAAACTTACTTGTTTATGTTTCCCATTTATACAATCCTCATAGAACTCCAAACTTGTTTATGTATATCTAGGTAAATGCTTTTTTATGACCTCCATGCCCTTAAGGCTCATATGACCGAGCCTATAGTGCCACAATGTTGTATCTACTTCTAAAGCAACAATATTAAAAAACATTAGTGCTATAAGTAGTTAAATATAGGGTTCCAACCTTCTTACCTCTTGCCACCACAAGAGCACCCTTGGTAACCTTCCAAGATTCTGCTATAAATATCACAATACAACCATCACTTCCCAACTTCTATGTCGATATTAAATTTCATCTTAATGTAGGCACATGTCTGACATCCTTCAATATCCAATTATTCCCATTTTACAGCTTAACCCAAACAAAACCTTCTCCAACTATGCTGCAAGGCTCATCATCACCAAGAAAAACATCCCCAAAATATCCTTGAATATAATCAACAAAATAATTCCGATGTGGAGTAGCTTGGAAAGAAGCCCCTAAATCCAAAACCCAAGATTCAATAATATTTTCCAAATAAATAATCAAAGCATCTTGACATATATTACCCATTGCCAAATTTTCCTCCTTGTTTTCTTCCTATTGTATCTTCTTGTCTCGAAGCTCCCAACATTCCTTCTTTGCATGCCTAGACTTTCCACAGTGCCAGCATACTATCTTGCTTTTGGATTTCAACCTTGTACAATCTTTTGATTTTCCATGGCTTCCTTTATTGTTCTGTCTCCCTCTAGTTTCCACGGAAAAATCATTCCTTAAAGTAGAAGATTCCTGAGAACTTTTTCTTCCCATTTTCTCACTTAGAATCACCCCTACAACATCCTCAAACTTAAGCTTTGAGGTAGTTGGAACCGAGTTTTTTACAGTCATTATCAGGCTATTCCAACTCTCAGGTAAAGATCGTAGAATTAATAAAGCTTTAACTTCTTCATCAAATTCTATTGTAACTAAAGCTAGCATATTTACAAACGTATTAAAATAATTTAAATGATTTGTTACTTAACCATTCTTAGACATCTTCATATTAAACAACTTTTTTATTAAAAATATCTTGTTAGATGCAAACGGTTTTTCATACAACTTCTCTAATGCATCCATCAGTTCTTTTGTAATCTTTTCCTTTGAAACATTAAATAATACCGAAGATGCAAGACACAAATTGATTTTCCTAAGTTCCTTCCTATCCAACAAATCCCATTATGTATCTATCATGCTTGAGGGTTTGTTCACTTTCTCAGATAGTAGAATATAAATATCCTTCTGATAAATGTAATCTTTCATCTGCATCTTATAAAGACTGAAATTATTCCCATTAAATTTATCAACCCTTGATATTCCATCATCTGCCATAGCTCCCACTCAAGCTAAAAATTTCCCTATGATTCAACACTTCAACAAACCAAACCAGGATCTGATACCAATTGTTAGGGAATAAAGGATAAAATATGCAGAATAATCCCTCATACAATCGCAACAGTAGAAACTAATATGCAGAAAATATTACAGATCTCAAATAAAAGTTTAGAGTAAAAATAACACAACACAAAGAGACAGTATTTAACGTGGTTCACCCAATTTGGGATACGTCCACAAAGAATCACTTGCTCATATTTTATTACAAGCCACCGCTCTCTCGATACAGTACCTAGATCCATTTGGAGCTATGCTATACAAACTCTACATAATTCACACACAAATTTAGACACATCTACAATGTTACATTAAACCCTACCATATGCACAAAAAAATATATAGTAGACAATTGCTTAAGCAGTTTTACAAAACCATGGGTATCAAAACCATGGGCCAAAACTGTCCCATAAACCTAGGTAAATCTGCACCTTAATATCTTTACATTATTAAAAAAAATATGTCGGCCCAAAAAGTGAACCACTCATGCCATTACAGCTCTAGTTGTCACTATCATACCTATCTTAGAAAATAAGCTCCACAACCTAAAATTATCCTCCTTTTGGAATGGGTGTTTAACTAAATTAGGGGTTGGTGCTCCTTATGGGGTGGTTGCCTCAATAAAATAGGGGTTAGTGCTCCTTTTGAATTTTTTGATTCACTAAACATATTTTCTTTGTGTAATATAAGTAGAGTTTCAGTGGTTTTTCTTGCCCATGAGGGCTTCCCACTTACATATGGTGTTCTTGTGTTGTGTACTTTGTTTCATGCTCTTATAATTGATATTAAATATCTAATGCACACATATGGTTATGGATGGTTTATAGATGAATGAATCAATGAATGTTTGTGATGGTAAATAAATTGAAAAGTAATTTTTAGGATTGATTCACCCCACCCCCTCTCAGTCTATTGCGCTAATATTTAGGCACAAATTTGGTGGAAAATACATAAAGAAAGAGATAAAAAGAGTGCATGGGTGAGAAATTTGGTGTGCTAGAAATAGAAATGCTAAGGATAGAAAAATAAAGTAGTGCATAGGAAAAATTAGATGGGATAAATATAACTCTAAAAATAGGTAATTAAATCATACAAAGATAAAAAGCAAGTGGTGAAGTTCCATATTGGTTAAGAAGCAAGGATATGGAGACAAGCAACATAAACACCACTGAATGTAATAGTTAGGAGCTATCTTTAGGACTCAATGATAATAATACACTTATTCAAACTAATGAAGGGAAAGTCCCCACTAGTTAAATACCCCTTGAGAACCTTATAAAATGAGAGGAGGGTGGATAGATAGATATATAAATGATAGGCTAGTTAATATTCATGAGCAAGCAAGAACATTTAAGAAATTTTGATAAGGAGTGTTATGTTTTGAGAAATGTTCGATATATGGACTTGTAGTTGATTGAATAATATGAGGTAACGTTTTTTGGAAAAAACTATAAGTATGATTGTATGTGCATGACTTATATTTTTTTTGTAAGTTTGGATGTTCTTCAATTTCTTACTTTATTTAAACACTCGGCATCGACTTGCTAAATGAGATGGTAGATTAGAATATCTTGCGCCTTAGGTGAGCACACTAAGGCTTCCTTCCTTAGCATGATAGGTCGACGTAGGAGAGGTAGTGATATTGGCATACACCTACATGATTAAAGTTTCAAGTGCATGAATGGTTGAAATAGACGTGCAAAATTTTTGTTCTATTGTTAGGACCCATCACCATTAAGCTACGTTTTTGAAACATGAGAGTGATGTTCCAACTTATGCAATAGAATATTGAGCTTTGGTAGGATAAAATCAAAGAAGATTTCATATAAAATCATCCAAGTCACAAGAATTTCTCTCCTAATTTCCCTCTAAGGGCTTGGGTAGAGAAGAAATTATTTCAGAATTTTTTTCATTAAACTTCTTAGGAACCTCTATGCTTGGTTAGCAACGTATTTCTTGGGAAAGTGTTAAATTTAAGAAGGAAGTATCCTTGGACTCCATAGTGCACCAGGAGACTTGTAAAACATGACACAATATAGATGTATGCAGTGGACTATTGGTTGAAGGGTACACTTTTTAGATGTCCTTGACTATGAAATGTCAATTTTATCATGCACCGAAGAAGCTTAGTTTAACTTCTTATGTGATCTGCATGGGTTGTACATAAGGAAATTCCAACTAAAAACCAAGAATCTCATCATAGATTTGGGTATTGCTAGCTTCCCCATGGATGGCTCATTTTCTTGTTTGCATGAGAAGTGCACATAAGAAGGGAAAGTAGGCTAAAGACTTGAATGCAAATGGATTCCTCGTATGATCATATGTTGAGAATACAATCGTATGAAGAAACATGGAAAAAAGTCATAGTGGAATGGGAGATTCTTCAAAGGTAATATTCAATCTCAAGAACTATCGAGGGGACCAGAAACATTGGCTTAGGCATGAGAGTGAATAGAGTTGACAAATAATGATGATAATATGATGAAATTTACATTGGGATAATGGCCCGTGAGGATGAGGAGTGGTATGATGCAGGTGGAATTCTTATTCCAAGATCCCTTTCCTAACCTACCACACCAACTCATGTTGGATTCCAATGTATACATGACCAAGTACTTATTGAAACTGATAGTTAAAAAGAAGTGAATAAAGACAACGAGAAAGAGGTATTCGATAGTATATTCTTGTTTGCATTATAACAGATTACACTAAAACCAAAGAGGATTCAGTTTAACCCAAATATTAAAAAAGCACAAAGATTTGGGATTATGAGAAGTACTCAACTATCTAAAGCATTGGGAGGTGTGTAGATAGGTGCATAAGTAGGTGTCATACCGTGAAACATCACACTGAGAAACACCACACCTATTCAACAAGTAGTAACAATTATTACACAAAATTCTAGTAGTGGAGGCAGTGGATCTTCTACAGAAATTCAAGTTAGCACTAGACCATAATAAGGGATGGTCACATCTACACAATAGAAGTAAGCACCCCAAATTTTCTATGATATGTCACTACATCTTCTATAATATTACGGCATTGAAAATATAGTAGAACATATCCAAAAGTGTGAGTGTAGATGATGCACTAAATCTAAATATAGTAGAACATATCCAAAAAAGTGAGTGTAGATGGTAAGACTCAGAGAAAGAGAAAACGATAGAAGTGCTTTTCTACGATTCATTTGTCAACCATCCGCTGGTCATGACTTCCAGCGTATAGGTTACCCTCAATTAATGTGATCTAATGCAATAAATTAGAATGGAATGCACTTGTTTTTAAACCCAAATCGAAAATGTGAATTTGGATGACACAATAAGATGAAGAGGAAGAGGGATGCTCTTTCACTACAATGCAAAAAACATGAAGAAATGATTCCTTTTAATTACACCAAAATAAAAGTTTCCTTTAGAGAAAATAGAAAGGAGAGGTGGATTACCAGGGAAGAAAATTAGTGTGTACGCTTTTTAGAAGGGAAACAAACACATAATTTTTTCCTAGGAATGAATGAAATGCAAGGAACCCCAGATGGGTCCCACTAGGCATGCCAAAATGTTTCACCTTTTTCTTAGATTGTTTCTTTGAAGTGTTGACGAAACAGATAGGGTAATGTACATAGGAGGAATACCTGTTCAAATGTTGGTTGATGGGTTGTTGTGTGCATATGACTTCTGAATCCACAGCTGATTGTGAGAGCTTCCCTTTGGCTAGGAGGAACTACCTGTAATGAAAACAAGACCACCAGGAAGGAATTAAACAATATGGGCAGTGAACTGCCTAGCGTAAGCTAGATCCAGAAAATGTGATACTTCCTAGATGGCTGTCAGTCCATTGTTTTAAACAATTCAATGCTGTAAACAAAGTAAATCCTATTGTTTTTATTTTAAAATGATTTAGGTATCTCACTTAAAAACACAATAAGAAATAGATCTAATCTAACAGGATAAGCTAGAATAGAATCTAAAGGTCGAATGATTGGTTCTAGGTATTTACAGGTCTGATAAAGGTCTCAGGTAGATCACAGGTGAATGAGGGTGAGATAAAACTAGGTGGGTAGGTATCTGTTTAGGGTTATGTGGGAAAACACAAAGACCGGTGTCAGTCAGGGGTGACCGACGGGGTGACCGATGGTTGTTAGGTATAACTGGTGCCGGTTACTGTGAGATCTGGAAATGTCACAGAATAGGATTTTAGTCTCCTTTGTGATTACACAAAGGACTTTGGTTGGTCAGGATGATGTATTGGGTGACTGGAGTAGGATTTTGTGAGGTATTAATGGGTATATGGAGGTAAAAATGTGGAGAAGGTCAATAGGGGGGCAAGGTAAACAATGGATGATAAAATGATGATGAAATGAAATAACCAAGAAAGTATGATGTTATACTTGCTTGGATTCCATTCCTGAAGGCTTGTGTGTGAGGGATGGAGGTGCTGATGATGGGTTTGAAGGTTACAAGTGATCACCAACTGAAGAAAATATTTTGCATGGGCTGCATGTACACTTCTCTTTACTTGGATAGATCAAATCATGGTTGGGATGGCTGTGCAGGAGAAGATGCTCAATCTCCTTCCTTGGATGTGAGTTTTCACTGGAATTGGCTCTCTGAAGATGTGTTATCTCTCTGAGATGTGTTCTTGCTCGTCAACTTTCTCCCAATGTTTTCCAACCTTGAGAATAAGCTAGTTTAGGGGTTAAAAGGGGTAACTGATGGTGGTCTGGCTTAACTGGCGATGGTTAGGGGTAACCAACGTCTGGTCAAGGTGGGATTTCCTAGGTTTACTAAACTAGGGAGATCCTCCTGATTTCCTTAGATCTCATGTTTCATTATCCCGCGGATTAGACTGGGAGCTTCTTGTGAACATGTGGGAATGTGGTTAGAGGGAATGTAGGCATTGATTTTTAGGGTTTGGGTAAGTCTTAGTTAGTTATGGTAACTTACTAAGAATTGGTCTTAGGTTGAGTTGGCTTGGTGAGGTGTCTAAGTGAACTGTATGTGTGGATATTATTTAAATAATATATTTAAATAATAAATATAGTGCTACAACACAGGTAATAGTGCTATAGGGTATAGCAAACACATGAGGTCAAAGGTCACTAGCGATGGTCCAGGTCTAAATATCTAGGTCGCAGCACGGATAAGGCCAAGGTAGGGGTAAAATAATGAGTCCCCAAAGGAGGAAAAATGGAGCTAGTAAATGGTAAGGTCAGGAAAAGTAAGGTGATGGGTTGGGTAAAGGTTGGATGGGGTAAAGAGCAAGGTAGAGGGTGGGGTAAAATGGAAAAGTAGGGGCAATGTGTAGGTTAGGTTGACCGATGGTGGTCATGGATAATCGACGTCGGTATGGGAAAACCGAACGACGGTGAGGTAGGGCACGAGACTGATGTCGGTCAAGGGGAACCGGTGTCGGTTAGGTCAGGTTTTGTATAAAAACAAAAAATACACGTTTTTAGTTATTCATTTGTGATTTGTGAAGTGAAGAAACGACAAAAAAGAGAGAAAAGTGATAAAAGTGTCTAAGGAAACAGGACAGTGAGCTGGCAGTGTGATTTGATGGTGGTTGGGTTGGTGAGTAGCGGGTCCATTGGATCAGGGTAAGAGGGTTGATTGGTCAGAGGTTACAGATAGATATTCAGGGATGGAAAAGGTTAGAGAGGGATCAGGAAGACCATTAGCATAGTGGACTAGACGTGCCACCGAGAGGTGGTAGCATGTGACAAGGTAAGCGCCTAACTCTATAGTGTGAATTAGATAGAGTAGAGGTTGTAATAGTTGTTATTTGTAGGGTTTTGTGGGTTGTTTGTATTTTGTGGGTGGGAAAAAGTGAAATCAGGTATGGAGGGGAATAAGGGGCAAAAAAGAGGGGGGAGGGTGGTAAATTGGATAGGTGGGGAGGGTAGGGGTTTTGGGGTAGTGTAGGTCATTGTAGGTGGGGTAAAAGGGATAGGTACGAGGGTTTTAGAAAAGGGGGGGTTTGGGAAGTCACGGATTTTTCTGTGAAAATGACCAAGTTGGTCAAGTTGGGCTGGCGTCGGTTGGTAGAACTGGGATCAGTCACCAAATAGGTGACCAATGCTGGTTACATGGTAACCATGGTCGGTATACGAGGAACCAATATCGGTCACCAAACAAGTGACCGATGTCGGTTAAAGGGTGAAATGAGTCGGTTAGGATGAACCAGCACCGGTCAAGATTTTAGGCACAAGGGTCCAAGAGGGATGTGGACCAGGTAGTGGATATGGGTAAAGTAAAAATAGGGTGGAGGGTAATGATAATTGGTGAATATGGTCATGGTAAATGTAGATTAATGTTGTGCTTGGATTAGATGCAGGGGAGATCACAGTTACATATGTGGGATAGGGTTCCACTGCTACTAGTGACATTACATGGCTTAGCGACCCCCTTAGAGCTACAACATGTGGAGGTAGTGGGATTGAGTGGTATTCGGTGCTACCGACATGTTGTTTGGCAGCATAGTTTGATGGTTGTGCTCATCGATAGATGGGACTCCAGTGACCAACACGTTCCACCTTCCGATGGGTGAGATGACTATCACCCTGGAGGACGTGTTCTAGATTTTGTGGTTACCCATATTGGGGGCCCAGGTGTACTCTATCTCCTCTGAGGCCTCAGAGGATCTGATCGGGACCATTTTTAGAGTGGGGGCGGCAGAGCTGAGATTTCATAGCGCCAGTTTGAGCTATGGTGAGATGTACCTAGCCCATCCAGATGAGACGAGGCTAGTGGTTTTATTGATGGAGGCAGTGTGCTACTATGCATTACTAGATACAAAGGGTGGATGACTTTCCCCGATCACTGATGGGGGTGCTCCACAATATGATGGTGCATGAGACATGCTTTACCTAGGCACCAGCATTCTTGGTGCAGCTATACAGAGATCTTTGGGCAGTATGGGTGGTTGCGTAGGTTTAGCCTGTGTTGTACATTTATACTGCACTGTTGGGCCTACGAGCACATAGTTTATGTTCAACCTATAGGGATGCCCTGAGTAGATGCATTTCCCGTGAGATGTGTGTGGTTGGGATATAGGAGATGGGTGCCAGTTGCAAGAGAGCAGAAGTCGGATAGGCCGACATATGAGTGTGGCCCATTTTCGGTAGTTGTTGGAGGGATTGTCTAGAGTGGACATTATCTGGAGGCCATATGTGGGATTCCCCTCATTTAGGCACATGCATGAGGAGCTAGCTGAGCTCCAGCTAGAGAGGTGGATATAGGGTCGTCATGCTGGGGAGGATGAGATGATCCTGGTAGACAGGGTTCGATGGTAGTTTGGGCCTGTACAAGATATTCCACCGTCCTTCCCACAATATCAGAGAGATGACGTGGAGAGGCCTCTACCTCTACCACAACCTACAGTGCCTACAGGAGAGGAGGAGAAGCCAGTGGATTGATGGATTGATGACGCCAGATGCACAGATAGGTATAGGCAGTGGTGGGTGGCTCAATTACGAGCCATACCACCTAGACCGGGGTAGCCTAACTTAGCTATAGTTATAGTGTAGAGAGATGCCCTACAAGGGCAGGTAGTGACATTGATCATGTAGATAGGTATGCTGCAGACATAGCTGGAGGGGTCAGAGGCAGAGGTAGTAGAGCTATGAGTACATGTGGCTTGTTTGCAGGCCCAGATGGTAGAGGGTGGAGGAGATGGAGGAAATGGAGACAGAGATGGTCAGGTGGTAGCCTTAATGGCTCAAGTGGTGGGTTTACAAGGCCAGTTGGCTACAGCCCAGGGCACAGATTGGGGCCTTACAGGCCCAGATATAGGCACAGGGGTAGGGGGCACCACCACAGGCACAAGGACAGGGGGGACCACCACAGGCATAGGGGGCTGGTCCTAGTTCATAGGATGGTGTAGGGCAGGTACAGGTGCCGAGACCTATGGGACCACCACAGACCATGCCTATATCCAGGTTATGGGATGCCCTAGGTGAGGAAAGATATTATCAGGACCAGCTCATTGCGGCCAAGATAGACTTCCTAAACTACATAGAGTACAGAGCGCAGCAGGCACCTAGTGAGAGGACAAGATCCCACACACATAGTGTGGAGAGCACAAGAGGTCAGCGAGCTTCAAGGCCCAATCAGGGAGAGGCCACCAGTGCACAACGACCAGAGCTAGGTGATGTGCCAGCACGGACATGGGAGGCTGAGGGTCCAAGTGACACAGATATGGAGGACATCTGGCGAGATGTCTGATATGCGACCACCTGATTTTTGATGTATACTAGTGATTATTTGATATATATGTCAGCTTGCATGCCGAATATAGTTGTATTTTTTTATCACATATTGGCCTGCGTGCTGAAGACAGTGAGGATGTACGAGTGATTTTTTGTATATTTTGAGCATATACTAGCCTGTGTGCCGAAGATTTTTGGTATTGATTCATTCATTCTTTTTGTATATATGAGACCGGCCTACATGTTGATGACATTTTGTATTGTATATCAGCCTGCGTGATGACATTTTTGAGATGATGGCCATGATGAGATAGGCATGTATTTTGAGATACACATTTATTGATTTATATGATGAGATTCATGGTATTTTTTGATGCGTTAATATGTTTATGAGATATTGGATGTATGGCTTGTGTTAGAGGAGAGATGGATTTGTTACTTTAATGTGGTTTGAAATTAAATGAGTTAGGCATGATGAGAGTTTAGGCATGGATCAGTCAGGTTTAGGCATGGATCGAGTCAGGTTTTAGGCATGGTTGTAGGTTATGGTTAGGCATGGATTGAGTCAGGTTATAGGCATGGTTGAGTTAGGTTTATAGGCATGGTTTAGTCATGTTGGTTTAGGCATGGATTGAGTTAGGTTATAGGCATGGATTGAGTCAGGTTATAGGCATGGTTGAGTTAGGTTATAGGCATGGATTGAGTTGAAAGTAGGTTTAGTTATGATTCATTATTGTTGGCAATGAATGATACTATAGGTCATATGTGAAATGTTCTATAATCTATGCATAGTGATGATAGAGAGATGGTAGGTGTATGTTGTGCTAAGGATTAAAATATGGTAAGCAACTTGTTATGTATGTGGTTTAATTTCCAATTTTGGTTATAGAAAAGGAAAACTAAGTGAAATTTGATGTAAATGGTGACGTTAGGCATGGAAGATGAATTGTTTAGGGTAGAGAATACCCGAGCTAACCTCCAAGGGCCCCATGCCCTCGGAGTGCTGCCTACATAGTCCTGGTGAAAAAGGGACCTCAGGGCGATGTAGTTCTCCCATGAGCTAGGGAAGAATATGAAAATGAGTTGGTAGGTTTTTGGGCATGTTGTGGGTTTAGGTTTAATAGGTGTGGGTAGATTATAGGTAAAAGGATGTAGGTGAAGGTGATTATGGCGAAAGGGGAGGACTACCTCAAAGGTAAGCGTCGAGTACCAAGTCCTGTATAAGGTAATCAAAATGTCAACAAAGATGGTTAAAAGATAAGAGGGGGGCAATAAAGCCACCTGATTGGGTAGGATCATACCTTGGAGGGGGTGATGAACACAAGACCCGAAAGGCATTGCATGATTAATTGTTCTACGGTGAAAGTAGTCACAGGATCACCAAATGTCAAAATTCCAAGATGTCCCTTGAGGAAATTGAGGAAATGAGAGTGGAAATGGTAAGGTGGGTGAAAGGTAGTTAATTGTATATGTTTGGAGTGACAGGGCTTTTGGGACAAGAGGTCCGAGGTCACAATGGGCAAGTCCATGACTAAAAAGTTTTTTGTTTTGATATATTGATCGATGCGAGAAATCTATATGGGATAAATAATATGGTACTCCTTGACGTCTTCGTGAAGTTGATCGATGTGGGAAGCTTTGTTTCTCTCAATTTTTATTATTATTTATTTAAGCTTCACATAGCTTTCCTTTGAGGGAGCAGTCTATTTATAGTAGCAATTTTTTCGAGAGAAAGATGTCCTTTTGAGGGAGTCATATTTTTTTATTAGAAGTTTGACTCAAGGAGTTTAGTCTCATGTGAGGTCTTTGAAATCATGGACAAGACCAAGGTGAAGGATAGGACTCTTATTCAAAAGGCAAGGTGGAATGACCATGGGATCTCATCTAAAGGTAGATGAAAAGTATCCATGAGAATCATGCTATGTGCAGTGCTGTGGTACACATATTCAAGAGAAGATAACAAGTGACGGGTACTCACATGATTCTTGTTTAATTGTTAGGGAGGTGTATGGAGTGAATAGCTCTCAAGGGACGAGTGTGGAGAGAGACAAAAGGTGAGGTAGGATAATGAGTCAACAATAGAATGGTTGAAGATGTAATGTGTTAAGGGGCTCAGGTTCGGGTTTACCCTCAAGTGAGGATAAAAGATAGGCACCTGATCCATAGGTATGAGTTACGATGTATGGTCCAAGCCAATTAGGAGTGAATTTTTCCCGTTTACTTTTTTCTACTTTGGTTAAGTGTTGATTTTCTTTCAAGACAAGGTCATTGACTTGGAAGTTTCATTCATGAACATGTTTGTCATAAGCATGTTTGATACGTTATTGGTAAACTTGAAGGTGATCCAGAGCGTTAAGACGACGTTTGTCTAATAACTCTAGTTGTGCTAAGTGGTCCTGATGAAAGTCATCATCAGTAAGCATGTCATGGAGAGAAATGTGGAGTGAGGGGATCTGGACTTAGAGAGGTAGAACAGCCTCTGTACCATAGACCAAAGAAAAGGGTGTGGCCATAGTGGAAGTGTGAATACTAGTGCGGTATGCCCATAGGGCAAAAGGAATGTGCGTATGCCAATCCTTCCCAGTATTGTCAACCACTTTCATGAGAATTTTTTTGAGGGTTTTGTTAGTGGATTCGGCTTGGCCATTGTTTATGGGTAATAAGGTGATGAGAAACTAATTTGAATGCCGAAGGCGTCGCAAAGTTTTTGCAATGTTTTGTTTTTAAATTGTTTTCCATTGTCAGTGATGAGGTGATGAGGAACACCAAAGTGACAAATGATGTGATGGTTAATGAACTCACATATTTTTTTGGATTTTGTGGAGATGAGTGGTATGGCTTCCACCCATTTTGTGTAGTATTTGGTAGCAGTTATGATCCATTGATGGCATTGGGAAGAATGAGGATTGATTTCTCCGACAAGATCCAAACCCCATTGAGAGAAGGGCCAAAGGTCACGAGCAACCTGTAAGGCATGAATGGGTGTATGATGAAGGTTGGAATGTTGTTGGCATTTCACACACCATGTTTGACATAGTCGCAACAATCATGGTTAAGGGCCGGCCAGTAATAGCCTAAGAAAAGAATACGCTTAGCAACAGCAAGGCCACTAAAGTGACCTCCACATATGCCATCATGAACCTCCTTAATGGTATAAGGAATTTCAGAACTTGTGAGGCATCGTAAGAGATTACCATCAAATCCACGCTTATAGAGGGTTCCCCCCAAAATGACGAAACAAGAGACCTTTTTAAGGAAGACGCGTTGTCCGTTACGGGTGAGATCAGGAGGTAAGATGGAGAGAGAAAGGTAGTCGGAGTATTGTTTATACCAAAGGTCACTCAGGTCAGGGGTGTCGTTTCTGATTGAGTAAACATCATGAGGTAAATAAGAAGGTGAATGGAGGCATTGTATGGTGACAAATGTTTTGGAATCGGTAGGGGAAGCGGGTATTTGGGAAGCTAAGCAGGCCATGGTATCTGTAAATTTGTTGGTTGAACGTGGGATGGTTTGAAGGGTGTAACGATCAAAGGTGGTCAAAAGTATGTCTACATGATGTTTATACTTTTTAAGTATCTCGTTACGAAATTTGTACATACCATTGACTTGGTTTACGACCAATTGTGAATCACCAAAGATGTGGATTGATTTGACATCTAGGGCATATGTGGTCTGGAGACCTAGTACGAGCGCTTCATACTCGTCAATATTGTTGGTGCATTCAAAGTCTAGTTTGAAAGACAAAGGCATGGGTTCTCCATCTAGAGGAATGAGGATAACACTAGCCTCACCCCCATGCTGACACTTGGAACTGTCGAAGAACAGTGTCATTTGGTAAGGGGGTTTTTCCAGGGAAAGAGTAGCAATTGACTCATCGAGAAAGTCAAAATTAGAGGGTTGATCCCCAGAAATAGGTGTGTCAGCCAGTTGGTCAGTGATAGCTTGGCCCTTGATGGAATTTTGGTGAATGAATTCGAGGTCAAGATCAGCTAAAAGCATAAGCCATCGTGTGGCGTGCTGATTTTGATAAGGTTTGGCATACATGAAGTGTAAGGGATTGGTGTTGGTCATGACATAGGTTTTTTGGTTGAGTAGGTAATGGCAGAGTTTGGTGGCAATGAAAACTAAGGCTAAGCAAAGCTTTTCTGAATGGTTGTATCAGGTTTCATAGTCCAAAAGAGTACGGCTTATGTAATAAACCACCTGCTCCCTGTGTTGTTCATTGCGATGAGCGAGCATGGCTCCCAAGGAATGATTGGTAGCTGATATGTATAGGTAAAAAGGTTGATCGTCTTTAGGTGGAATGAGTACGGGTGGTTGGAGAAGGTATTGTTTTAGGGCCTCAAAATATTTGTGACAGTCATCATCCCATTTAAAGGAGACATCCTTCCTAAGCAAATGATGAAATGGTTGACACCAATCAGATAATTGTGAAATGAAACAGTGAATGGACTGCAATTTACCTTGCAGGCTACGGAGTTGTTTAAGGTTAGTGGGTGGAGGCATTTCTAGAATGGCCTTGACTTTAGCAGGGTCAACTTCTATACCATGGAGGGAAACAATAAATCCTAGGAGCTTTCCTGAGAGAACAACGAAGACACACTTTTTAGGTTGAAGGTGGATGCAATATTTAATGAGGTGGTCAAAGATGGTTTCAAGGATGGTGAGGTGCTCGGCATTGACGTTTAGATTTGGCCAAGAGATCATCCACGTAATCTTCCAATATGTGATGCATGATATCATGGAAGATGTAAGTCATAGCACGCTGATATGTAGCACTAGCTTTTTTAAGGCCAAAAGGCATGACTCGATAGCAAAAGGTTCCCCAAGGGGTAATGAATGCGGTCTTCTACTGATCTTCTGGGGAAAGCAAAATTTGGTTATAACCCAAGAAGCCATCCATGAGTGAGAGCATCTCATGACCAGTGGTGAGGTCAACCAGTTGATCAATACCAGGTAAGGGAAAGTCATCTTTTAGGCAGGCTAGGTTGAGGTCACAGAAGTCCATGTAAATGTGGAGTCCCCCTGTTGCTTTAGTAATAGGGACAATGTTAGAAATCCAATGAGGATAATCAATGGGTAAGATGAAGGAAACTGAAAGAAGGCACTAAATTTCTTCTTTGACGAGAAGAGCAATGCGAGGGTGCATTTTCCTCAGCTTTTGTTTGATAGGTTTGGCATCGGGAATGGTTATGATATTGTGGACCACTATGGTGGGGTCAATACCAGGAATGTTTGTGTAAGACCAAGAGAAAGCGTGGTTATGATCTTTGAGAAAAGAAGTGATGGCTTCCTGTTCAGCAACATCTAAAGATTGTCTGATCTTTAGGATGTGTGGGTCATCCTGAGTATGAATGTTGATCTCGATAGTTGATTCATTCAACATGGTTTGCGTCTCAGATGGTAATGACCGATGAATATATGAGTCTTCTACACCAAGGTAGGTGAGTATGGATTCATCATCCTGACATTGAACAACGTTAATTATAGGTGTGTCGTCATCTATCATCTCAGGATACAGGAATGGGAGAGTGGAAGGGGCCTCGCCTTCACATTGATAAGTCAAAAGCCCCAAGGAAATGGTGTTTATGAAAAATAAGTTAGGGGGGATAGATTCAGGATCCATCAACTCTATTGGTGAGGGTGGTGATGAAGGTGGAGCGGTGAAGGTAGTGATGAAGATGAAGGTGGAGGATGGCTAGGGTCTTCAATGAGTTCAATGCAGGCATGTTTGGTAGGAGGTTTGGGGAAGCCGATACCACTACGGTCATTATGTTTGTAGGTGGTACATGGAATAATGGTATGGCGGCCTTGCTCATAAAATCCAAAACCAAAACCCTTCCATGCACAGTGATGCAGGAAGGTGTGGGACGAAACGGTGATTGGTAAGTGATTGGAAGTCAGCAGAAAATGGGTGGGGTTGTGATGGTGGTTCAAGTGTGTAAGTGGTAGTATCAAGTCCCCCATAGGTGAGACTAGTACAAAGATGAGGAGGACCATAAAGGAGGCATTCTCCTATACGGTGATCATAGCGAGGGTGTTGGTGAAGGCTTCCATACTCGTGTGGAGTAAGGAATGTGTTGACACTATATAGGTGGTACTCCCCCAGAGTGAGGCATTGAAAAACACCTTCCAAGGGATCAGTGGTTGGTATGTAGGTAGCTGGTATGGATGATGTGTCAGAGGTTGATGCAGAGGTGGAGTTAACAGATTGGGAAGCTAATGGGTCAGCCATGGAGGTTATAGCAGTGGTAGGAATAGAGGAGGTATGTGTGGTGAAAGTAGTGACTATACTAGTAGGTGGAGGTGTAGGTGAAGTGGTAGTGGTTGCGGAGGTAGATGGCTTGACAGGTATGAGCACATCATTGGGTCGGTAAAGCATGTTGCATGTTTTGAAAGGTGATGGGTCAGCTAGAATGGTATAAGTGTGTCCTTCATGTTCAAACTTTACACAATGATGCAAAGTGGAAGGAATACAACCCATGACATGATCCAGGGTCTACCAAGTAACAAGTTATATTATAATTCCCCCTCCAAAACATAAAACAATTCTAGAATAGTGTGGGGGCCCATGTGAATGTGAAGGATGATAGTGCCTAGTGTGGAGGTGATAGCATCGTTGAATGAACACAACATGACCAGATGTTTATGCATGTAATTTTCAGGTATGCACATTTGAGCAAATGCATGGGATGAAATGATGTTAATGCTAGTGCCTCCATCAATCATCACATGGTGTACCCATATGTCATCAATGTGGATAGAGATGAAGAGGGTTGGGTCTGGGTCATCATTTTGGTGTGGCACAATCTCCTCCTCTGAGAAGCTAAGGGAGGCCACTTGGTGAACAAGGTGAGGTGAGGATGAAGGTGGTAATTTGGTGAGAGAGGCTACATGATGGGGTGTGATAATGGAGGCTACAGGTGTAGGGTCATTGGGTAAAACCTCAATAGATTGAAGAACCTCCATGAGGGCTTGACGATGGGATTCTGAGGTTTGGATGAGGTCATATAAGGACATTTTGAGGGGATATTGGTGTAATTGTTTGAGCATGGTGTGATGTGTGACACCATTAGAAATGGGGTATGTGGGGCCATGGATAGTTATTTTAGGTATGGGTACAGATGGTATGTTGGGTATAGGATTGGTTGGTGGGTTAGTTGCCTTTTCTTTGCCCTTCTGCGCATGTGTAGTGACATGTATCATGTTGATTTGAGGGAAGTTGGAAAATGGAGAAGGTGTAGGGTGAGTGGTATAACGACATGAAGGGAAAAAACCTACTGGAGGAGAAAATCCCTCTGAGGTCAACTAGGGACAATGACATTTGGGTGGTGTTGTGGCAAGTTCTCTTGATGTGAACCATGTTAATTTCAAATCTTGAGTGTGGCTCTAAGAGCTGTGAGGGTGGAGGTTGTGGTTGTTGAGTGGGCAGTGTGGGAATGGGTGTTGGTGAAGTAGGATCCTCATCGAGAAGGTCATCATCGTCAAAGTTGGTTTCTAGTGGACACAATTGGATAAGGACAATTTTCAAGGCCTTACAGTTCTCCACATCATGCCCTAGTGCATGATGGTATGCGTAAATTTTAGTATCATCAAACCCTTTCGGCTTGGGTTTAAGGGGGTCGTAAGGTTTGAGTGGCGGTAATGTGATAACAGAAGTCTCGAGGAGGTTGGTTAAAATTTTGGCATAGGACCATGCTAGTGGATCACAATGGGAAGTGAACGTGGGTTTGGGTGTAGGTGTGGTTGATTGTCGAGGAACTATTTTTGGAAGATTAGGAATGGGTTGAGCTATGGGTTTAGGTGTCGGTGTGGTTTTAGGTATCATTCGGGTTCATTTGGGTAGGGGTACAGTAGATGGACAGGTAGGAGGGTGTGGGGTTGTTTTGACTACCTTGTTGTGAGGTAGTGGGGTTTTGATTTTGGGTTACACCTTCTTGGGTAAAGTTGATGTGGGTGTACGAGGTCTAGAAGGAAAAGCAGATGGAGGAAGAGGGAGAGTTACCCATGGGGATAACAGGGGTTCTATGAAGGTAGATGACGTGGGTCATACTTGGGGTGTGAGGGATAATGACTGAAGTGTAGTGGGTAGTGAAGCAATAGCTGAAGGTATTAGAGGTATTGGTGGTAAAGAAACTACAGGTGTGGGTATAAGTCATGTTGTGTGTCTGGGTAGGTTAGAGGTTTGTGAGGAAGGAATGGGTTGTTGTGTTATTGGTTTATGGATGGGTGAAGGGTGCTTGACCATGTTGGGCAGCTAAGGTCTTAAGGTAGATAAGACAAGTGTACGTGTGATTGGTGTGGTCGGGGTATGAGGTCGATGAGTTTGTTTCTTTAGTTTGGGTGTCGGCGTAGGTGTGGTTTTGATGTTGGAGGATGTAGCTAAATCCAATTTAATAGGTGGATGAGTAAGGTTGGTGGTCGGGGTGATCCCTAAAGTGGTAATAGGTTTAGTGGAGGCAAATGTTGTGGGTATGGGTTTGGGTTTAGATGTAGGTCAGGTTATGGGTAAGGGTGTGGTGTGAGTGTTAATGAGTATCGTGGAAGGGGTTGTGACAATAGTGGTTGTATTTGGTTTGATGGGTCGAAATGTGTTTGGGTAGATAGTGGAGGTATCAGCGAGGGATCTCTGCATCTATGTTGAGACTTGGAGTAAGAGGTGCCCCCATAGTAAAGCCCTATCCACATAATCTAAGTGATCAGAAAAATGTGAGAATGGCACATCTATGGGTGGATTTGGTGAGGACCTAATGGGAATTCCCATAAAATGTGTCTTAGAGACGAGGAATTGGCCAGCTTCAGCTTCCGTGGGTAAGAGAGAAAAAAGTAGGTCTTTTGGATTTTGGGTAGCTGATGGAGAATGCTCACCAAGAGGCAAAGGTATCTCAACTGGGTCTATGATGGGTGGAGGAGATGATGGGAGCTCCTCTATAAGTGGAGGAATGGATAGGTGCTCCTTTGTGGGTGGAGGAGGTAATGGGTGCTCCTCTACAGATGGAGGAGGTAATGGTTGCTCCTCTATGGGTGGAAGAGGTAATGGGAGCTCCTCTATGAGTGGAGGAGGTATGGTAGGTAAAGGTTCTCTAAGTGGTGAAGCTAGGGGTGAGATGGTCTCAATGTTAGCGGAAGACCCCTTCGTAGGTGATGAAGGAGATGAAAGGTGTTCCTCTGTTGGTGAAGGAATAGTGGAGGTTGGTTCCAATGTGGAAGGAGGATTTCAGGCTAGGATTTGCTCTATGGAAGGGATGTGAGGTAATTGAGAGGCAACAGGTACCTCGTTAAAGATAGCGTGAACCTCACGGGTATGGGTATCGTGAGTGGATGTCTCACTGGTTTGATTGGATGAAGGGGCATGGTTGGGAAATGGTTTTTTGAAGATTTGTAGATTTTGGTTGGGGGTGGCATTGGGATTATCCACAGTTAACTCACCTTTCTCAAGCATTTCTTGGACAATATTCTTGAAAGTGATGTAGTTTCTGTCACTATGACCCTTTACTTGATGATAGTTACAGAAATCATGTTCTTTATACCATAACGGCATGGGGCGAGCAGGGTCAAAACCAGTGTGTGGTTTTATGGGTGGAAGGGTGATGTCTCCAGCTTTGATAAGATTTTCTAAGATATAAGAGTAAGGTTCCCCGATTGGGGTGTATTTTCACTGCTCTCGTCTGAATTGAAAGTCTGGACAAGTGAGAGATTAGATGAGGGTGTAGCCTGATTCGATGGATGAGCTAGGTCGGCCTTGAGTACCACTGCGTTAGTAGTGCCCTTAGCATTTGAATAATTGGTTTGTGGTTTGGAAGAGGAAGAGATATCATTCGACTTGAATGCCGAATTCTTATTGCATAATTGAATTTTCTTCTCTTCAATGGCCCGAATCTCTAACTTTCATGCCATAATGAATGCCTCATCGAATGTTCAGAAGGTTTTAACCTACAAGGTCGGGGAGATATGTCCAGCACAAGCTTGTGTGAAGAGCTCGATCAGTTTGTAGCAATTGGAAGGTAAATTGATTGATCAGGTTGCACCAACGAGCGAAAAAATATGCAATAGATTCATCCTCATACTGACGTGTGGAATATAGATCGGTCATGGTAACCTTCTTGATGATAATAATAGAGAAATGATCCAAGAAGGCGAAGGCTACCTGATTGAATGAAAATATAGAGTGTTTAGGTAACCCACTATACCAATATAATGTAGGTCCAGTGAGGGACATGGGAAAGGTTCTCAAAATCAAAGCATCATCATGAGCAATCAGATAACACCCGTGTTTGAATGAGCGCAAATGTTGTTATGGGTCTTCTTTTCTATTGAAACAATTGAATTTAGGCATTTTCCAATGCACAGGGTATGAACGGATAGGAATGGATGGGTGAATAGGCTCGGTGCAAATCTCGTCATAGGTGAGAGTGTTGTGGGAGCCAGAAACCGATGCCTCCAATGTCTGCATCTTGTCCAACATCAATTTAATTAGGTCATTGGTGGGTTGTGATGATTGGATGCCTCCTGTAGTGTGAGGAGGTTAGTTTCGGGCATATAACAAGGGTGGAACTCTATTGTATGGGGTTTCGATGTAGGGTGGTGGAGAAGAAGGCAGTGAAATGTGGGGTACGTACTTGGAATGAATAATAGATGAAACAGGAGGTTGTTGGTAGTGTGTATATGGGGGTGGAAGGGTTGTGGTAACCCTAGCGGCAATAGGGGCTAATGATTGTGGAATGGAAAGAACCATGTTCTGAAATGGGGTGGGGGTCACTGACACTGGAGGTGGGAATGTAGCTATAGCTATGTATGAGATAGTAGGGGTGGATGAGGTTGTGTTTGGGGTAGTCGTTGAGGGTATGGTGGATGTGATGGATGCCATAGAGGTAACAGACGTGGTAGTCATAGCGGGTATAGAACCTACCTACGAAATGACTGGGGGTAAGGTGGATACAAGTAGCATGGAGCTAGATGGGGCCGATGCGGAAGTGGGTGTGAGATTCTGGGGGATAGATATGGGCATGCCATATATCAACTGACCCGAGGCATCTCAAGTGGACAAGTGGGAAAGGTAAACTTGCAAGGCAGTAGGGTTCTGGTCAAGGAGTTATGTGAACTCCTCATCTTTGGTAGTGATAGTAGTAGGGTGGATGGGATCCACGGCTGGTGATAAAATAGAAGGTGGTGAAGGACTAGGTGGGAGTGGTTAGAAACTGGCGTGGAATACGAGTGCACTTGCTTGTCTTCGGGTCAGCACCATGTGAACCAGTATTGATTAGGTAGGGCTACTTCTCTGTAAATGATACAAAGAACAGCAAGAATAGGTGAATCTGGTGATAAAAAAATGGATAAAGTACCAACCATTGGCTGGAATGTGAAATAGGCTAACCGATGCCGGTTAGGGAAAGCCAATGTCAGTCAGGGGTAACCACTGCTGGTCACTGTAGAAAATGGACAGTAAGTAAATAGAGAGGCAAAAGGTAAAATCTGACAGGTATGCCAAATCTGAAGATGTTTAAAACATCAATGGGAAAAATGACAGTGACAGAGACTGTGAAAAATGGAAGAAAGTTAATTAATATGTCCTTTTGAGTAGATTAGCAAAAGGACCTGGAACCGACGTCAGTTGGGTATAACCGATGGCGGTTAGAGGCAACTGACGACGGTTACTGTGAAATTGAAAAAGTGATGAAAGAAAGTGGTTGTGAATTAAAATATGATGTAGAATCAGACCCAAAATTTTGGAAATGATGATGATATGGCCAAGGCACACTCAAGTGAAGCCGGAATACACTAGCTATGATGAGGAGCATGCAAGGATGAACAAGAAAGTGATGAACGTGATCTCTCACCTCAAAATGCAAGCCAAGTAGAAACACTAAGAAAATGTGATCCTAGGGGTGCCTTTTCTATTATGTTTGTTTAGCTTATGTTATTTAGGGAATGACACATGAATTGTGAAATAGAGTTTTTGGTGAGGATGGCTTCCTACAAAGAAGGATATCTCAAAGGTGAGGTTTTAGGTATGTTATGGTGGGGGCGGGCTTTGCTCTGAAGTATGACTCGACAAAGTAGTGAGCTGGGTTCCCACTGTATCGTGATTGTGTGATCACCTACAGCTTCTTCCAGGTAGGATGTTGTTCAAGAATGTATGTATTTTGAATTTTTGTGTGGTTTGGTAAGACTCAGAGAAAGAGAAAATGATAGAAGTGATTTTTTATGATTTGTTTGTCAACCATCAGTTGGTCATTACTTCCAGCATATAGGTTTCCCTCAATTAATGTGAGCTAATGCAATAAATCAGAATGGAATGCACTTGTTTTTAAACCCAACTCAAAAATGTGAAATTGGATGACATAATAAGATGAAGAGAAAGAGGGATGCTCTTGTACTACAATGCAGAAAACATGAAGAAGTAATTCCTTTTAATTACACCAAAAGAAAAGTTTCCTTTAGAGCAAATAGAAAGGAGAGGTGGATTACCAGGGAAGAAAATTAGTGTGTACATTTTTTAGAAGGGAAACAAACACATAATTTTTTCCCATGGATGAATGAAATGTAAGGAACCCCAGATGGGTCCCACTAGGTGTGCAAAATGTTTCACCTTTTTCTTATATTGTTTCTTTGAAGTGTTGACAAAACAGATAGGGTAATAAGTTATTGGCTCCTTTTTGTCTTCTTTCTCTTTCTCCTTCTATAAATACTTGGATACTTGTAGTATTCAAGGGGGTGAACAATCTTGTATGAAAAATAGAGGTGAGGAGAGAAATACTTTGAGCTTTCTTGTAACAGAAGAAAACATTAATAAAAATATTGAGACTTTGTGCTGAATTCATGTGTTATATGCATTAGATCTTTCTTACGTCAGATCTATGTGTCTATTCTGTTAGATTCATATCTACTTTTTTCATTTTGTTTATCAGTATCGCTTTATTTATTTATGTGAGTAAGTTTGGCTCTATTTACTACCAGCCCAAAACATAAACCCTCTGACCTTTCTACTTTGGAATTCATTTCTTTTCTCCCTTCAGATCCATCTTTCTTCCATTCCTTCCTTCATCCCTTTCTGTTCTTCGTCGGAACTAACTCTACTAGGACGATATCCCAAACCCCCTGAAGGTAGAATACTGTTGAACTTGCACAGATTCCTTTTGGTAGAATAGCAATAAACCAGTTTCACTTTGTTATCTCAAAGAGGGGCTATGCCCTGCACACTGTTGGCCTATCTATCCATAGATCTACCCACCCGACAGATTTTCGGACCAACAGTTTTTGGCGACTCTACTAAGGATCGAACTAAGAAAATAAATTTAAAAATGTCAAAGTCACTACCAGCTTGAAAATTTTAACCCTTTGTTAAAATCTGAAGTTTTTGCAAAAGTGACCCAAACTAAAAAATTTCTTAGCAGACCTATAGATCTGGACCAGTTACAAACCTTTAGTTTGCTGATTTTTTATAAAAACCCGTATATTTCCGTAGATCTGAGATCTTGATATTTTTACAAATATTTTCAAACCCTTACAAAAAATCAAATCTAATATCCGAAAATAAGCTTACTGAAATTATCCCACTTTTTATCCCTACTAATCCTTGTCATTAAACCGCAATTGATTGTTTGAAAAGAGATAAATTTAAGTATTTAGAAAAGTGCATGCTGCTGATTTTTTCCAAAAAAATCAGAAAATCAGCAAGTACAAACAAAAAAGATTATTATAAATATGCTCCAAATTATTACCGATCTGACTAGATACACTGGCTAGTGAACCATTTACCCGTAGCATAAGATCTCATGGAGAATTCCTATTTTTGATCTACTTCAGAGGCACAATTTTAGTATTACACTAGCACGTTTCTCATCACTGAGTTCAGTTGATCGGTCAGCAAGAAGCGCCTCGCCTCCATGAAAGAACTAGTTTTCACATGGAGCTTCCACATCAATTTGCAGTGCCTTGTTACTAAGCAGAACCACACTCCTGACTCGCGTCCTCTTTCAAGTTTTTCAAATGGCAGTACCATGGGGAAACGTTATGGGTCCTCTTGCATTGCCACATTCAGTTCATGCACTCCCTAATGGAAACTGTAAGAATTTCCCAATATTTAATGGGAGTGGAAATCAAAGCATGGATTCACATATATCTACATTCATTATGTCATGCAGCATCCTATATGTGACCCATGAAGACATGTCGGTATGCCTCTTTCTAGAGACCTTGTAAGGACCTGCAGCAAAGTCGTTCCAACACTTGCCGACTGGATCTATCACTAGTTGGGCCACATTACAAACTACATTTGAAGACAGGTATAAGCCTTCAGAAGATGCATTTGCATTACTATCAAAGATCACTCACTTGAAGAAGGAGGCCAATGAAACCATGAGTGATTTTATTTCCCATTTTAATTCACTGATTAACCGTGTGCCACCTACCATGTTGCCAACACCAGAAAATCAAAAGTGTTTCTTTGTGAACGCCATGAGTTCAAGAGTAAGTTTCTTACTTTTACAAGAACAAATCACCACCTTGGTCCTCACTCAAGCTACGTCCATCTGGATAGAGGATAACCTACATATATCTAGCAAGTTAGAATGAGAGCCATCCAAATAAAAGGCTTCGACTCCTTCTCAAGCCACTTCATTAGATTCGGCATTCCAAAAGATGGCAAACAACTTGCTCACATTAAATAAGCAATTAGCTCAAGCTTCATTTACCACTCCATACCGGGATATCCCACAGAGGAACTTCACTCCTAACAATGCCCCACAAATGCCGCATTTTCCTGCTACTGCTCCAAGGTTAGCACTTGAGGCCCCTCCGATTAATGCCCTAGTCAAGATCAAAGAAGATGAGAAAATTTATGAAGAACCTTCATCACGAGGTGAAGATGATCAAGATGTCGATGAACCGATTGGTGACTCTACAATCGGGTATATGGAATTTGAAGATGAGGAATCTGATGAAGAGGAAGGTACCCAAGGGTATGCAAGCAGATAGTCATAGGTTGTTTTCAACCACTCACAAGGAAAAGAAGCAGAAGTTACTGCCAGGATACAAAAGGAGAAGACTGTGTCGAACATGCCTCCAAAAATTGTTAGAAGAGGTAATCCTCTCCATGCTCAACCTCATATTAAACCTTTTACGAAGAAATATTTTCCTCATATCTCTCCTCCAGATCAGCCTTATTATGTTTCCATAAAGACCAGTAACCCTCCCCTACCATCATGAAATGAGGGACTCATTCCTTCGTCAACGCAACCCTTTGTCGCATTCGACATAGTCAATCACGCTAAAAATACCAAGATTCAAATGCTGAGGCTGAATATCTTCAGTCTAACCTTAAGCAGCTTGTAAGATTAACTGAATATATCCAAATCCAAGCTGTCGTCCCCTCTCCTATCTCCCAAAAAGGAATCCTTTCCACTCCTCCTGCATCTCACATAAATGTTGCCTTGATTTCCACATCAAGAAAAATTGAACCTTTCTCTTCCTCCTAATCAATGGTCACAAACTAAGAAACTGCATAATTAATTATGGAGCTTCTGATAACGTCATGCCAGTAAAGGTCACCCATGCTTTGGGCCTCACTCTTACCAGGACTTTCGGTAGATGTTACTCCATGGAAACCAAACAGGTTCCATTAATTGGTCAGATCAAAGATGCATAGTTCACATTTGTAGCATTCCTAGAGAAAAGGGTAAAGATGACCATCCTTGTTGCTGATATTCCAGTAGCATATGGAATTTTACTAGGGAGAAGTTTTTGCAAGGAATTCAGTAGAGAAATTCATATGGACTGGTCCAAAGCCAGAATCCCCGTCAAAGGAGTAATGCAGACATTGGAGCCTGAATCACAAAAGAAATACCTGGTCACCAACTCTGATGACCCCAAGGCCCAGATTCTCTTCGAATCATTAGGGATGGGGAACTACTTCTTATCCACTAAGTCTGATAGAATGGAAGTTCTCGTCCAGGAGGAGGACCTTAACAAGATATGGACACTACATTTTGATGGCAGTTGTGCAACAAGTGGATGTGGTGCTGGAGTCATCTTGATATCTCCTGAAGAAGAGATTTTCCCTCTTTCTTTCAAATTATAGTTTTTTAATACAAACAATACTGCTGAGTATGAATCTTTTCTACTCAGCATGCAAGCTGCAAAGGAAAGAGGAATCAAAAACCTAAAATTACAGGGTGACACCAAACTAATTTTCAATCAGGTAAAGGGAGTATACCAGGTAAAAAAAGATAGACTCAGGCACTACCGCAACACATTATGGGACAGCATTGAGGAGTTCGATGCCTTCTCAATCAAATAGGTTCCATGAGCCCAAAATGACATGGCCGATTCATTGGCCGTCTCTGCCTTGCTTATACTCCCTCACCCAGGGCTGAAAATAGACACATATACCATTGAGGTAGTCTTTCACCCAAGCATGCCAGAAAATTCTCACCATTGGAAGGTATTCAATGATGATAATCAGCTTATTGCTTTCCTAGAGAAAGTAGACAATTTCAATGAGCTTCATTTCGAAGGATCTACTTTGGTATGTCGTGAGTCCGTCATTGGTCAATCAAATGAATCAATAGAAGCTAGAGGCATCTATCAACTCAAGGGGAACAAAATTCTGAAAGGTTTAGTCTCCCTGGAATGATTGTTTGACAAGCATGACCACTTAGTCAAGAAAAAGTGACAGAATGACCCTAACTCCTCTCCAAAGACCGAATCTGTTAATCTATGCTCTACAGAGCATCCATAATTTGTGAACATCATAAAGTGTTGTACACCTGAGGAAAAGTAGAAATTTTTCAAGCTGTTGAAAAAATATATGGACGTATTGGCATGGTCTTATGCCAATCTAAAGTCATTCAAGCCTAAGGACATTCAGCATGACATCCCGTTAAAGGACGATGTCAAACCCTTTCGCCAGAAACAAAGGCACTACAATCCTAAGATCTCAGGTACCATCCAGGTGGAAATACAGAAGATGTTGGATGGGAGAATTATCTTTCCTATCCATCATAGTACCTGGGTCGCAAACATTGTGCCCGTGCAGAATAAGAATGGAAAAATACGCATATGAGTAGATTTTCACAACCTGAACCAAGAGTCCCTAAAGGAAAATTATCCACTACCCATAATGGATTAGGTTCTGCGAGCAGTAACTAGTTTAGAGATGTTTTCCATGCTTGATTGTTTTTTGGGCTATAATCAGATTGAGGTCTCACCTGAAGACCAATTCAAAATAGCGTTCACTACTCCCTGGGGCACATTCACCTACAGTAGGATGCATTTCGGGTTGACCAATGTCGATGCCACCTTTCAGCTAGCTATGGAATTCACATTCAAAGGTATGATGGGGAAGGTCATCGTATTTTATCTGGAAAGCTTAACTATGTTCTCTAAAAATTTAAGTGATCACTATGATCATTTGGAGCAAGTATTGATTAGATGCCGAGAACACGGGATTTCCCTAAATCCAAAAAAGTCTATTTTCAAGGTCACTGAAGGAAAGTTGTTGGGACACGTTGTCAGCAAAAAAGGGACAAAAATAGACATCAAAAGAGTCAAGTCTATTCAGAGCCTTACCTTTCCCACAAGCAAGACTAGTGTTCACTCCTTCTTCGGAAAGGTGAATTTTCTCAGACGCTTTGTTCCAGACTTCATTGAAAAGACTCGTCACATATCAAATATGATGAAGGGGTCACAAACTTTCTGGTGGAGTGAAGAAGGAAAGACATCATTCAAGGATATAAAATCCTCTATCGCTCATGCACCAGTTCTAGTATGCCCCGACTTCTCCAAAGATTTCATCATGTACAGTTATGCGTCTGCGCATACTGTATCTGCCATCTTAATGCAGAAGAAATCTGAGGATGTTGAATCTCCAATTGTGTTCATGAGTTCCCCTCCTCAAGCTTCATGAATTGAAGATGTCTTAGTTAGAAAAACATGCCTTCGTAGTAGTCAAAGTAGTCAAGAACTTCTGGTACTACATCCTAAACTCTCATACGGTAGTGTTGGTTCCTGACACGGCAGTTAATTCTATCCTAACTCAACAGGAATTAGGAAGCTTATGAGGGAATTGGATCGCAAAGGTCCAAGAGTATGATCTAGACATCAAACTAACCAATTTGGTAAGGGGGAGAGGCCTATGTCAGCTCATGGCTGAAAATAAAGATTCAGGAGATCCTGAAGATAAATTTGATTGCATCGACGGAGTGCAAGGTGAGATGGAGAAAGTTGGTTCTCTACCTATGGTTCTATTTGTTGCAACCAGCGACGAGTGGTATTCCGACATCAATTTCTTTCTCACTTACAGTGAGTGTCCAACCCATCTAACATCAAAGGAGAAGCGGACAGTAAAGGTTAGGGCAGCCAGATATGTCATATGGGATGACAGTTTATACAAGCATGGGATTGATGGCATCTTCTTAAGATGCATTGACAAGCCACATCAGGTGAAGTTACTAGAAAGCTATCATGATTCATCCTGCGGTGGTCACTTTTCCTCTTCTGTGATAGTGCATAAGATCATTCGAGCTAGGTACTACTGGCTAACACTATTTCAGGATACAACCACCTGGGTAGCAAAATGTGAGCTTGCCAACAGTTCGTTGGTAAACCAAAATTGACTTCTTTTACCCTCAGGTCCGTCATTATTTATGAACCATTCAGGAAATAGGGAATTGAATTTATCGGAGCACTCCATCCCCAATCAAGTGCTAGACATAGTTATGTCCTAACAGCAATAAATTACTTCACCAAATGGTTGGAGGCCATACCTGTTAAGAATGCCACCTCTGAAGTTGTTTGAAACTTCATCAAAGAAAATATCATTGTGAGATTTGGCATCCCACACAAGATCGTTGCTGATAATGCTTCCAACTTCTCCTCACAGGAAATTATTGGTTTTTTCTATGAATACAAAATAACCTTGGCCCATGCCTAGGATTATTACCCTCAAGGGAATGGTCAGGCTAAATCCAACAATAAAAACCTAGTGACTATCATACGGAAGCTAGTCGATGAGAATCAGCGGTCATGGCACAAGTCATTGTATGATGCTTTGTGGGCAGACCGTATTACCCTAAAGAGGTCTCTTGGAATGTCACCTTTTCAAGTGTTATATGGAATTGACACTGAGATCCCTATCTCCACGGAACTCCCTGCTCTACGCTTGGCACAAGCGATCGAAGACGAAACTTTCCAGAATTCTCTTGAAAAGAGGATCATGTATCTAACAAAACTTGAAGAAAAAAGGGTAAAGGTGGTCGACAGGATCACTGAAATCAAAATAAATTCAAAATATTGTTCGAAAAAAAGGCCAAGCGGAGAGATTTCCAGGTGGGAGATCTTGTCCTTCTATGGGACAAGTGAAGAGAACCAAAGGGCATGCATGGGAAATTTGATTCTCTTTGGAGAGGGCCATTCAAGATCAGACAGCTGAATGGAGAGAGTAGCTTCTATCTCTCGTATCTAGATGGAACTGAACTCCCACTTCCCTATAGCGGGCAACATCTCAAAATATTCAGGAAGTAGAGCTTTCTCTCTTCTTTTTACATTTTTCTTTAGTTGTGTGTTTGTTTTTGTCGTGTGTTTGCTTTCTGTTAGTTGTGTGTTTTCCTTTCTTTTTCGTCACCCTTGTTTTTGACCCTGTAACCCAATGGATAGGCACATAAAAATATAGGATTCTCTACCCTTAATCTTCACTCGAAGATAGTCCCCAGAAAGAACTAGTTGTTATCCTGTAAAATTGACAAGGACAATTTTGCAGGTAACCATACCAAAATTTTGTTTCAGTCCCCTGATAAGGTCTATTAATGTTCTGAAAGGCCTAGAACTCCCTTTCAGAAAATCAAGTTTCAAAGAACTTATCCATTTTCAAAACCTTTTGACTGGGCACAAGTAATGTAGTGTCAACACTCTCAAAACTACACCCCTTTGGTCCTTAGGCACACTCATGCTTATTGCAACATCATTAAATGATGCAGCCTCTTTAAGTGCACCCGATGCATCTGTAAGCCATGTTAACACCTTTTTTAGTGCGCTTTAGGCGCATATAACATTATGTCGACATATTAAACATCGCGCCCTAGCGTAACCTCCCCATGTCGACACTCTGTAAACTACACCAAAGGAAAAGTTGGTCATGCAATAAATGCACATTTTTCTATATATAGGCGCACCTGACCTGTCATTTTCACAATTGAAAAAAAGTGAAAAATTATTCCTCTGTGCCTATCAGTTTCTCTCATCATCCTGTGCATGCCATTTGTCATGATCGTGGACCCCACCTCATCCCTTCGTCATTATTTATACTGGGTAAGTGGTTTCTACCATCCTTATTGTTGTTTTTATGGATGTTGGGCTAGGTGATTAGGATTGTTGAATAATAAAAATGAATTTAGAAGGAAAGGATAACGTGTAAACCAAAGTACCCACCTGCAAACTCTCCTTTTCCTTTTCTTCCAGATCTATAAATCTGGAAGGCTCGGCCTCAAAAATAACTCATGCCCATTTGTCCTTCACTCCTTGCCTTGATAGGTTTTCCTCCTGGACATCAAAATCTGAGCCAAAAGAGTAAGAATCGAGAAAAAGGGAAATCAACCCACATAGTGAAATTGTTTTTACTTTGGTGCATTGAAAACTCCTATTACATTAAACACAGTTGCACCCCTTAGGCACACTATTTTGCTATGTTGCATAAAAAACAGTCACGCCATTGGTGTATGAAAGGACCGCACAGCATAATCCCTTCTTATGTCCTATAAACTATAAAATTCCTAAGGCACAAGCGTTGGTGCCAAAGCAACATCAACAACACTGCATGTTGTGCAAACCATTTCCATGCCACGCAAACCAAGCCCCTTAGCACACTTGACCTATGTGTTACACCTTCTACAAATGCACTTGGTACACCTCACCCTCATGTAGCATCCACCACATCTGTGCCAATGACGTACCCTAAGACCTTGCTACACCAAACAAAACTATGCCCAGTTAAAGCACTCCCTATGCGCAAGTGCATATTCCTTGACATCAACATCTGAATGTTATGTGTAGCCTTTCCATGCCCCTGCACCCCTTTTGGCACTACTTTCTTCCATGCAACACTCCCTAAAAGTGTGCCTTGCTTTTCAAAACCCCTGTAGCCTACAGTAAGGATGCACCTTACACCCAGAGGCTCATATGTTGGTAATTTTTCATTCTACAAAGCTTTTGTGGACAACTTGATGGCTAACATGGCCCTTCTACATTGAAACTCTCTGATTCTTCTTGTAGAGCAACAGCAATCCTCGAGTGCACTTATGTCTTCATCGAGTAAGAAGCCAACCAAGTCCAAAGGAAAAGCCAAGTTGACGGAGCAGGAAATGAAGTATAAATACCAAAAGGTCAGGATGCCTGACTCACTTGCAGAGTGTGATCTTGATATCACAGATTCAGAACTTGGGCATATAGACATGGATGACTTTTGGGCCATAACCAAAAAGGTCATAGGCAGCCTATGGATGGATAAATTGGTTGGCAGTGGTCTACACTCTACTACAGGGCTCCCAGTGAGCGCAATTAATAATGAATTCATCATGTTGGTGGGCCATTATTACAAGGACACAAGATGTGTCGAAAATGAAGAGGGAAATGTGATAATCAACCTCACATCCTAACTCTTTGAAACTATCTTGGGCAGACCCCACCATTGACATTTTGTGGCAGTAAGTCAAGAAGACTACATGAAGACTTGGACCGATAATGAGGACAAGTGCATGCAGATGATGAATGAGGTATATCTCAAGAATAAAAAGGTGCTGAGAAGGTGGCCCCAAGTCATTCATCGCAGTGATTTTTCAGAAGCGTTGAGTGACACGATCACCTTCCTAAGTAGAGTACATGGGCCCCTTGATGCCCATTACTTTCACAAGTGGATGCTCAGGTATTTAGAAATAATTAATAAAAATGTGCCCAATCAGTGTTTTGGCTGGGCCAAAATTATTATTGGTACAATCTTGGAACAACTTCAATAACTTTCAACAATTGGGAGGTTCTATATGAACTCCTATGTAGTATATGTAGCTACCACAGAGAGAGACTACCCAGGGTTGAATCAGTATGGGGTATGGCCCTAGGTCAAAATATACTAATACTATCTAGAGTTGAGGTTCAAGAACAGCATAACTCAGTTTAGTAAGATTAATGATGTCTTCTTCTATGGCATCATCTGCCTCTTAAGGCCCAACATGACTCATGGTCAGACAAGAAAAAGTGTGATCACCACCATAAGGAAATGGGGAGCATTGTTTATGCAATTCCCTACCTTTACCTATCTTAGAGCTGCCAACTTCTTGGGGGATCCCACAAGATTGCCAATATATGCGGGGCCTAAATTAATCCTTCTGGATCTGTCAAGGTAGCTTATCACCTATCACGAGAAGTGTATGAAGAGGAAGAAAGGAGGAACTCCATTCCCCCTCATAGTAGGTAGGTACACGTGCCCCTCATAAAGTAAATCTTGAGAGATGTATGCAGAGCTTGAATTGCTCAATTTGAAGCATAATTTCACAGCAAGGCCAACCTTTGATCCTCGTGGTTACCTTCTAGGGGAAAAGATCGATCCTATCCACATTCCTCAGATCGAGGATATCTACATCGACTTAAATCATGAAGTTAAACTCAGGTGAAAGGATCACTCCCAGCTGGCCCTAGTAGAGATCATTTAATATGGTGTGGTCATCATCCCAAAGGATTTCCTAGAAACTGATCAGGAAAATGATCAGGTTTGCCTAGACATGGAAGGGGATGATTGGTTGTTCCCAGATATTGATAGGAACAAAGTTCCCCAAACCATCCAAGAAAGAGTTCAACCTAGTCTACAACGCACCCAGCATTAGTGTAAGAAAAATGGTATCATCTATCTAGGGGTAGATTTTATCACATCTCCCCTAGGTAATGCACCCACCAGGCCAAAACAATTGCCTAAAGGCAAAGGAAAAGATAAAGTGAGAGAGGCAAGAACTGCTCAAGAGAAAGTTCTTGAAAGCCCTCCTACTACCACAGAAGAGCAAGTTGTGGACTTAGTGTCCCCAGGAAAAAAAGAAGTGGTAAGTGCTCCAACGGACACATCCACTCAGGATGTTGTCACAACTACAACTGGAAAAGTACTAACCTTTCCTTCTCTCACTCCTCCTTCCCCTCCTCATGTCACTCAAACAACCACTCCTTTGGTTGTGTCATCCCCTTCGTCTTCTTCCTTTCCCCCTCCCTCTTCCTCCATCTTCTCTTCCCTTATGGATATGTCCCTAAGCATTTCTTCCCTCATCTCGCAGATCCCTTCCACCCCCATGGCCTCCTCTCTTGTAGTGGCTCCTAATCTCATGAGTGTTGGTGTGTCGGCCCCTTTCTCCATGCTGCCACCAAGTGTCTTGACACACTTCCCCGTGTCCACTGCAGTTGTTCTTCCTTCCACCCCTGTTTCTTCTTCATCCTCTGGTCCCACTCTCATAAGTCCAAGCTGGATCTCAGACCACCTAAGCCAACACAAGAGGAAACTCCCCATTGCACCCATGGACTTCTCCTTCATCTCGGCTAAAGGACCAAAGAAGCAAAAAAGTGATATCTCGCTTTTCAAAAAGTTCTTCAGGAAAAAGAGTTATGGAGATAGCCTACCCGGATCCCATAAAGAAGAAAGAAGATCTATCTCCTTCAGATTTTATAGTGACCCAGGTCATAATGGGAACTGTTGTTGCAAACCAGCAGCACCCTTGGATGCAAATCAAGGTTCTGAATTGATGTTTTAGGCATCCAGTGTGATTGCACAACATGGAAACCTCTCTCCAAGTGTGGGACTTGTGAAAATGAGAGAGGAATCTCCAGATTAGAGGCTGGTTCCTCAAACTCCTCTGATTTAGATCTATATTTTGCACAACTACAGAGGTTCAGATCCTAATCCTACTCTAAATTGCAAGGGGACAGGGATAGAAATGTAAAAATGAAACTAAACTAAAGATGGTGATGCACCAAAAGGAGTGGTGAAACATTTCTTGCCATATAAATAGACACAAATTCATGAAATGCAACAAGGGAAAACATACACAAGCTGATAGATGTAATTAGAGGTCTTGAAATGAAGTAAAACAATACAAACAGAGGACTGAAAGCATTCACAGAGTTTGCACTGTCAATTTCATGAAAAAATCTCTTGCATTCCACCATCAAAGAGGTATAAACCTGTTACAAACTATGAAATAGGTCTGATTCTTACAACTATCACTTGCTGGAGGTGAAAGAAGAAGTTTTCAATGCCAAAAAGTGTTCAACCATGAAGAAATGAGCCAAATCTGGCTTTTACAGTGCATGGGTTGAGCCCAGGAGAGAGAAAACGTAAAAAATGTGGGATCCCATTCCTCATTGATGGCAAATGCATTAAAATAGCATGGAGGACCTTACAAACCCATACCCTTTCATTTTTGACCATATTGGAGAAGAATACGACCCATTCTATATTAAATTTGGTTGTTGAAATGTCATTTCTAGCCATGGACACGTACCAAAACTGTTTTTGAATTTTCTCTCTCCAAACTGAACCAAAATTAGAAATTGACCATGTAATCATGTAGAGAATTTTAACAGCTTTCCAATGATATAAAGAACATGAAAATCCAAGCTCTGGATCAAAAGATATGATCATTTGAAGATTTAGGGCAAAAATGGCCCCAAAAACGGATTGGCGGGAAAAAATTTCAAATTTTACCTTTTTTTTTGTCTTTGGAAAAAATTTCAAAAATTCCCCTCGCTCTGCTGATCAGATACCATGTGGCAAGCTCTTATTCACTCTGGAATTCTCTCTCCTTCTCTTTTCCGCGGGTTTTCCTTTGAAAATCAACCTTTTTATACTCTTTTGGAAAATTTTCAAATTTGCCTCCGACCCCCGAACTCCTCTGCCACGTGGCAGCTTCCTATTGGCTATGGGCCTCAAATGGGAAAATTTTCCACAAAAACTCCGCCGAGCCATAACTTGAAAAATATAAGGAGTTAGGAGGCAAACTTTACCTTTTTGGAAAGCTGAGAGAGAGCTCTATCTGATGGTGCCATTTCCAGAAAGCCTTGAGTGCCTGAAAATCAAAAAATTTAGACTGAGGCACAAGAGAGGCAAGAACACAAGGAGTTAGCCACAAAAATGAGCTGGGGCACCATTTTGGATAACAATTTTGGCGACTCAGAGGGGTCATCTGCCTGCTAGATGAAAATACCAGTTACCTAAAGCAGTCCATTGGGCATGGAGTCATCAAATATTATGTTTAGAACCTCAACTGACTTAGAATGTGCAAGGAGGAAGATGGAATATCACCTGATGGAAGCAAGGACTGCAAAACATCTCCATGGACAGCAAGTTGTGCCAAAGCACTTAGGGAAAACAAAACTAACCTACAGTAAAAAAATGTGCATAAGCACTTGGAGGAATGAAAATATAATCTAATATTTACAAGGTGGTAAATTTCCCTCTAGAAGCAACGCTTGAGATAGACTCCATTGACTGGAATCTGCAGTTCTTCACCATCTAATGAGGCCAATTAGAAATCATTGTTTTTCTTGCACTTCGTGACCATGTATGGGCCACTCCAAATGGCATCAAATTTTGAATGCCTTCCCGGTTTTGCTCTATCCACATCCCATTTCAACACTAGATCTCCAACCTGAAAAGATCTATCCTTGGCCTTCCTATCAAAGGTCTTTTTTATCAAAGCTTGATCCTTTTCCATTGCTTACGATGCCTGATTTCTGACCTCCTGCAGCTCCATCAACTATGCATATCTCACCTCCATGGGCTCAAACTCTAGCAACTCTAATTTCTTCATGAGTTCCAATGTTGGCAACTCAAGTGACATGGGCAAGATTGCCTCTCTTCCATAAACAAGCTTGAATGGAGAGTTACCTGTGGATCTCTTGGGAGTTATCCTATCAGCCCATAAGGCTGATTTCAGTTTGGTATGCCAATACCTCTGATTCTCATCAAGAGTTCTCCTAATGATCCTCAACAAGTTCTTGTTTGTAGACTCGGCCTGGCCATTACCTTGAGGGTAATAGTTTGATGAAGTGCTTAGGTAGATCCCGTTCTTGACAGCCCACTCAGTCACCTTGGATCCAATGAATGCCAATGCATTATCTGAGATTATTGTAGTAGGTATACCAAATCTGGTTGCTATGCCCTCATAAAATTCTAAGATGCTGGACTCATTTGCTTCTTTGAGTGCTACTACTTCAGTTCCACTTGGTGAAGTAGTCCGTGGCTGTCAAAATCCATTTGTGCCCTTGACTTGAATTGGGATTGATGACTCCAATGAAGTCCAAACCCCATTGCATGAATGGTTGGTCAACTAAGATTGGATGCAATGGAAGGGCAGCAAGTCTCTCTTTTCCTGTGAAGAATGCACAATTCTTACACCTCTTAATCCACGCATAGCAATCACTAAAAATTTTAGGCCAATAATAACCAGCCTTCATGATTTTTAGAGTTGTCACTCTTGGTGCAAAATGACCACCAGCTGGGTCCACCATGGAACTCTTCCAACACCCTATGAATCTGATTTGTGCTAATGCATTCTCAGCAGCACTCCCATTCACATCTTTCTTGAACAAAACTCCATCAACAATCTCATATGGGACAGCCTGCAATCTGAAGTGTCTTCTTTGGGTCTTGTTCATCTCCGAAAGGGCATAGGCCTGTGCTTAGGAAGTGTATTATACCTTGGGTCCAGCAAGGAGTGGGGGGCAGCATTGTTTTCTTCTTGAGTGCCACATGGCTCATGGCTGTCTTGAACTGTCAAAACAGCCTCTCTTCATTGCATGCTTCTTTTTGCTTCCCCAAAACCAGCTACTCACACAATCCTTTCCCTCTTACCAGCTTGGTGATCTTGATCTCAATGTCATACTCCATGACACAGGTGATCCAACCTGCCCTTTTCTCATTCAAATCCTTGTTGAGGAGGAAGTCCTTAACCCCAGCATGTGAGACCAGCAACTGGACCTTGTTGTTTGAGATTAAATGCTTGAATTTCTTCAAGCTTTTGATTACTGCCAGCACATGCTTCTCAATAAAAGAATACCTCACCTCATAGTCTTCTAGGCTCTGGCTAAAGAAAGCAATTGGCTGCTCATCGTTATCCTTGTTCTGCTGTACCAAAATGGAAAAAATAGTGTCATTACCTCCAAATGCATAGAGGATGAAATCCTTGGAGAAGTTCGGGTTGATGAGAGTTGGTGCTTGAGAAATGGCTTCTTTGATTGCTTCAAAACTCTCCTTGCCTTCTGCTGTCCACTTGAAAGCCATGCTTTTCTTTAACATTTTGGTGATAGGTTTGACAAGGGCTGCAAAATCTGGGACAAACCTCCGAACAAAGTTTATCCTCCCCAAGAAACTCTGAAGGGCTTTCTTGTGGCTTGGCAATGGTAGTGCTCTTATGGCTTCAACTCTCTCTGGATCAATTGTTAATCCTTCTTTGGAGACAATATGGCCAAGGAGCTTTCCTTCATGTGTAAGAAAGACACACTTCTTAGGATTCAAAGACACTCCAAATTTCCTACACCTCGTGAAAACTTGTCTCAAATGAGAGAGGTGGTCTGCTGCATTTTTGGAAAAAACAGTGATATCATCAAGGTAAATCAGCACCACGTTGTTAATCAAACCTTTGAACGCCATGTCCATTGCTCTTTAGAAGGTAGCACCAGCATTGGACAACCCAAATGGTATCTTCCTGTATGCAAAAGTCCCCCATTTGGTTGTAAAGGTTGTCTTGAACTGGTTTTCTTCCTTCACCATAATCTGATTGTAGCCGGAGTAGCCGTCAAGTAGTGAAAACCTCTCGGAGCCAGCCACAACTTGCAAGATTTGCTCCATGGAAGGGAGTGGGTAATGGTCCTTGAGAGATGCTCTAATTAAGTCTCTGAAATCAACACACAATCTGATCTCTCCACTCTTCTTTCTGACTGGAACCAAATTGGCAACCCAACTAGAATGCTTGATTGGGAATATGATTCTTGACTCAATCAGCTTGTCCAATTCTTTCCTCATGAGAGGCTCCATGTGTGGATTGACTAGTCTTTGTTTCTGCCTGACAGGCTTAGTATTTGGATCCAATTCAATGGTATGCTAAGCTAAGTTTGGATTGAAACCTTTCAAATCTTCATAGCTCCAAGAAAACACGTCAGGGAACTCTTGACATAGCTGTATGAACTCATACCTTTCTTGCTCAGTTGTCATCTTTCCAATTTGCAATGGTTTGTTCTCTTCTACCAAGATGGATACTGAATCCTCTCTCTTGACCTGAATGTTTTCTTTCTCCTTTCTAAACTGATCATTGGGATTAAAAATGGACTCCAAAGTGATAAGTCCCTTGGGCATCTTGTTAGTTCTCAGCTGTACCACTTGGTCACCATACTGCTGTTCCAATTTTTCTTGATTCTTAGCTGAGAACTCGGCTTCTTCTTGCAAGAAATGGATGATTTGCTGGTCATTCTCAAACACTTTCCAACTGACATTGTTATCTGGCACTAAAGGCCTCACAATCATGTGGATGTTTGGCTGTACCTTGTCTTGTTGAATGCTTTCCACAATGTCAAAGGCTGCCCCTACTGCTGCAAGCCTATCAGCAGCTTGATTCTCTTTCCTAGGAATGGATTTGATGCCAAAACCCTCAAAATCTTCCAAGAGGTCCCACACTCTGTTCTTGTAGCACCTGAGTAGATCATTCTTGGTAGCATGCTGTCCCTTGACCTGATTTATAATCAATTCACTATCACCAAAGACTTGCCAGTTCTTTATTTTCTTCTTGATTTCCCAATGCATCCCTTGCACTAAGGCTTCATATTCAGCAGTGTTATTGGAGCATGCAAACTAAAATCTAAAATCTGAATAGTACCTTACTCCTTGAGGTGAAACAAGCATGGCTCCACCTCCTACACCTTGTCTACTTCTTGATCCATCAAAAAAAAAGCTGCCATACCTCATTGTCATCCTTGTGGTTTGGCTTGCTGATGTTAGGAATAGGCTGATTTTCTTCATGTATACAATAGACCCCTAGCTCAGATTCTTCTACTTCTTGATAAGGATCAAAAGCATGTACCTTGTTTGCCCATTCATCAAGAGTTAGATCCAGGATGCTCCCAACCTTGGTGTCAGCTTCATCGGTGCTTGGATGGTCTTCTTGATCAAATGTTGAACAATTGGTGTTGATCTGACTTAGAGTGTAAGGCTCAATGTGGAAGTTTGCAATAGGTTCAGACCTGATTGTAGCCTTAGTTCCATACCTCGTTCTGAACAGCATGTGTGACCAATCAGCAGAAAAATATCCCCCAATCTTGGTTGTGAAGTCCCTTGACAAGCATAGGGTAAAGAGTGGTGGAAGGTCTATGACTAATACATCTTGTGAAACAACAACATTTGGACATGCATGCAAGGTAAGACTCAAGTTTCTAATCACCCCAACTGTTGTTACTATTGTCCCATCTAGCTGCACTACCCCTTTGGATATGGTTTCATACTGGAGCCCTAGCTAATCAGCTATTTGTTTAGGCATCACTGAGCTACTTGCCCCAGAATCTATCATGCAATTGTGCACTAGCTGATTTCCAATGATTAATGAAACATAGAAAGGAGGGGGCTTCAACATTTTACCTTGCTGTCCTCCATGATTCCCCTCAGGCTGGGCAGCATTTGTGAGCACTTTCTCTTACATCTGAACTTGTTGATTCGAAGTTGGCTAGTCCTTCATGGCAGCTTGTAACAAGTCTCTTTGGCCTGGGATAGATAGGGATTCCCACATTGATATATTAACATTTGTCTTCTTCATCTGATCAATGATACTGAATGGTGATGAAGGATCTCTTTGTTGTCCCTTTTCTTGTACATTCACTCCTTCCACGTGGGCAGCAATAACTGGTATTTGAGTTGGTCTAGGAGCTGTTCTTGGCTGCCCTTGTGCATTTACAACTGGATTTTGTTTGCCAACCACTTGTGGAACCATAGAAGGTCGTGGATTGGTTGGAGCCAATGGCTGTTCTTCACCCAAATTCCTCCTTTTTGACCTTGTGTTGGCTGCAACACCTTGGGAAACTGCCTGATTCATGCCACAAAAATCCTTTTCTTGCCAATTTACCAACGTGGTGTCATTTGGGGCTGATTGATGTTGGAATGTTTCTTGTTGTTGGTTGTTTCCTTGACTGCCCTCACCCTCCACACCAGTAGTTGTCACCAGTAATGCTTGATTCAAAGCACCATTGAAGCACATGGATTGGTTATGAGGTTTATTGCATGGAAAACACTAGTCATACTCCTGAGCAATGTTGTTTTGTGTTGGCACCAATGCCTTAGAGGCAGATATGGCATTTGGATTGTAGGGCTGAAATGGTCTATTGGCAGGAGGCCTTGTTTGATTCATATTTGCAGCTGGATTAGGTGGTCTTTGTGGTTGGTATGGCTGCCTGTTAGGCTGAGCTTGGGGCTGGTAAGAAGGTCTAAAACCTTGGGCTTGTTGCCTCTTGAGAGTAACCAGCTCATTTCCTAGGTTTTGCAGTTGCTTCATGACTTCTTGAAGCTCATTTAGGGCACTTGGAGATGAAGTAGAAGCTTCATTTGAACTCTGATTTCTGGGAGTGGGAGAAGGAGTCAAATTAGGTGCTTGATTGGTGTTTGGACTCTCTAAACTTGGAAACAATGGCATGGGAGGTCTAAGGGCAAGTTTGTTAGCTTGGATCAAACAATTTTCAGCCCTAATGGCAATGCTATAAGCCATAGGGATAGTTATGCCTCCCATGGACTGAATCAACATAGAAATATCAGAATTTAGAGCTTTGAGATAGTAGAGAAAAGCACCTTCTACTGTTGGCCTGACTGCCACTGGAATTCTCTCCCAAGTCTTTTGAAATCTGAAGTTTAAATCAGTCAGCTGCTCATTGGGAGCTCTCTTGATGGTTGTCAGTTGCTCCAAAAGAGACAAGTTGTCTCCCTTCTCTCCAAATTACTCATGAAGTTATATACACAGTTGATTCCAATTTGTAATTGAACCAGCTCCAAGGCTTCTAAACCATTGCAATGCTTTCCCCTTGAATGAAGATTCCAGCAACTTGACAGCCACTTGCATCTCATTGATTTCATGAATTGCACAAAGGTTGGCAATTTCTTTAACATGATCACCTGGAGTAGTCTGATTCTCTCCAGTGAAGTATGGAATGTTCTTCAAGGCTGCAATTGGAATTGGATGTTGTGCATTGAGAGTAAGTGGGCTGCTTCCAGTGAAATTGACATAGGGGTTGTTTTGTGCCATTCTAATTGGCCTTAGAACCCTTGTTGATTGAATGAAATGCCTACCAGGTGGAGGAGTTGAGAGAGTTCTGTTTGGTGGAGATGGAGACCTTTGGATTCTCCTCCCACTTTGCCTTACTCTTGGAGATAACTGCAGGTATTCAAACAGCACTTCTTCTTCTCCAACTCTTGACCTTGTAGTGATTCTTCTCATGAGTTTTCAGGCCTGCACTGCTGAAACCAATCGATTCTTCCCCTTGGAGTCGCCAGATGTGTAAATTGTAGATCTTTTCAAGCAAAAAAATTGCAGCAGATGCACATCAACTTTGCTGCAGTAAAAATGAGACCTCTAATGTCCCACCCGGCGTGCCAAAACTGTTGTTGCAAATCAGCAGCACCCCTGGATGCAAATCAAGGTTCTGAATTGATGTTTTAGGCATCCAGTGTGATTGCACAACATGGAAACATCTCTCCAAGTGTGGGACTTGTGAAAATGAGAGAGGAATCTCTAGATTTGAGGCTAGTTCCTCAAACTCCTCTGATTTAGATCTATATTTTACACAACTACAGAGGTTCAGATCCTAATCCTACTCTAAATTGCAAGGGGACAGGGATAGAAATGCAAAAATGAAACTAAACTAAAGATGGTGATGCACCAAAAGGAGTGGTGAAACATTTCTTGCCATATAAATAGACACAAATTCATGAAATGCAACAAGGGAAAACATACACAAGCTGATAGATGTAATTAGAGGTCTTGAAATGAAGTAAAAAAATACAAATAGAGGACTTAAAGCATTCACAGAGTTTGCACTGTCAATTTCATGAAAAAATCTCTTGCATTCCACCATCAAAGAGGTATAAACCTGTTATAAACTATGAAAAAGGTCTGATTCTTACAACTATCACTTGCTGGAGGTGAAAGAAGAAGTTTTCAATGCCAAAAAGTGTTCAACCATGAAGAAATGAGCCAAATCTGGCTTTTACAGTGCATAGGTCGAGCCTAGGAGAGAGAAAATGTAAAAAACATGGAAGCCCATTCCTCATTAATGGAAAATGCATTAAAATAGCATGGAGGACCTTACAAACCCATACCCTATCATTTTTTACCATATTGGAGAAGAATGCGACCCATTCTGTATTAAATTTGGTTGCTGAAATGTCATTTCTGGCCATGGACACGTACCAGAACTGTTTTTGAATTTTCTCTCTCCAAACTAAACCAAAATTAAAAATTTACCATGGAGTCATGTAGATAATTTTAACAGCTTTCCAATGATATAAAGAACATGAAAATCCAAGCTCTAGATCAAAAGATATGATCATTTGAAGATTTAGGGCAAAAACGGCCCAAAAACGGATCGATGGGAAAAAAATTCAAATTTTACCTTTTTTTTTGTCTTTGGAAAAATTTTCAAAAATTCCCCATGCTCTGCTGGTCGGATGCCATGTGGCAAGCTCTTATTCGCTCTGGAATTCTCTCTCCTTCTCTTTTCCGTGGGTTTTCCTTTGAAAATCGACCTTTTTATACTCTTTTGGAAAATTTTCAAATTTGCCTCCGACCCCCGAACTCCTCTGCCATGTGGCAGCTTCCTATTGGCTGCGGGCCTCAAATGGGAAAATTTTCCACAAAAACTCCGTTGAGCCATAACTTGAAAAATATAAGGAGTTAGGAGGCAAACTTTACCTTTCTGGAAAGTTGAGAGAGAGCTCTATCTGATGGTGCCATTTCCAGAAAGCCTTGAGTGCCTGCAAATCAAAAAATGTAGACTAAGGCACAAGAGAGGAAAAAACACAAGGAGTTAGCCACAAAAATGAGTTGGGGCACCATTTTGGATAACAGGAACATCATCAGAGAGCCTACAAGGAGAGGCCTTGTTATTCATGGATGCCCTTTACAATAAACTGCAAGAAGAAAAGGAGAAGAAGAGAATGTTAAAGGAACAAAATGAACATCTTCTCCAAGCTCTGTAAAGAATGAGCAATGCACCTCCTATAGCTGCCACCAAAACTCCTGAAGTCCTTAGTCCAGAGAAGATAAATGAATATGCCAAGATTGGTGAACAAGGTTCAGCAGTGTCCTCCTAGAGAGAGCAGATCCTCAAAGACAGTGAAGACATAATCACAAAGTTCACAGGCCTCTACCAAAGTATAGATAAGGAAAACAATGAACTCCAGGCAATAGCAGGACCTGTCTCCAAAGAGTTGGACCATGCTAGGTTACAACACGAGACATTCCAAAAAATGATTGACTACCTGACTGATGACTTGTTGAAATTTAGCGTCATTGATCACCCGCAAGCACACAACAAAGCACTTTTCACTTTAGACTATCGAGTTGATCAAATGGAGTTTGTCCTAGAAAAGATAGACAAAATCAAGGAGAAGGCCCTAGATGTGAAACATCAAATGGAGCATATCGTCTTAAGGATGTCTCCAAGGTTGCTTAATGCATCATTCACCTTAAGAGAAGCAAATGATACTATTCAGCTTTTCAAGGGAATTACATTACAAGGTTTGATGCCAAAGGTCACTTTTGACCGAGAATCTATTATCAACCTTCTGGCTTGCCATGATTTCATCAGATATTTAATAGAGGTAGGTAACAAATACTTCAAGCTCCCTGATAGGCTTAGAGATGAATGAGAAACTTGTGAAGTCATCGGTGACCACACAAAGGGTCCCGATCATGATCAACTTTAGAAGATGATCAGCAAGTTTATGGAGTATCGAGCTCAATATCATATCGCCTCTCCAGAGCAGAAACAAGACACTCCATTCGAGCAAAGGGATGATGATGAATAGGTTTCCTCCTTTGAGGATAAATCCCATTTTTGTAAAAGTATATTGACACATGTGATGACATCATCCATGTTGCACCATGAGATGTTGTCATCCACAAAATTTCCCCAAATTCAACATTTGACTTTTAGATATTTTGTAAATAAGTTGTTAGCTCCTTTTTGTTTTCTTTCTCCTTCTCCTTCTAAAAATACTTGGATACTTGTATTATTCAAGGGGGTGAACAATCTTGTATGAAAAATAGAAGTGAGGAGAGAAAGACTTTGAGCTTTCTTGTAATAGAAGAAAACATTAATACAAATATTGAGGCTTTGTGTTGAAATCATGTGTTATATGCATTAGATCTTTCTTACGTCAGATCTGTGTGTCTATTCTGTTAGATTCATATCTACTTTTGTCATTTTTTTATCAGTATTGATTTATTTGTTTATGTGAGTAAGTTTGGCTCTGTTTACTACCAACCCAAAACATAAACCCTCTGACCTTTCTACTTTGGAATTCATTTCTTTGCTCCCTTCAGATCCATCTTTCTTCCATTCCTTCCTTCATCCCTTTCTGTTCTTCGTTGGAACTAACTCTACTGGGATGAGATCCCAAACCCCCCTGAAGGTAGAATATTATTGGACTTGCACAGATTCCTACTGGTAGAATAGCAATAAACCAGTTTCACTTTTCTATCTCAAAGAGGAGTTATACCCTGCACACTATTGGCCTGTCTATCCATAGATTTGCCCACCTGATAGATTTTCAGACCAACAAAACCATGATGAAAGAGATTATTCCATTAACTTAGAAACATGATTTATAGTCTAGATCTCCCTCCTCACTCCTCTCTAACAATCCACCTTGTGAATTAAATTTTCATGCCACATGATCTTATTTATTTGACCCCACGGGTCATGAAAAATTAAGTGATGGGTTGTTTCTTTATAAAAAAGAACCCATATTTAAATATTGATTAATAATAATCAATTAAACATAAAAAAACCTAGTTTATTTTAAATAATTAAGAATATAAATATTCATAATTATTTAATTATAAACTAAGGTATATCAGCACTTAATATTACATTCTAACAAGGACGGGTTAGAGGCCAGTGGAACCATAGAATGAAGAAGAACTTTGCGGCATAGCGGGAACATTAAAAGGAAAAGTGTGGGAGTTTTCAAATCTACACAACAAAGAAACTATGCGGAGTAGGAAGATAAGAACATGGGGGTTATAAGTGACTCCGCACATCATCTAGAGAATGTGAATGTCATGAGAAACCATTTAAAACATCAAAATCCCGTGAATCATGACATATTCGTACATGTTTGAACCAAATAATCTACCACTACACCAACCTGAATTTAATGAAGTATTTATGTCGTCGTCCTTGACCTATAAATCTAATGGCATGTGATTGCAGCCACGTCACGCACCCATTCTTCACCTACGAAATTAATGGTGATTACTCCTTGGTGGTTAAATCTCTTTCCTATTGATGCCTCTTTCTCCTTCTCTCTCCTTCTTCTTTTCTCTATATATGTGGCACTCATTGACATTATAAAAGGATCCTCTTTTATTATAACAACACCATGTCAAAAAGGTAGTTGATTTTGTAAGAGGGTTTGAAACCCGAAAGCAAGGATCATGAGGGACGACATGCACATCAACGGACGTGCAAATGGCAGCATGAAGAGATCTCGAGAGGAGCAAGCATCAACCGAATGTGCATGCCAAGATTTGAAATACGGGCATAACCTCATTACAATCCACAAACTCACCTCAATCTCATAGATCCAAAGGGGTGTACATATAGGAGGTGTTGAGTAACCCCCAGTGCTCTAATCATGACAACTCAAGTGGAGATGGGGAGTTACATTCCCAGAATATAAGTGTAACTCCCTAATGATGCATATGATGTACTGACACATTGACATGTAAGAGAATATCATAATGACCCCTAAATGACACGTGGACCTACGATCTCACCTAAGTGAGATGACTAACCTAATGATGTGGAAAATAACACACACCAACAGATTTCTCGCAAGTTCTAGACCTTGAATCTGAATTGTAATGCATTTTTTCCCTTTTATTCTTGTTATAATTGATTTTACATCCTTTGAGTAATAAAATATTTTATTTTTGACTATTCTTTGTCCCATTATTGCATTTATTATATTTTTCCTCTTTGTTCATTCCTAGTATGGTGTGTGTCACATTTACAAATCTCTCCATTTTTCATGTGTTGTTAATGTGTGAGAGGGGGGTTTAGCAATAGTCCTGGTATGTGGAACATTTATCTGGCCTTTCCTCCTACATTTTCCTTCCATTTTCCCCTAATGGAGTGTGACCAACCCTTTTTTTGGAGTTATCACTACCTTTTTTAGCTTAGGTTTTACTTTTTACATATTTATAACCTGGGTTCCTAGGATGTGTTAGTTTTAGATTAGCTATAGGAGTAGTGTTAGAAATAGGATAGATAAGTAGAGGAACTAGCCTTATCTAGATGTTTGTCTCAACGTGCAAGTCATACACTTAGAGAAAATCCCATGTTATCGTAGAATTTTAGATTTTTTGTGATCCAAATAGTGGTGCAATTCTAAGCTCGAATAGTTTTCACACACCTTGTGGGAGAGTTCGATGATATTTACAACATCTCTATTAATATTGGTGTGTGTATAAAGTTGATTATTGCCTTTAGAGGCATATTTAACCACATCTGGTGACTCCCAAGCATACATCTACAAATTAAGCAGTCCAATGCCCGTTTTCATGAAAAGGATATAAACAAGACAAAGTGTTTCTAGAGGTTAACCTTTTTAGTGTTTGTAGCTCTCACTAAGAATAAGAAGATAAATATCATTACTAAGATCTCCAATACATTCAAACATTATTCTTTCCACACCTCCACCTGGTAGACCCTTTTCTTTTCCCATCAGGAACTTAATATATATTCCCTTCATGGTACATCAAAGAAATCTACCCTTTGTCAACTTTAATGGTGGTAGTCCCTTGGCTCTAAATGCCCAAAATGATATTCCAGTTTCTACTCTAAAAATTATTCCTTTCTTCACTACTGAAAACCTTACTAATCCTATAGATCATATGCATGATGTTGCTAATGTGTGTTCATTTCATCTTATTACTGAAGATGTTACAATTAGGATTCTTGCTTCTTCACTTAAGGGAAAGGAACTTCAACTGTATAGGAGTTTTAAACATAATTTCATTCACACATGGGATGAGATTGGCACAACACTTTGTTAGCATTTTGATGAGAAATTAGACAATATATCCTTGTTATAATATTTAACAACCATCAAAAGGGCCCTAAATGAACGTATGGTGGATTTCCACTTCATATTTCATAAAACATGGGAAAAATTTCAGTTCTTTTGAGACCAACTCATCAAGGTAATTTTATTTATTTCTTAATAGCTTTGAATCCCAATATAGTTGTGATCATATAATTTATTGGTACTTTCCAATTACCTGATGCATTCCCAATAGACATTAGGGCTGAAAATTGTTTGATACAAGCTAGTAAAATAGTCCCTAGATTGCATATGCCCTTATTTCCTAAATTGCCTTAATCCCCCCACCATTATTTTTATCCCATTCCTAAACTAAATGCCCTATCTACTTCCTTCACTTCATATTCTTCCCAAAAATAGAATAATGATAATGACCTTAGATCCTTGGTTAGGAACTTTTCCAATGAGATTGTCTCTCTAAAGAGATAACAAACCCAATCCAATAGAAGCTACCCAAGTTCAAATCAAGGACAATATTCAAGCCAAAGTTTTAATCAAGGTCATCAATTATATAGAACCTAGTACCCAAATCAGAGATTTTGCCAAAAATTAAAATCATCAAATTGATAGATTACAAGGAAAAAACCTACATCTTCCCCTTCAAATAGTAATTTATGCAGAATCGATTCTTGTCGCCAACTTAAGCAAAGCACTTTTTCCAATATAAAATAATTTAATACAAGAAGAAGAATGATATTTTCCATTCAATTAGCCACGTAACAAAAATTAGTGTGTGAATGGCTTACAATTTCAGGCCCTAATGATTTAAAATTCTTCCAATCAGCATCAACCATTAATAGAAGCAACAAATTCTAATGTCAAAGAAACGTGTTAAGCCACCCCTTAGCTTAAATTTATATTTGTTGGAACCAATGACTTATATGTGGTTAACCATGCAATGGATAACTTAAGCATGTTATAACTCCATGTGGCACATCACACAAGGTCAAAGTGGAGGAATATTTAGATGGATGTTCCATCCCCTTCATCACCAAGTATGCATCTTAGAGACAATAAATCTATGGACTTAAGTGGAAGTTTGTCTTCATCTACTTAGCCTTGGATCATGAAAAAACTACAAAATAAATATTATCCACATAATACATAAATTCCATATAACACTAGAGGTCTATGGAACATGCAAATTCTGTCAATAAGAGAGCCTTCGCGGGTGGAGTAGACAAGAAAAGAGAATATTACACCTCTCAAACACAAATCCTTGGGTATCCCCTTCAACATTGTCGAGTAGATGAAAAGAACATATTTGAAAGTGACAATTTTGGATGCCCTATCTATTCCATTCTAAAGATAACTCCTACATGAATCTTTGAAGTAGCATCCCCATTTTGAACAAGTTATGTAAAGAACGCATTCCACAATCAACTTGTGCCAACCAAAGGAGGAACAAGTAAGAAAGGCTAAGAAAACCCCACCCTTTTACATATCTTTAATTGTAGGTAAACACTTGATTTATAACTACATGATTGACTTAGGTGTTAGCATTTCTATAATGCCTAAGAAAATTATTTATGTCCTACACCTTAAGTACAATCTAGTTTCTAAATGTGTCTTGACACTTGATGGCTCAATTATCAACATTTTAAGAGTAATCAAATATCCTGAGTTAACCCTTCATGTTTGTCCAAGTCTAACCATAATTTAATATGTTTCAGTTACTGACCTACCTCCTTTTTTCTGTTTATCTATCAAAATATTTCACATCCATTAAATACTACAGGAAGGTCAGCCCATGAATTGTGAATAAACACAAAACAAAGTTGGTCATAGTTACCGCAAAAAAAATCAATGCCAAAACACAAAGTGGACCAATATACTTTTGTGTTGAGCTTGAGTCACCCATAATAGAATGTTAATCACCAAAAATATAGGAGGCTTTGGCCTACATCTTTACTTATTTCTAGTTCATGTTTGTATTCGCTGAATCATCCTACCATCCTTTACAATGTTTTCTTGTCAATTCACATCATCATAATTTCTAGCTTAACCATAAAAAAACCACAAACTCTTAACTAATTCCTTTAGCAATGAACCAAACATACTTCAAGATTTAGATGACATACATTAGGTAAAATGAGCTATACCTAGCTCCGAAAAAAAAACACCACTCTGAGCTCCAGACCATGTATACTCTAAGTTCCAGATGACCAAAAATGTAGGCAAGCTCCAAACGAGCTCTAGGACATTTTCACTTTAATTTCCGGACCATATCTACTATGACCTCTAGACTATTTCTACTCCTAGCTCAGGATGATATGCATGCATATAGGAGATCTCCATATCATTACACTTCGAGCTCTGGATGAGCTACACTATCCTCTGAGCTCCAAACCATTTATACTTCTAGCTCTGGATGAGCTACACTTTCCTTTGAGCTCTAGATGAGTTTCACTCTGACAATAATCCTTTGACATCAATGATGATAAATCTAAAAATATCCCCTTTCTTCATTGATGGAAACTTGCCATCTTACATAGAAATAATCTACAAAACTCTCTTCCCCTTTAGCATCAATGACAAAAAGGACTATCTGTGCTAAAAAAATTAGTTTTCTTTGATTGACTCCTCCTAAATTTTAGCTCCCCCTAAATGGATGATTTTGAATTTTCCATAGTGTAATCTTTGTCATGCTATTTTTTCACATTTTGATTCCTATCTCAAAAAAATTCATTGCTATTTATTCCATCATAGCAAATTTACTTTACCTTGAGCTCATTTGCAGCAAGTTATTGTGTAATTAGCCTTTACTCCTGTCTTACTCACATCATCATCTGAAGAATAGCATGCTCTTTCTCCTCCTTTTCAATTGTATTTTATCGCATGTTCTCCATTTCATATTCTAGTTGCTCTGGTCTTTACACTAAGACGTCTCATATTGTATGAACTTTGACTATTTCAACTAATGTTATTTCTATCTCCTCTGCCCTGAGTTTTGAAGATTTCTAGAATCTCTTTTGATCATTATTTAATAGATGTTAATACATTATGATGATGCTTTCCTCACATTTATTTTAATCTGGTCTCATCCACTACCTGTTACCTCATGAAAACTGTTAAAAATAAGATGGTTGTTACCAAATGTTGATTCTACTAGAGATTGCGATAGTATAACAATAATATCTCCTTTTCTTTGGGCATGAATTTACTATAGAACTAGAAGATAATATAGTTATTATCCCCCCTTGAGTTTATGTTTCCCTTTAGTGACTAGATGACAATGATATCACACCCAAATTTTGTCTAAGATATTCAAATGTTTCTTTTGGAAGAGTCTTTGTGAAAATGTATGTAATATGTTCTTTTAGATTGGCAACATATTCCAGCTTAACCATGTTGTTCCACTAGTTAAGTTTCTCTCAATAAATTGATACTTGATGGGAATATGCATTTGTTTTAGAATACATAACATGATTCTTTGATATATTTATTGCACTAGTGTTATCACAAAGTATGGAGATTAAAAATTCAAACTCTACCTTTATGTCCTTAAACATTTTCTTCATCCATAAAACTTGTGTGTAACATGACATTAGTGCAATGTACTATGCCTCAATTGTAGATAAATAAATAGAGGATTGATTTTTACTTAACTAGGATACTAAGTTATTTCCCAAAAATAATGCTCCTCCACTTGTGCTCTTTCTATCATCAACACAACCATCCTAATATGCATCTGTATATGCTTTTAGAGTGAAATATTCATCCTTGTAATACCACAAGCCATAATCCAACATGCCTTTCAAATATTTGAATATTATTTTGACATCTTGCACATGAGTTTATTTTGGATCAGATTGAAAACATGCTACAATACCTACTGACTTGCATCATATCTGGTCTTGATGTCATCACATACAATAAACTACCAATCATTGATCTATAAATAGTTTGATTTACTTCAATAGATTCATCATCCTTTCCCAACTTACAGCCTGTGACCTATATGAGTACTGAATTAGTTTTCAGTCTTCCATTTTAAACTTCTTCAACATTTCTTTAACATACTTAGTTTGTGAAATAAATATGCCTTTGTATAATTGAGAAATTTGTAAACCAAGAAAGAAAAATAACTCACCAAACATGGACATTTCAAACTCCTTTTACATTTGAACAAAAAAAACTCTTAACACATCTCTTCACTCCTTCCTCCAAAAATTATATCATCAACATACAACAACAATCAGTTGATTCTCACCTTCATTTTTGATGTAAATATTTCTATCAGCAATACCCTTCTTAAAACCTTGTTATTGTAGATACTTGTCCAGTCTTGAATACCAGGCTCTGGGAGCTTATTTCAGTCCATAAAGATATTTCTTCATCTTGCATACATAATTCTTATCAAATGATAAAATGAATCCTTCTTGTTGTTCAATATAAACTTATTTTTCCAAATTCCCATTTAGAAACATAGATTTAACATCCATCTGATATACTTTAAAAAATTTAAAACAAGAAAATGCCAAAAACATTATAATGACTTCTAATCATGCAACAGGAGAAAATATTTCTTCAAATTCAATACCTTTAACTTGTACATACCCCTTACAGAATAACCTTTCTTTATTTCTTACAATTTTCCATCTTCATTCATCTTGTTCTGAAAAACCACTTGGTGCCAATCATATTTTTGCCTATTTTTGGTCTTGGGACAAGTTCCCATGTTTCATTCTTCTCAATATGATCTAGATCTTCTTCTCATTTCTCTAATCCAATGCTTGTCTTCACTTACTTCAATAAAATTCTTAGGTTCTATCTTGGATAGAAAGGAACAAATTTGCATGTTCAGCTATGTATTTTCCAATCTTCTTCTAGTTTGTACTCCAATGTTTTTGTCACGTATAATCTATTTTTTTGAATGGTTCTTTTGGACTGATCTGGATGGTGTTTTTGTATCCTTTATTTTAACTTCTTATTTTTCATATTCTTCTTCATCTTCACTTGCTTGCTTCCTTTGAATAATCAGTTTCCTTTGTATCTTATTATTCTTATATTCTGATATCATCCACTTTCACATTTGCACTTTAAACAATATTGTGTGTTTTATCATGTAGCATCTATACACTTTTGCTTTTTGAAGGGTAACCAAGAAAAATACCTTCGTCAGATCTGGAATAAAACTTATCCAAGTCTTCATCATCTCTTTTGATATAACATGTGCTTCCAAACACTCTAAAATATTTGAATATTGTTGTTTGTCTACCCTTCCATAATTCATAAGGTGTATTGTTATTGTTTACTCTAATTTCCCTCTATTCAGTAATGTAAATTGTTTTGTTAACCTCTTCTCTCCAAAACATATCAGAAAACTTAGAATCATTCAGCATTGTTCTTTCCATCTCATGGATCGTTCTATTCTTTCTCTCTACAACACCATTTTGTTGAGGGTTCCTTACAGCTGAGTAATGTTTCCTTATTCCATGATTCTCACAAATTATTCAAACTCATTTGAAGTAAATTATCCTCCATTGGTCTAGATCTTAGGCACTTGATTCTCTTACCAGATTTCATTTTCAAACTAATGCTTTGAACGATCTTAAACCTCTCAAATGCTTCATATTTTTATTTTATAAATGTTAACCCATGTCATTATAGAATAATCATCAATAAATAACATGAAATACCTCTCACATTACATGCTTTGAGTCCTTGTAGTCCCACACAAATCAGTATGAACAAGTTCCAATAACCTTGTAGTTGAGTATTCCTTTTTCTTGAATGTAACTCTTGTCTTCTTCCCATGTTGACATTGCTTACAAAGTGTGTTTTAGTTTAGTAATCTTTGGCATGTCTCTAACAACTTGCTTGGAACTAATTTTTACTAAATTATCAAAATTTATATGCCCCATTCATTCTATTCCATAACCATATCTCATATTTCTTTCCCCATGTAGCATTTTTTCTCCTTTAATCTCACTGAGAATATAAATATTATTAGTTGTCCTGCAAGCATCAACAACTACCTTTCCTAATTTTTCCTTTCTGATCTCACATCCTTCAGAATGAAATGTGATAGTATACCCTTGATCACTCATTTGGCTCACACTCAAAATATTATTCTTCATTCCTTCAACATATAAGACATTTTCAGTTTTTAATTTTCCATTGTTAAGGATAATAGTTCCTTTACCTGATATCCTTGTTGTAGCATTATCTCCAAACTTCATAATACCTCCATTTACTTATTTATTGGTAAGAAACTTACTTTTATCTCCAACCATGTGGCTTGAGTAGCCACTATCAATATACCATTGATTTCCTTCATTTTTTGCATGGAAAGTGTTGTTTGAACAAGCATGGATTTTTCTTTATTCTTTTCTCACTCTAGCTTCTTCTTCCAAAATTGTTGGTTCATCCTTATGATTCATCCTTCCTATTCTTATTTTTCCTAGGAGATTTCACATTAAAAAAATTCTACAAAATCTTGTAATATGTCCATATTTGTGGCATTTATAACATTCAACGTTAAAATCCATCAAAGGATAACATGAGTTGTAGTCTTTATTTGAGGGTACATAAGGAACTTACATTTCTTGCATTCTTCTTACCTGTACTGAAGGTTTTTGCATGAGTTTCTACATTTAATTACTCTTATGCCCAAACTGATTACATGAAAAACAATAACCATGAAAATAATTTTCTGAAACCTAGTTCTATGATGTTGCCTTGGAACAAAAAAGGTTACTTTGTCATGTTTTTCTGAGCGATCTCTTTTGTAGGAATGCTTGTATCTTTGATATTTTGAGGAACATGAGTCTCCTTTTTCTTGTTTCTTTCATTTTATGATATATATTTTTAAGATCATCTGCATAGGTCTTTGACATGTTTATGCTTTCCTTCTTTTGGCAATCTATTGTTGGGATCTTCTTTGACAGTCCCCTAATCTTCTTTGTACCTGATATCTTACTTTTTTCTTGATAAACGGTGTTCTTCTGATTATTGATAATAGACCATATAAGAATTTAGAGCTCTCATCTAAACCTTTTCAAAAGACATTTTTTCAACTTAGTAGTTTTTTCTCAAGTCTCCTTTCTTAAGGAAACAATTTTGGATTCAAGATTCTCACAATTTTCTTCCTTTTTTTCATCTGGGTTCTCACATCCTCATTCATCTTCTTCATCTCTTCAAGTTGAATCTTTAAGCCAATAATGATCTTATTAAATTCTTCACGATCTTGTTTCAACTTTCATTTTGAGGCACCATATTCTTCTTCAAATTTCTAAAATTTTTGTTTTTGTTTTAGATTCTTTTTCTTTAGTATTTTGATCTCCTCCAGGGCACAAACAAGATCTTCTTCAAGATTTACTTCACCTTCAACTTCAGCATCTTCTTCATCTTATGAAACCATCTCTTCTTTGCATATCTGTTATCTCAATTTCCATTAACAATGATTAACTTTGTCACTGGTAGTGTTACTTTCTTCATTTTCTTCATAAGAATTACTTTCCTCCTTGATATAGAGATTTTTCTTGTTCTTATAGAAGTTCTTTCTTTTCTCAAATTTTCCTTTTTTATAGTTTTTCTTAGATTAATAATGTTTGTTTCCTTCCTTCATGATATGAGCTTCTTTATTATCATTACTCTCATTTTTTTATATGGATATTTAGCAACATAGTGTCCCTACTTTACCACAATTAAAAAATTTGAAGGGTAACTTACCTTTATATTTTCCTGATCCTTTCTTCAGTTTTTTGATAAAAGGAGATTCTTCCTTGTCTAACTCATTGTCTGGAGTAGTCATGTTGTTCAGGATTTATTATTTGTTCAACTTATTTAGAGCTTTGAATGGTTACCTCACACTTTGCATTCTTTATCCTTCTCAATTCTCATCTCATACATAATAAGAATCCCATGCATCTCATCCATTGTTAGGGTTTTTAAGTCCTTCATTTCTTCAATAGTAGATACTTTAGCGTGCCAAACCTCAAAGGTAGAGTGTTGGCCATTATGGGTTAGTTTTTTTCGTTGATGTAAAACCCCCATTGATGTAAAATGGTGTCATGATGTAGTATGATTCCCCCTCTGATGTAAATCAAGTGTCAAAGTTGAAGTTTGATTGGTAAGTGTCAAGTTTTGGTGTGTTTTAGTATGGTCATAGTGCTTGGTTTGCTAGGTAGAATCATGATTTGAGCTCCCTAGTGTTATTTGTATGTTTTCATGAGGTCATAAATGGACCATGTGGTGTGTTTTAGGTGTATATGGGTCTGCATGGTGTCATAATGGTCATTTCATGGGTTATCAGGGTTGAGTTAAGTCATTCCAAGCTTGTTTTCTAGCCCTAGAACATGTAGAATGAGGTAGAGATGTGATATTTAGACCAGATATTTATTTTTTGGAGCATAGTTTCAGCATTTTTACATTTTTTCCTGAGGTGTGTGATGTGTTTTAGGTCATAATTCAGAGGTATGATGCATATTTGGGGTCTTTGAGAAGCAAGAAGTTGAAAACAAATAGTTTTGCATAGGTAAGTCATTTTGGTTGGAGTGTTTGAGAGATATCTAGGATAGTTGGTGAGTTTTATCAGATATATTATGTTTTCATGATGCTTCATGAAACATTTTAGGTCATTCTAAAGAAGCGAATTGCAAGTTATACAAGTTTTGGCAAAACTAGGTAAGAAACAATGTGTTTTTGTGACAAAAGTTGACCTTTTGATGCTCATTGTGGATTGTATGCTTTGCATGGGGACCTAATATCTTTTTCATAGATTCTTATTTTATTCATAAATATTTCACAAAAATAATAAGGTGGTTTTATTGTCACATTTTTATGAACGATTGTTAAGAAGATAAAGTAGTTTGAAATGCTAGCTAAACCTTAGCTAAGAGTAGCTTACAGAAGAATACGTATAGTGATCCTATTTTGATTGATAATGAAAAGTTTATGATTGTATGGTGTATAATACTCTTCCATATTTCTAGAAATCTATGATATAGAATGTGGTGATATGTGGGCCCCACTTGAAAAAGGCTTATTTCTTAAGAGTTTTAGTTTTGTGAAAAAGTTTTCCAAATGAGGTAAAGTATAAATTGGAATTTATAATAGCTCATGAGTTTTTTATATATTTTTGTGAAGGTTTCAGGTCATGGTGATGCTGAAAAAGTGTAAAGTGTACCCCATTTAGGTTGACTGGTCAAAGGGAAGTTTGGAGCAGTTGTTAGTAAAATTGACATTGGAGGAGTTGCAAGAGGATTTAGGATGTGATTAAAGTTTTTTTAAGAAATCTAATTCAGAGATATTTCCATTTATGTATTACTTGATTCTTGGTGATTTCATTTGATGTGTCTTTCAGGCTGTTTTTTTGAAGAATTTTATACTAGTAGTTTTCAGGACTGTCTTGTTCTTTTTGAAGTATTGAGTTGGTTGAAGCATAAAATGGTTGATTTGATGTTTTCCATCAACTGTAAGTGAAGAGGGGTGAATTTTTAACCTATTGAATCATTTTTTAGGTAATTTAAGTGACACAAAGAGTGTTTATCAACTAAGTTTTGAAAACAAGTTTTTGGGCAGCATGTTTTAGTGAAGACAAAAGTGGTTTTGGTTTGAACCAGTGGATGTTTCATGAATTATAACTTGATTATATTTGTTTTAAATGTATTTCCATTTCCATATATTTGTCACATTCCATATTTGAGTTCATCTTGAAAGGTTTTGAGGCCCAAAGTCATATTCGGGGTGTTCGAAGTAGTTGTTTTATGAAAGCAATTAGCTATTGGGCCCATTAAACGAAATTATTTTATTTTTCCATGAAACTTTAGACCATTTATGGTGTGTAAATGGTATTTTAAACATGTGTGATTATTTTTAAATCTTGGGTAAAAATATTTTTCAGATTAGGATATTTTTGTCATTCCAATGCAAGGGTTTTTAAGATTATGTAATTATTTTTTATAGTTAGAATTTATCATGAGTTACTAACCTCCTTTGGGTTGGAATAAGAAAAAGGTATAAAAGTGATGTTTTGGGTTCATTTTTGAACTACTGCTCTTGGAGGGAAAAAGTGCGACCTAGAGGAGAGTTATTTTACAGGTATGAGATGCATGATTTGAAGGCTAAATAAGATAATTGACATATTGAATATATTTGATCATGAGAGAAAGCATTTTGCAAGATATCATAAGTTGAAGAAAGATCAAGAAGAAAGCAAGGTTAGAAGCTAAGTTTGATGCCCTAGGGTTTGTGAGCTGAATAAGTGATCTCCATCAGTTGTGACAGCAGAAAAATTAGAGATAAAACATATTCAGGTGGATCTGGTTGGTTCTTGGTCATCCTATGGGGGTTGTAGTCCTCCTTGTGGAGTTGGTGCTTCACTAAATTAGGGGTTGGTTCTCCTTGTAGGGTTGGTGCTCTACTAAATCAGGGGTTGGTGCCTCACTAAATTAGGGGTTGGTGCTCCTTGTGAAGTTTTTGCTTCACTAAAATTATTTTATTTGTTTAATATAAGTATATTTTAATGGTTTTTCTTCCCCATGAGGGTTTCCCACTTATATATGGTGTTCATTGTTTTTGATGTTGTTATGTTGTTGTAAATGTCTTAATAAGCATCATACATGGTTATGAAAGTTGTTAATGGAAAATATAAATTGATGAATATTTGGTTTGGTAAATGAAATAAAAATTATTTTAGGATTGATTCACCCCCACCCCCCCCTCTCATCCCTTGTGCTTCCAATAATTGGTATCAGAGCAGGTCCTTGAGAAATAAGTCTAATCATCTTGAAGGAGATCCTTAAAAGCACAAATATGGTAAGTCAACTGATCTTATAGAGAAATAAGTATGAGATTACTGAGTCTTTTTTTTTATTGAAAGATGTTATGAGTGAAATGGAAAAATATCATGATCATGTTATTAAGGGTTTGAAATCTCAAGTGGAGAGTTTGTCAAAATGCTCTAAAGGAGAATCCTTGTGAGGATGCTTGTTCATAGGCATGAAGAGAGGTTGAAAGCTTTGATTTATGATTTTAGAGGATGCTTCTAACAGTCATTTGAAAATGAATGTAAATTAGAGAAGATCTCAAATCTCTCGATGAATGTCTTATAAGTTTCAAAAATCCTCAAATGACAAAAGAATCCTAGGGTTTGAAGACCTCCTAAGAATAATGATGAATAACCCTAAGTATAAATCAGTTGATAAGGTGACTAAATAAGTTTGATCCAAGAAGGTATATCTCTATTAGACAAACTAATCCTATGAGGTATTGTTCATCATTCAATGGATATTGTTTTACCTTTGTCATGATTTTGGTCACATAGCTAGAGATTGAAAGAAGAATGGTCTCCTCAAATGATGAAGTTCCTCTTCAATGGTGAATGATTTTCATGATATGATTATGGGAATAGAGAAAAGGATTTTAGATGGAACCTAAGTGTGTTTGAACCTGACATACAATCCTCTGAATGGTATGTGGGCATGTTTCATTAAGTGGACTCACAAAATGAACATGTTGCTAAGATATTGTCACAAAATGGGATTAAGGGTTGAAAAAATGTTATTAGTCAAAATGCTCATCATGGAAAGGGTTTCTATACCATATAAGACACCTACATTATGTAAATGGTAAGACAATGTTTATGAAGAGAATCTTAAGGGAAGTAAATAGGCATGTGCACCCTAAATCAAGAGAAAAAATAAGTGACCTAGAATCAATCTAAATGTAAGGAAATCAATTGATCCAGTTGGTAAGGAAAATGATGATTTTAATGCAATCAGAAGGTGGCTAAAAAAGGCTCTCACTAAATCATGTCAAAGAGATGTTTTACCCTAACCCTATTTTGATCTAGAGGAAGAGAATCATACTGTCCTCTTGACATCCATTCAATTCACTAATTGTGTATGACTAAAGTTAAAGTCACTTGGAGTATGGGATACCTCTAAAGGTTATCTAGGTATGTAAAGTTACATATTCATGTGTTTTTGAGTCTTTCACTTGTAATAGGTGTGATAAGTTTTGTGAGTATGTTGAGCATTTGTTATGTTGTCATCAAATATCTTTGTATGTTCCTTGTTTTAAGGTCTTGGTCTTAAGTTTTCTCATTGTCTTGCATCCTTGAGTTATTGTATGTCACTAGAAAATGAATTGTTCTATGCATGAATGTCTTACGTCATGCAATGTTGGATCAAGTAACATCTTTTTCATGCTTCAACCAAATATGTCAAATTTTGTAACCTCTTGAGGTTACATGTCACTTGAAATGCTAAGATGTGTGTCATTTCCTGTTTGATTCTATTAGTCTTCAAATGAGCATGCAAGGTGATAGTTTATGAAAGATAATGAAAATTAAGTTTCTTACAAGCTATTTTTGGCTGAATATCTATCATATGTATGTGTTTTGTCTTATGGAAAAAGTCATCCTAAATTGTCAAATGATTTAAGTACATGTCAAGTCGGTAATGTTCGATCAAGTGAAAAGTCCTTAGATATCGTGATGCTTGAATCAGCCAATTATTACAAGTGATTTTTCTATGAGGTATCTGAAATTGACTGTATATCTCAAAGTGCTGTCACAAGAATAAAGGATCTATATCTAAGGTGTTGCAAGTTGCTATCAAAAGGTTTGCGGTATGAATTGACTCTTTGTGTATGTCAGTTTTGTAGAAAATTATTCTTGATGTACAATGGCCAAGGTTGCATTTAATCGTAGACAATATAGTATGATGGCTGGAATTAGTAATCTTAAGTGTCGATGCATTCAATGTTCTCAAGCACAAATGGCATTTTCTGGACTCGTGACATATGAATGAATTATATAGCATTACACAGTGTATTAATCGATGGCAATAAGTGTCGATGAAGTACTTCAGGGGTTACAATAGTCTTAGAATGAGTGTTTTATGTGCAACATTTTTCAAGTGATCTTAAATTTTGCACTAAGATCCTCCAATTGATAAAAGGAGCTCGAAATGTATTCTCAGTGAATCCCAATAAGTGATGTAGAAATGGTTCTTTATGCCAAGGTTTCAAGGTTTAACTCAAGGTCATACATTATGTAATCTTCTAAGGTATCTTGATGAAATCTATCCTTGTTGTAAGTGTGTGCATAAAATGGTCAATAATTTTTGCAAGCTATTCTTAGAAATGGACATGATGAAAGGAGATTTGTCTAATATCCTTCTATGTGCATGTGTAAATTGTCAATATTTCAGAAGGTATTTTTTCTATTCTAATGTCATAATCATGTTTCAATAAAATTTCATGCATTTCATTATGTGATTCTCAATGAGAATGATGTTCTTTAGAGTTAGCTGTTTAAATAATCAATTGGATCCATGATCTTTGACATGTGAAGCAAGAAGCAGTTATAATATTTTCAATCATGTCAATTGATCTAAATATGTCAAAATTTTGCTCTCAAGGTCCATGAAGTGAGTGAATTGAGTTATATTGAATGTCTCTATCATTAGTCTTGATCATAGTAAATGATTCTCTGAAGTCTAAAGGTTCTTAGGTGTCATGAAATATTTAAGTTTAGTCATACTATTAGTGCACAATGTGATGGTCACGTGCTCTCTAAGAGTAACTCAAGAAGTTGTGTAGGAGTACATTACTAAATGATAGTCATGGTTTAATAATAGAACATTTCTTAGTGTAGTTGATTGATTTATCAAAGTTCATGATTCTAAGGTTCCTTAAGGTCATGTAAGTTAATATGATGATCCATGTCTATGAGTCATTCTGTTCTAGGGATCTATTATTGACATGTTAAAATATCTCAAGAAAGAATAACGGGCTTGTCCACAAGGTTCATGTAGAAGAATACAGATTCATGTCTATGTCTTGAAGTCTGTTCTCAAAAGATCAAGTATACATTGTAAAGATGATTAGGAGGTGATTTTGCATTTTATGTGAATAAAGTTGAACCAATGGTGTCTGTCAAGGTCTATGAATATTTCTTATCATGGGTATCAAGACAATAGGTCCTAGAGGTATAATGTGTTGAATTTGTCCATCTCTAAAATCATAGGTATGTCTATAAAGTATTCCAACTAAATTTACCTCATTCATGTTGTCAAAGAGGTATCATGATCAGGGGGATAGATGTTGAGAGGTTGTTTGAAGGATCTACAACATACCTGAGTTTTGAATAAAGTGAGAAAATAGAAATATCAAAGACTTGTCATTTAACAGTTGAAATGTATGTATATCTCTTGTCATAAAGAGACACTTTTATGTTGAATTACCCCTTGGAAACAGGTTGTAATGCCTAGCATATAATGTTGTCAAATGGTATGTGATTTTCAAAAGTCATGAAATATTGTGAAGGTTATTGTATGTTCATGTGTTCCCTAGTCAATGTGTTAGATGTTTCTTAAGAACTCAAGGTAAGTGAATGATGTTGTATTAAATTTCATAAAAAGTGTCTTCAGTGTCTGAGGACTCTATAGTTTCACTAATGGACTCTAGATAAGTGTCAAGACTATTAATATTTATAGGTATGTCAAGCAAGGTGTATGCACATAACTTGTTGAATACATAGATGCAAATAAAATATGACTTCAGGGTTTGAAGGTTTCAAAACTTATGAAACCCTTATAAGTCTATAAGTTTCTATCACTGTGAAAGGTAAGTATCAAGTCCTCTCATATATCATAGGAGAACTAGTTACAGAGCATCGTTGATGATGCTTCTATTCTAAAATGAGTTTGTGATGCAGAGTATCTAAAAAGTATCCCAGGTAGTGATGGATAGAGAAAGAGTGAATGATTCTATGTGTCAAGAGGATATGAATATAGGTGTTATACAGGTTTGAAGTGTTTCATCTGTAAATCAAATTCATTAGCGTATTTTATTCCATCAAGGATTCAATATTAGCTAATGATGTGTTAAATGTACATTTCCGAATATGGCTCAGGGAGATGGTTACATTACTGTATCAAATCTTCATTTGTAATGAATATAAAAAACTCTAAGGGATGAGACAAGTTTTCTCTATGATTTGTATGTGACCTATGTTAATAGGAGTGTACTAGATGTCTAAAGTGTGTACCATGATAGTTGAATTAAGGGTAAACATTGATGCATCTACATATCTGTAGAGTGAATAAGGTTTAGTTAGATTCTAATGAATAATGATCAGTGAAAATCATCTCAGGCCTGAAAGGATGTATCTCAGTAGTTCCAAGCATATCAGTGATGTCAAGTGTGATGAGCTCAAAAGAAAAAGAAAATATTTAGATGTTTGTAATGAAACATTTCGAGCATATTGTCTGAAGGAAATATTTTTGATGAAACCTAAATATGTCCCAAGTATCATAGTAAGGTGACTAGAATCATGTATGATAGGATCACAAAAAGGTGAAAATCCCAAGAATCACAAGGATGTAAGCTCTGTTTCATGACATGGTTGTCTTGTGACTGTTCAAGACTGTGAAGTTCTCAGAGTGATAGTTTTTACAGTGCATTAGAAGAGGTGACTTATACCTATGATAGTGTATGATCTAGGGATTGAATATGCCATATTCTAAGATATCACCTGTGTACATCTAGAAGCTAGAATGGTAAGGAATCAACTGATTTTAAGTCACTAAGCAACAATGTATAAGATGTTCAAGAAGCTACAAACTCAGTAATAGGGTAGATTAGCTGTCATTGTTGCAAAATGAAGGGTCTGATGACCAAGATTAAGCTCATTGAAAGTAGAATGGTATGCTACTAGGTGTAATGAATAAGTCAGAATGTTATGAAGCCACGATGAGGAGGTCTTTGAAGTTCACGGATGAACTTTCATTCAGTTTCCTAAGGACTTCAATACAGGTATGAAAGGTAGATGGAAAGATCCAAATATGATTCTCTATGAAAATTGGTTGTAACTCTAAACATGGAGCTACGGGATCAAGTATTTTGTTCAGATAGTCTTAGTTGCATGTAAATATAGTGCTAATGTGTGCACTCTAAGACAAGAGGAATCTATACTCACTGGATTAGTGTGATTGATCAATGTGATCTATGAGTCCTAGAAGATCTGTTGGTGTCTTGCTATACTTACACAAATGAATGATAACGAGGAAGAGTATTGAAATTCATGATATCACTTAGAAGGATGTTTCTAGGTATTTGATAATTTTATATGTGCTTTGATTTGAGGTGTGAATAGTAGAAGCATAAGTTTATGGCTGTCTAATTAATGTCATTAGGATAGGGGAAACCTCTTCTTGAGCTTATTCAGATGGTAGTGTATTCAAAACAAAAAGAGTGCTCATGGTCTGAGTTTGAAGTCCTAGATAGAAAGAGACTATTTAGTTGTTTTTATTTTTTTGTGTATTGTTTACTTCTTTAAGACTAATGTTGTTGAGTTTTTGAAAGGTTATTACTAGTGTTCGAAGGAGAGTGTGCATGAAAATAGTATACCTAGGTCTAAGAAATATCTATCAAATCAGGGGGAGATTTTTGGGTTTCAATTGAGTTGTTTGTGCCTAAGGGGCATAGTACAAGATGATATGTTCACTCTGAAAGATAGAAGTGGCTAGTTGAATTATTGAAAAGTAGCAAAGGTAAGTGAAATTTTATTCATAAACACGTGTCAATTGCATGCAAAGAAGTCTTAAAATGACTGAAGAAGTGAGCTTCAAGACCATTGCATAAGAATGTTATGATCCCTCATCAAGTGAAGGCATCGAATTAACAAGGTTGTAGTTAAATTTTTGCTGTTTTCTACTAGTACTTTGATACAAGATGTCTAGGGGGAGAATTTACAGAGTTCTTTAGCATGATTGAATAATGGATTTTATTATTTGTGTGAAGTTGGTTTATTTTGCACTAAATAATGAGATTTAGGGACTATTGTCCTAAATGGTGAAAATGATGAATTTGAAGGAAAAAAAAAAATGAGCTTGATCTAGATGTAGAATGTGGTAGATGGCTTGAATGAAGGTAAATAAAAGGAGTATTAGCTTAGGGGGAGATTTTTATAAGTCTAGAGGATCATTTTTGTTATTGTTGGAGTCAAAAAGGAAGAGGTTTCAATCTCATGGGGAGCTATTGGGCAAGTCAATGTTTTGTACATTATTGTCATTGTGATATCATTGTGTTGTCATTTTTCAATGAAGTAGTCAATTATATCCTTTTTCATAGATGGAAAAGGGGGAGATATGCATCATAAACATGGAGTTGAGGTCATGTAGGTGTGTGTGTCATATGGTTGCCATCAATGACAAAGGGGGAGATTGTTGGCCATTGTGGGTTAGTGTTGTCATTGATTTCAAACCCCTATTAATGGAAAATGGTTCATGATGTAGTATGAGTCCCCATATGATGTCATTCAATTGTAAAAGTTGAAGTTTGATTTGTAGTGTCAAGTTTTGGTGTGTTCAGTATGGTCCTGGTGCTTGGTTTGCTAGGTAGAATCATGATTTGATCTCTCTAGTGTTGATTGGATGTTTTCATGAGGCCATTCATGGTTTATGAGGTATTTTTCATGTGTATATGGGTCTGCATGATGTCACCATGGTCAGTTCATGGGTTGTCATGGTTGATTCACGTATTTCAGGCTTGTTTTCTAGCCCTAAAACATGCAAAATGAGGTAGATATGTGAGATTTGTACCAGATTTTTTTTTTAAGCATGTTTCAGAATTTTAACAGTGTACCTGATGTGTGTGATGAGTTTTAGGTCAGAATTCAGGGGTTTGATGCATATTTGGGGTCTTTCAGAAGCAAGAAGTTGAGAACGGACAGTTTTGAATAGGTAAGTCACTATAGATGGAGATTTTTAGAGATATCTTGGATATATGTTTAGTTTGATAATATATATGGTGTTTTCATGATGCTTCATGACAAGTTTTAGGTCGTTCTGAAGAAGGAATTGCAAGTTATGTAAGTTTTGGCAAAATCGGGTAAGAAATAGTGTGTTTTTGTGACAAAATTTGACCTTCTAATGCTCATTGTGGATTGTATGATTTGCATGGGGATTTTATCTCTTTAGAATATATTCTTAGGTCAGTTATGAATCTTTCAAAAAATAATTGAGCTAGTTTGATCATCATGTTTTTATGAACGATTGTTAAGAAGATAAAGTGGTTTGAAACCCTAGCTAAACCCTTGCTAGGAGAAGCGTACAGAAGAAGAGGTATAGTGAGCCTATTTTGAATTATTATGAAAAAGTTTTGATTGGATGGTGTAGAGGGATCCTCCATATTTTCATGAATTTATGATAAAGCATGTGGTGATATGTGGCCCCCACCTGAAAAGGCTTATTTCTGAATAGTTTTCGGTTTGTGGCAAAGTTATCCAAATGAGGTAAAGTCTAAATTGGAATTTATGATATATCAATATTTTTTATAAATTTTCATGAATTTTTTAGGTCATTATGATGCTGAAAAAGTGCAAAGTGTGCCCTATTTAGGTTGACTGATCAAAGGGCAATTTTGGGGCAATTTGGAGCAAATGTCAATAAAATTGACATTAGAGGAGATATATGAGGAGTTAGGAGGTGCTTAAAGTTTTTTTGTAAATTTAATTAATATATATTTCCAATGAGGTATGACTTGAGTCTTGGTGAGGTCATTTGATGTGTCTTTTAGGCTATTTTGTGAAGAAGTTTGTAGTGGAAGTTTCAGGAAAGTCTTGTTCTTTCTAAATTATTGAGTTGATTGAAGTATCCAATAGTTGATCTGATGCTTGCTATCACATGAAAATTTAATAGGGGTGAATTTGGAACCTATTTAATTATTTTTGAGGTCTTGTAAGTGAAATAAAGAGTGTTTATCATCTGAGTTTTGAAAACAGGTTTTTGGGAGCGTGTTTTGGTGAAAACAAAAGTGGTTGTGGTTTGAACCAAGGGATATTTCATGAGCTCTAACTTTTTTATGTGTTTTAAATTTCTTTAAATTTCCATTAGTGGTAATATGCCAAATTTGATTTCATATTGATAGTTTTTTAGGCCCAAAGTTAGATTCAGGGTGTTGGAAGCCACTATTTGGTGAAGGCAATTGAACTAATGGGCCCATTAAACAAAATAATTTGATTGTTTCATGAAAACTGTGACCATGTATGATGTGTAAATGTTATTTTAAACATGTGTGATGTTTTTTAGATCTTAGATAAAAATATTTTTGGGATTATGAGATTTTTTTCATCCCAATGCAAGGGTTTTTAGGCTTTTTGGTGCTTGAAAAGTGGTTTTTGGCTAGGAATACCTATATGGTTCATATGTTACCATTGTAATGATATTATTTAAATGAAATGAAGATTTATGGGTGGAATTTATCATTAGGTACTGACCTCCTTTGGGTTGGAATAAAGAAAAAGTTATAAAAGTGATGTTATGGGTTCATTTTTGAACTAGTGCTCTTGGAGGGAAGAAGTGTGACCTAGAGGCAAGTGTTTTACAGGTATTTTTATCCATTTTTGCCCCTATGGAAAAATAGAAAATAGAGAAAGATCATACCTGGGCATTAGACAAGGCATTCAAGGAAAAATATGAGGTTTACAGGAAAAATCATGTTTAGGGAGAATTTGCTGTGTTCTTGGAAGATTAGGGATCATTCAAGGCATTTTTTCATTTTTTGGGTTATAAAAGTTTTCGAGCTCCACCAAAGAGTGAAAATGGACTCCAACGGGCCCACATTTGGCCAAAAGTGGGTAAAAAATGGAAGATTTGAAAAATCTAGTTCTATGAAGCCATATTACATCCCCCTGGCCTCTTACATTAAGAAAATCTAGGCAAAATTCAAAAAACTAGGAAAATGTGTCAAAGGGGGGCCAAAAATTGTTAAGAGCCCCAACCAGCTCAGTCGAGCTAGTGGGAAAGCTAGAAATAGCTTTGATTGAGCTCTATTGATGGGGTGATATGGAGACTCAGTGGGGCTCATAGAACATCTTGGGTGAGCACGTGTTGTCAGGATGTATGGATAGGATGGCAGGTTAAATTCTGATCTCGTAGGGCAAATGGAAATGGCTCACCATTGGATATGAGTCAGCTTGGTGAGCCCAAGATTTAGGGTCTTAATTGGAGGTAGCGTAGGTGGTTGGCTCATTGAGCCAACTTGGTGAGTCCATCAACGAATCATAGTTGTGTCTGGGTCATTGGTGGAAAACACGAGGCGAGGAGCTCGGTTGTGTCAAGGGCGGAGTCAGGATTGCATCAACATGATGTATGTTGACAGAGGATGCATGTGTTCATTGATTCCTGAACTCAAAAATCATGCAGGGATAGCTTAGAGGAACTAGAAGCAAAAGAGCATGAGCATGGTGCATGGTGAGTAGGTGAATAGTGTAAGCGTCGAGTAATTTCTAGGCCCAACATGTATAGGCAAGTCAATGAGTGCATTGAGGAAGTGTGTTGGGAAAATGAATCAAGGTTGCATGGTGGAAAAGCATGGTGAGAAAACATCATGTGAGTCACTGTTGATGTGGCATTGGTTCTAAATCTGAGGTGTAAATGAGTTTTCGAGGCTCCAAATCGGGATCACTCATTGGAGAAGCATGGTCGAGGTTCAGCTCAGTTGGTAATGCAATGTGTTAGTCGAGATTCGGGCATAACATGCAGGGGTTGAGGCATGTCGGGGTGAGCCAAATTGGAGGTGGGAGTAGAATTACACAAGAATGATTTGTGATTAGCAAGCCACTCCATGCATGATGTAAAACGGGATCTGAACCCAATCAACATGGCAAGGTAGATAGAGGTAGGTGGTGAGTTGGAGCCAGGAGACCTAAAAAGCAACCCACATTAAAACAAGCATATCTTCCTCCTAGCATATCAAAATTTCACAAAATTATATGTCTTGGAAAGGTAATTTGAATTCCTTATTAGGAAATAAGGGATAAAATATGTTGAACAATCCCTCATAGAATCACAATAGTAGAAACTAATATGCAGAAAACATTATAGATCTCAAATAAAATTGTAAAATAAAATAACACAACACAAAGAGATAATATTTAATGTGGTTCACCCAATTCGGGCTACATCCGCGAAGAATCACTTGCTCAAATTTTATTACAAGACACCGCTCTCTCAATATAATACCTAGATTGGTTTAGACCTATACTCAACAAACTCTACAGAATTCACACCCGATTTCAAACACATCTGTAATGTTAGATCATACCTACCATATGCACAAAACCACATAAGTAGATAACTGCTTAAGTAGTTTTACAAAACCATGGGTATCAAAACCATAGGCCAAAACTGTCCCATAAACTTATGGGTCAAAATCCTGCCCATATGAGAAAAGCATGTTTCCCGGTATATTGGGCATGTTTTTTCGAGGCCAAAAAAAATTCTCAAGGGCTATGCCCACGAACCCCAGCAAAACAACTATGGAAATTGTACAATCTTCAACACTTTTACACATGAAAAAAAGGCTCCACAACCTAAAAATCTCCCACTTTTATACTAGTTTTCTTCTGAGCAAGCTTCTCAACCCTTCACTACTTTCTATGAAGACCAACCAAAGTTGAACACATCTTCAGTTTTTCCCTTGTGACCACCTTGGTCATCATGTCTGTAGGATTCTGACTAGTATGAATCTTCTCTAGCTTCAAATTTTCTTCCTCCAAAGTTTTCTTGATGAAATGGTACCTTAACTACATATGCTTCATCCTAGAATGGAAATCAGAGTTCTTAGCTAGGTGTATAGCACTCTGACTATCACTATACATCTTTCCTTCATCCTACTTATGCCCCAACTCCTCAAGAAATTTCTATAACCAAATCATTTCTATGCTTACCTCTGTGGTAGCAACATACTCAACCTCCATGGTTGACAAATTCACCAGCTTCTGTAGTCATGAAATCTAGCTCATTGGTGTCCCCACCTACATTGTAAACATAACCTGTCGTGCTCCTCCTACTGTCTACTTCTCTAGCCATATCTGAATCTACATAACCACAAAACAGTGGTGTCTGATCACACTATAGCACAAAAAACTATCCCCTTGGTCTCTCTCAAATACTAAAGGGATCCACTTTACTGTCTATCAGTGATCTCTACTTGGATGACTCATAAATGAAACTCACCGCTCCCACTTCATGGGAAATATCAGGGCATAGTGCACTATCATGGCATACATCAAATTTCCAAACCGCTAATGAGTAAGGGTACCTTGGACATCTAGTTTCTCTCCTGCTCTATCTTAGGACATTGCTCCTTTGATAACTTGAAATGGCTTGCCAAAGGAGGTCCCCAACCAGTTTTGCATCCCGCATATTAAAACCTCTCCAAGACCTTCTTAATGTACGTCTTCCTAAGATAAATTTAGCTTTTGTTCCTTCCTATCCTAAGATATCCTCATACCAAGGATTTTTTTTTGTTGCCCCCCAAATTCTTCATAGGAAAGGATTCACTTAGCTACTTCTTGAGTATTTTTATTTCTTGCATATTTTACTTGTAACCAACATGTCATCCACATACAAAACAAGGATAATATAACTGCCATCCTCAAATTTATTTGTATACATGCAACGGTCAGAATGGCATCTCATATAACCTTGCTCCATCATGAAGCTATCAAATTTCTTATACCATTAACGTGGAGCTTGTTTCAATCCATACAAGCTCTTCTTCAGTTTGCAACACCATCTCCTCTTTACCTTTGACCTCATAGCCCTCTAGTTGCTGCATATATAGATCCTCCCTCCAAATCACCATGGAGAAATGCAGTCCTTACATCAAGCTACTCTAAGAGCAAGTCTTCTGCTGCAACTATTCTAAGAATAGTTCTAATAGAAGTCATATTTTTACTACAGGAGAAAAAATCTCATCAAAATCTATACCTTTTTTCTATGCAAACCCCTTGACCACCAACCGGGCCTTGTATCATTTTTTGCCTCCTTCTTCCTCTTTGACTCTTAACATGAACTTTTTATGTAATACTCTTTTTTCTTTGGGTAGATTCACCAAATCCCATGTCTAGTTCTCCATAAGAGCCTGATGCTCCTCATCCATGGCTTGATCCCACTTCTTCTTGGCATCTACCTGCATTACTTCATCAAAGCTCTCTGGATCTCCAATTATCAGTGAGTAATAAATAATAAAGAGAGAAGGAGAAAAAACATTCAAGTTATCTTCTTACCTTAGAAGACATCCTCAATATAGGAGTTTGGGGTTCTTGTTGAGGAGGGTTCCATGAATTGATTCATGTGTCACTTTCCACATCTAGAAGATCCTCTACCGTTGCATATTCTTCCTTGGATTCTTCCCTATTTTCCTAAAACTGCTGCTTATACATGACTTTCTCATTAAAGACTACATCCTTAAGATCAAATGATTTTCTTGTTCTTAATACTCCAACATTTATATCCAAAGTCATCACCACCATAACCAATGAAATTACATTTTTTCTAAATTTAGCCTCTATCTTGGTCCTATCATCCTTTTCTATATGGACAAACACCTCACATCCAAAGACTCTAAGAAATGAATAATCAACTTTCTTACCATACCAAAACCTCCTCAGGTATGCCTGCATCCAAGGAAATTGAGGATCCTTTGTTTATCAAGTACACAGTTTTGCTCACCGCTTCTGCCCAAAAATAAAGAGGTAGTCTTGTTTGTAACCTCATGCTCCTAGCATATTCCATTATTTGTCTGTTCATCATTTCTGACAACCCATTCTGCTTCAAAGTTCCCTAAAACCATATTTTTTCCTACGGATTCCATTCTTAGAATAGTAATCATCAAATTCATTGTCATAATACTCCCCTCCAATTATTTGACGTAAGACATTTTATCTTAAAAACCTATTTCATTCTCAACCAAGGCTTTCCATTTAACAAAAGTGTCAAATACATCAAAAAAAATTATAATACAAATAAACCCAAACTTTCCTTGTTGCATCATCAATAAAAGTAACATAATAACTTGAACCCCTAAGAGATGATACCTGAGCCAGCCCCCACACATCAGAATGCACTAGCTCTAACTTACTTTTTTTCTTTATAGGTCCACACCTTGAGAAACCTTACTCGCTTCATTTTCCCATAAAATGCATGTTCCTCATAGAACTCCAAACTTGTTTGTGTATATTCAAGAAAATCCTTCTTTATGATCTTCATGCCCTGATGGCTCATATGACGGAGCCTATAGTGCCACAATGTTGTATATACTTCTGAATCCACAAGATTACAAACATTAGTGTTATAAGTGGATAAATACAAGGTTCTAACCTTCTTACCTCAGTTGCCATCACAAAATCACCCTTGGTAACCTTCCAAGAGTCTGTTGTAAATATCACAGTACAACCATCCACTTCCCAACTGGCCCACCGATATCAAATTTCATTTTAAATTAGGCACATGTATGACATCCTTTAATAACCATGTATTCCCATTCTGCATCTTAACCTGAACAAAACCATTTCCAATTATACTTCAAGGCTCATCATCACCAAGAAAAACATTCCTAAAATTCCCTTGAACATAATCCAAAAAATAATGCCCATGTGGAGTAGCATGGAAAGAATCCCCTGAATCTAAAACCCAAGATTTGGTAATATTGTGCAAATAAAAAATCAAAGCATCCTAACATACACTACCCATTGCCAAATTTTTCTCATTTGTTTCTTCATGTTTTTTCTTCTTTTCCGAAATCTTCCCCAACAATCCTTCTTTGCATGCCCAGACTTTCCACAATGCCAGCATACTATCTTGCTTTTGGATTTTGACCTTTCCCGATCTTTCAATTTTTCCACGGCTTCCTCTATTCTTCTTTCTCCCTCTAGTTTCCACTGTCAAAGCATTCCCTAAAGTAAAATATTCCCCAGAGCTTTTTCTTCACATTTCCTCACTTAGAATCACCCCTACAACATCCTCAAACTTCAACTTTGAGTTAGCTGGAACCAAGTTGCTTACCGTCATTACCAAGCTATTCCAATTCTCAGGTAAAGAGCATGGGATTAATAAAGCCCTAACTTCTTCATCAAAATATATTATAACTGAAGCCATCATATTTACAATCATCTTAAAATCATTTAAAATGATCTGCTACCAAACCATTCTCATAAATATTCATACTAAACAACCTTTTCATTAAAAATATCTTATTAGAGGCATAGGGTTTTTCATACAAAATTTCCTAATGCATCCATCAGTTATTTTGTAGTATTTTCCTTTGAAACATTAAATAATACCAAAGATGTAAGACATGGTCAGATTGTCCCAAGTGCCTTCGTATCTAGAAAATCCCATTCTGAATCCATCATGCTCAAGGTTTTTTTCACCTTCTCAGATGACAGAATATAAAGATCCTTATGATAAATGGTAATATTCCATTTGCATCTTCCAAAGACTGAAATTTTGCCTAATGAATTTATCAACCCTCAATCTTCCATCATCTTCTATAGCTCTCACTAAAGCTAAAAACTTTCTCTTTGATTCAACGCGTTAACAAACCAAACCAAGCTCTAATACCAATTGTTAGGAAAATAAAAGATAAAATATGTAGAACTAATCCCTCACAGAATCACAACAGTAGAAACTAATATGCAGAAAATATTACAGATCTCAAATAAAAGTACAGAATAAATTAACACAACATAAAGAAATATCCTAATTGGATAATGCCCACCATCCACCTCACCTATACACCTCATCTAGCCACCTCACCCTAAGACCTATTCTTAGTATGTTGCCATAACTAACTAAGACCTACCTAAACCCTAAAAATCAAAGCCTACATTCCCTCTAACCACATTCCCACCCGTTAGAAAGGAAGCTTCCATTCTAATCCTGTGGAAGAAAATGAACGAGATCCAAGAAAATCAAGAGGATCTGCCCAGTTTAGTAAACCTAGGAAATCCCACCCTAACCGATGCCGGTTACCCTAAACCACCACCGGTCAACCCAGAACCATCGTCGGTTACCATTTAATCCCCAAAACAACCTTATTTTGAGGTTGGCACATTTCTGAGAGAAAGAGATGAAACCAGAGCTGCATGCAAGTAGAACCAACATTCGTACATGCATCAGAGCATCCACAGCCAAGCACCAGAAGCAATCACAGAGCCATTTTCCTTGCATTCACGGGAGCATCCAGGGAAGTGCCATCACCACACCAAGTTCCTTCCATTTGATCACCCTGCCATTGCCAACCAGACATCAAGCTCATACAACAGTAAGTGTTTTGTTAACCAACACTTGTCCATTGTCATTTTAGTAGACTCTTTTACTTCTGTTATTAGTTTCTACTCCCATTCCCATTCCCCCACCATTTACCTCCATGCAAACTTGACCATTCCTTCACCCACACCATTGAACTACCCATACCCTATTTTAACTATCCCTGAGTATACCTAAGACCTACACAGACCTTCCATTTCCCTTTCCATTTCCATTTAGCCTTAGATCTGTCCCTCACATCAAGTTTTTATTAAGTTTCCTGTACCCCGACCATACCGACGCCGGTTACCCACAACCGTCACCGGTTAACCTAAACCGACATCGGTCATACCAGACCGACGTCGGTCTCTGTGTTTTTACCCTCAGACCAAGAACAGAGCTTAAAACCTCCACCAAATACCCAAAACAGCCTAGAACCAGACCCTGACCAGTACCAGTACTCTGACAGAGACCTTGACCTTCAGATTCAAGTCATAGCTTAGCCTGTTGTGAATGAATTTGCTTATTGTAGTCGAATGAGATACCTAAATCATTTTAACTACAGTAGGATTTCCTTTATTGTTAACATTGAGTTGTTTTAAACAGTGGATTGACAACCATCTAGGGAGTATCACACTTCCCAGATCTAGCATACGCTAGGCAGTCCACTGCATATACTGTTTAACTTTTATTTGGTGGTCTTGTTTTCTATTTCAGGTAGTTCCTCCTAGCCAAAAGGAAGCTCTCATGATCAGCTGTGGATCAAGAAGTCATACGCGTGCAACAACCTACAACCAACATTTTAACAGGTATTCCTCCTAGCCCTTTACCCTTATCTGTTTCGTCAATATTCAAAGAAATGCTCTAGAATCAGGTGAAACATTTTGGCATGCCCGGTGGGACCCATTCGGGGTTCTTTGCATTTCTTCATTTCTAGGTGAAAAGTTGCATGTTTGTTTCCTTTCTAAAAGGTTCTCACATTAAAATTTCTCCCCTGGAATCTTCTCTTCTTCTATTGTCTAAAAGCAATCATATTTTGGTGCTTTAAAATGAACATTTCTTTCCTTTCATTAGTATCGCATTAGTGAAAGAGCATCCCTTCTCCTGTTCATCTTTTTGTGTCATCGAATTCAATATTTCGATTTGGGTTTAAAAATCATTTCATTTCATTCTACTTTTCTGCATTAGCTCACATTAATTGAGGGCAACCTATATGCTGGAAGTCATTCCCAGCTGATGGTTGACAAATGAATCATAGAAAGCACACTTCCTTTCTCTCTCTCTCTCTCTGAGTCTTACCAAACATCACAAATTCAAAAATATACACATTCTTAAACAACATCTTTCCTGGAAAGCCTGTCAGGTGATCACACTGATCAGAGGATTGGCAGGTACTCCCCAGCTCGCTACTTCTGTCGAGTCATACTTCAGAGGATGCCCCCCCACCATAACATACCTGAAACCTCTCCTTGTAGATCTCCTTCTTCGTAGGAAGCCTTCCTCACCAAAAATTCTATTCTAAAGTTCATGAGTCAGTCCTTAATAGCATAAGCTGAACAAACATAATAGAAAAAGCACTCTTAGGATCATATTTTTCTTAGTGTTTCTGCTTGGCTTGCATTTTGAGGTGAGAGGACACGTTCTTCATTTTTTATTTCTCCTTGCATGCTCCTCATCATAGTTGGTGTATTCCAGCTTCATCTGAGTGTGCCTGGACCCTATTTTCATCATTCTCAGAATTCTGGGTTTGATTCCATATCTTGATTTTAACTCACAACCACCTTTTCTTCATCTCTGTTTCAATTTCACAGTAACCGGTGTCGGTCCAGTGACCATCGTCGGTTACCCTCTGACCGTCATCAGTTTTACCCAACCGGCATCGGTTTACTATTCTTTTGGTTAACCTACCCAAAAGGACACCTGCTTCACCTTCTTTGTTGTTCAGAGTCTCTGTCACTCTCATCATATTCACTTCCTGGTAAATTCATCAGCATCTTATCTACTTAGCAGATTGTTAGCCTTTTGCCTTGTTTTGACAAACTGTCCATTTTCCACAGTGACCGACCATGGTTACCTGTGACCGGCGTCAGTTTACCCTAACCGGCATCGGTTAGCCTGTTCAAATTTCCAGCTGACATTTTATACCTAATCCACCTACCACCACCTATTTTTCCTATCTTTGTTGTATTTCTGTGTCATTTACAGAAAGTAGTCCTACCACGTCAGTACTTGTTCACATGGTGCTGACGCGTAGCCAAGAAAATGCCCTCATATTCCATGCTAGTTGTCAACCACTCCCACCTAGTCCTTCACCACCTTCTATTTTATCACCCATGGATCCTACCCAACCTATCACTATCGCCACAGGGGATGAGGAGTTCACACGACTCCTTGACCAGAACCCTGCTGCCTTACAGTTTTATCTTTCCCACTCATCCACTCGAGATGCCTCGGGTCAGTTGATATATGACATGCCCGTATCTATCCCCCTGACACTCATTCCTACTTCTGCGTCAGCCCCTTCTAGCTCCGCGCTACCCCACCTACCTTGCCCCCAGTCATTTCACAGCTAGGCCCTATACCTGCTATGACCACCACATCTGCCACATCTATTGCACCCGCCACATCCACTATACCTTCACCAACCACCCAGAACATAACCTCATCCACACCTATTGTCTCACATATACCCATAGCTACACAACCACCCCCAGTGTCGGTGACCCCTACCCCTTTTCAAAACATTGTCCTTTCTATTCCACAGTCCTTAGCCCCCATTGCTACTAGGGTCACCACGACCCTTCCACCTCCATATACGTACTATCAGCAGCCTCCCATTTCATCTATCATTCATTCTGGGTACGTACCCCCTATTTCACTCCCTCCTTCTCAATCTACCTATATGGCATCACCATATACTGGAATGCCACCTCCATCATATGTCCAACACCAACCTCTCTTATGCTACAGGAGGTACCCATCCATCACAACCTACCAATGACCTAATCAAGTTAATGATGGACAAGATGCAGACATTGGAGGCATCAGTTTCTGGCACACACAACTCTCTCACCTATGATGAGATTTGTAATGAGCCCATCCACCCATCCATTCCTATTCGTCCATATCCCATGTACATTGGGAAATGCCTAAATTTAACCACTTCAACAACAAAGAGGACCCGCAACAACATTTGTGGTCTTTCAAACATGGGTGTTATCTGATCACCCATGATGATGCTTTGCTCCTGAGGACCTTTCCCATGTCTCTGACCGGGCCCGCATTAGACTGGTATAGTGGGTTACCTAGACATTCTATCTTCTCATTTAATCAGGTAGCCCAAGCCTTCTTGGATCACTTCTCCATCAATGTTGTTAAGAAGGTTACCATGACTGACCTCTACTCTACGCGTCAATATGATGATGAATCTATCACAGATTTTGTCACTCGTTGGCGTAGCCTGATCAATCAACTCACATTCCAACTACCACAAACCAAACTCATAGAGCTCTTCACGTGGGCTTGTGCTAGACATATCTCACCAACCCTGCAGGTGCAGACTTTCTGAACCTTTGATGAGGCATTCACCATGGCACGAAAGCTAGAGATTCAGGCCATCGAAGAAAAGAAAATTCAACTATGCAATAAGAACTTGGCATTTAAGTCAAATGATACCTCTTCTTCTTCGAAACCACAAGAATAATTATTCAAAAGCCAAGGGAACCGCTAACGCAGTGGTACTCAAGGCTGGCCCAGCTCATCCCTCAAATCAGGCTAACCCCTCATCTAATCTTTCTCCCGTCCAGACTTTTCAATTCAGACGAGAACAATGGAAATACACCCCAATTGGGGAGCCTTATTCTTCTGTCTTAGAAAATCTCATTAAAGCTGGGGCCATCACCCTTCCTCCCATAAAACCACACACTGGTTTTGATCCTGCTCGCCCCACACCCATGGTACAAAGAGCATGACTTCTGCAACTATCATCGGTAAAAGGTCATAGTGATGGAAATTGCATCACTTTCAAGAACATTGTCCAAGAAATGCTCGAGAAAGGTGAGTTAACCTTGGATAATCCTAATGCACCTACCAATCAAAACCTACACATCTTCAAGAAACCATTTCCTAATCATGCCCCTTCTTCTGATCAAACTGGAGAGACCTCAACTCATGATAGCCATACCCGTGAGGTCCATGCTATTTTCAGTGATGCACCAGTTGCTTCCCAATTACCTCATATTCCTTCCATAGAGGAAATCCTAGCCCGAAGTCCTCCACCTACACTTGAACCCACTTCACCTATTCCTCCACCCACAGAGGAACACCCTTCATCTCCTCCCTCACCTGTGAAGGAGCCTTCTGTTAACATCGAGACCATTTCACCTTTGGCTTCTCCACCTAGAGAGCCATCACCCGCAGTACCTCTCCGACCCATGGAAGATGCTTGTTTATCTCCTCCACCCATAGAGGAGCACCCATCATCTCCTCCACCTATCAAAGATCCAGTAGAAATGCCTTTGCCTCTAGGTGACCATTCTCCATCAGCTACCCAAGATCCTGTGGACTTACTTTCGGCTCTCTTACCCACAGAAGCTGAAGCTAGCAAATTCCCCATTTCTAAGACACATTTTATGGGAATCACCATTGGATCCTCATCAACCTCACCCACTGCAGTGCCATTCTCATGCTTAGCTGACCACCTAGATTATGTGGATAGAGCCTTACTTTGGGGGCATCTTCTACTTCCTGTCTCAACACAAATGCAGATGTCACTCGCTGACACTTCCACTATCTATCCAAAAATATTTGGCCAATCAAACCAAACACAACCACAACTATCACAAATTCCCCCATGATACCACTCATGGCTCAACTCACACCTCTACCCATAACTCAACATGCTTCTACATCCAAACCTACACCTACATCATCTTCCTTGCCTAAACCTATTACTACCTTAGGGGTCATCCCAATGGCCAGCCTTACTCATCCACCCATCAAATTAGATTTAGCTACATCCTCCAAAGCTAACACCAAACTTAATCTGGCCCCCAAACAGAAGAACCAATCCCCTAGATCTCATACCCCAACCTCACCGATCACACCTTCATCACCTTCACCCCTTCCATCCATCTTAGGACCTCACCCTTCTAGCCTGGTTAAGAAACCTCCACCCACCAGTAAACTAAAAACACAGCAGCCCATTCCTCCCTCGCAAACCTCTAACATACCCAAGCACCTGACACGACTTCCACCCACACCTGCAACATTTTTACCACCCATACCTCCAATACCATCGATAACTTCTTCACTACCCATGACACTTCAGTCTCTTTCCCTCACACCTCCTGCATGACCCGTGCCATCTACCTTCACAACACCTCAGTTATCCCCATGGGTAACTCACCCTCTTCCACCATCCACTTTTCCCTCTAGATCTCATGTGCCCATATCACCTTTACCCAAGAAGGTGCAACCTAAAGACAAAAATCTGCTACCCTCCAATAAGGTAGTCAAACCAACCACACACTCTCTTGCCAGTTCATCTACCATGCCCCTACCCAAGCAAACACGACCAACACCTAAGACCACACCAGCACCTAAAACCATAGCTCGACCCACTCCCCCTCTTGCAAAGACCCTTCCTATACAATCAGCTGCACCTACACCCAAACCCACCTTCACTTCCCATTGTGATCCACTAGTGGGATCCTATGCCAAAATCTTAACCAACCTCCTTGAAACTTTTGTCATCACATTACCACCTCTCAGACCTTATGACCCACTCAAACCCAAACCAAAGGGGTTTGACGACACCAAAATTTGTGCCTACCATCGTGTGCCAGGGCACGATGTAGAGAACTATAAGGCTTTGAAAACTGTTCTTATCCAGTTGTGTCCTCCTGAAGAAAACTTTGACGATGATGACCTTCTCGATGAGGACCCCATTTCACCAGCACCCATTTCCACAGTTCTTCCCTCATTGCCTACTCAGTGACCAAGACCTCCACCCCCACAACTCTTAGAGCCACCCCCAAGATTTGAAATTAACATGGTTTGCATCAGAGAACTTGCCAAACCTCCACCCAAATGTCGGTGTGCCCAACTCATCTCACAAGGTTCCTTCCCGCCACTTGGCTTTTTCCCTTCTTGTCACTATACCTTTCATGGCTCACCTACTTCACCTACCTCCCACCTCAAATCAACATGATCCATGTTGCTACCCATGCTCAGAAGGAAAAAGGCAAGGAAAAGGCAACCGACCCACCAACCAACCCTATACCCAACATACCATCTGCACCCACACCTAAAGTCACTATCCGTGGCCCCACATATCCTATTTCTAATGGGGTTACACATCGCACGATGCTCAAACAATTACACCAATCCCCCCTCAAAATGTCCCTATATGACCTCATCCAAACCTTGGAATCCCATCGTCAAGCTCTCATGGAGGTCCTTCAATCTATTGAGGTCTTACCCAATGATCCTACACCCGTAGCCTCCATTATTACACCCCATCATGTAGCCTCTCTCACCAAATTACCATCTTCTTCTACACCTCCACCTACTCACCAAGTAGCCACACTCAGCTTCTCAGATGAAGAGATCACACCGCACCAAACCGATGACCCAGATCCAGCTCTTTTCATCTCTGTCCACATCGATGATATCCATGTATGATGTGTTATGATCGATGGGGGGCACTAGCATTAATATCATCTCCTCCCATGCATTCGACCAAATGTGCATACCTGACAATTACATGCATAAACATCCCGTCATGTTGCATTCATTCAATGATGCTATCACCTCTACACTTGGCACCATCATCCTCCATGTTTTGCGTGGGCCCCCGTACTATTCTAGAGTTATTTTATGTCTTGGAGGGGGAATTTCAATATAATATGTTGCTTGGTAGACCCTGGATTCATGTCATGGGTTGTGTTCCTTCCACTTTGCATCGTTGTGTAAAGTTTGAGCATGAAGGACACACCTATACCATTCTGGCTGACCCATCACCTTTCAAAACTTGCAACATGCTTTACCAACCCAATGATGTGCTTATACCCATTAAAGCATCTACCTCCATGACCACTACCTCTTCACCTACACCTCCACTCACCAGTGCCACCGCTACCTCAACCGCACCTACATCCTCCATTCCTACCACTGCCACAACCTCCACGGCCAAACCGTCAGCCTCCCAATCAGCTGGCTCCACCTCGAGTCAACCTCTAACACATCATCTATCCCAGCTACCCACATATCGACCACCGATCCCTTAGAAGGCATTTTTCAATGCCTCACTCTGGGGGAGTATCACCTATATAGTGTCAACACATTCCTTACTCCACAAGAGTATGGAAGTCTTCACCAACACCCTCGCTATGATCACCACATAGGAGAGCACCTCCTTTATGGTCCTCCCCACCTTCGTACCAATCTCACCTATGGGGGACTTGATACTACCACTTATACACCTGAACCACCATCACAAACCCACCCATTTTCTACCGACCTCCAGTCACTCACCAATCACCATTTCACCCACACCTTCCTGCACCGATGTGCATGGAAGGGTTTTGGTTTTGGATTTTATGAGCAAGGCCGCCATACTATTATTCCATGTACTACCCACAAACATAATGACCATAGTGGTATCGGCTTTGCTGAACCACCTACCAAGAAGGCCCGCATTGAACTCATTGAGGACATCAACCCTTCTCCACCTTCTTCACCCACTCCACCTTCTTCACCACCATCACCACCTTCACCGACAGAGTCGATGGATCCAGAATCCATTCCTCCTAACTTTTTTTTTTTCATAAACACCATTTCCTTGGGGCCTCTGACTTATCAACGTGAGGGTGAGGCTCCCTCATCTCTTCCCTTCCTGTATCCTGAAATGATCGATGATGATACACCTTCGATTAACATCGTTCAATGTCAGGATGATGAATCTATACTCACCTACCTTGGTGCAGAAGACTCATATATTCATCGGTCGTTACCATCTGAGATGCAAACCATGTTGAATGAATCGACTATCGAAATCAACATTCATACTCAGGATGACCCGCACATTCTAAAGATGGACAATCTTTAGATACTGCTGAACAGGAAGCCATCACTTCTTTTCTCAAAAACCATAACCATGCTTTCACTTGGTCTTACATAGACATGCCTGGTATTGACCCCACCATAGTGGTCCACAATATCGTAACCATTCCCGATGCCAAACCCATAAAACAAAAGCTGAGGAAAATGCACCCTCGCATTGCTCTTCTGGTCAAAGAAGAACTTCAGTGCCTTCTTTTGTTTCCTTCATCTTACCCATTGATTATCCTTGATGGATTTCTAACATTGTCCCTATCACTAAGGTGACAGGGGGACTCTGCATTTGCACAGATTTCTGTGACCTCAACCTAGCTTGCCCAAAAGATGACTTTCCTCTACCTGGTATTGACCAACTGGTTGACCTTACCACTGGTCACGAGATGCTATCACTCATGGATGGTTTCTTGGGTTATAACCAAATCTTGCTTGCCCCAGAGGATCAACACAAAACCACATTCATCACCCCTTGGGGGACCTTCTGCTATCGAGTCATGCCTTTTGGCCTTAAAAATGTTGGTGCCACATATCAGTGGGCTATGACTTACATCTTCCATGACATCATGCATCGTATATTGGAAGATTACGTGGATGACCTCCTTGCCAAATCTAAACACCGCTCTGAGCACCTCGCCATCCTAAAAACCATCTTTGACCACCTCATTAAATATTGTGTTCACCTTCAGCCCAAGAAGTGTGTCTTCACGGTTCTCTCAGGAAAACTCCTGGGATTTATCATCTCCTTATGTGGTATAGAGGTTGACCCTGCTAAAGTCAAGGCCATTCTTGAAATGCCTCCACCCACTAATCTTAGGCAACTCCGTAGCCTGCAAGGTAAGTTGCAGTCTATTCACCATTTCATTTCACAATTGTCTGATCGGTGTCAACCATTTCATCATCTTCTCAAGAAGGATGTCTCCTTTAAATGGGATGATGACTACCATAAAGCTTTTGAAGCCTTAAAACAATACCTTCTCCAACCACCCGTACTCATTCCACCTAAAGATGATCAACCCTTCTACCTATACATCTCTAGCTACCGATCACTCCTTGGGGGCCATGCTCGCTCATCGCGATGAACAACACAGGGAGTAGGTGGTTTATTACATAAGCCGTACTCTTTTGGACTATGAAACCCGATACACCCATGCCAAAAAAAACTTTCTTAGCCTTAGTTTTTGTTGCCACAAAACTCCGCCATTACCTACTCAACCACAAAACCTATGTTGTGACCAACACCGACCCCTTACACTTCATGTATGCCAAACCTTACCAAAATCAACGAGCTGCATGCTGGCTTATGCTTCTGGCTGACCTCGACCTTGAATTCACCCATCAAAATTCCATCAAGGGCCAAGCTATCACTGACCAATTGGCTGACGCACCTATTTCTGGGGACCAACCCTCTAACTTTGACTTTCCAGATGAGTCAATTGCTACCCTTTCCCTGGACGAACCCGCTTACCAAATGACACTCTTCTTCGATGGTTCCAAGTGTCAGCGTGGGGGTGGGGCTGGTGTTATCCTCATTCCACTTGATGGTGAACCCATGCCTTTATCTTTCAAACTTGATTTTGATTGTACAAACAATATTGTTGAATACGAAGCACTCGTATTAGGTCTCCAAGCTGCCTATGCCTTAGATGTTAAGTCAATCAACATCTTTGGTGATTCTCAATTGGTCGTAAACCAAGTCAATGGTATATACCAGTGTCGTAATGAGATACTTCAAAAGTATAAACATCATGTGGACATACTTTTGACCACCTTTGACCGTTACACCCTTCAAACTGTCCCACGTTCAACCAACAAATTGTAGATACCATGGCCTGCTTGGCTTCTCAAATACCCACTTCACCCACCGATTCTAAAATATTTGTCACCATACAAAGACTCCAATCACCCTCTTACTTACCTCATGAAGTTTACTCTATCGGAACCGTTGCTCCTGACCCGAGTGACCTTTGGTATAAACAATACTCAGACTATCTTTCCCTCTCCATCTTGCCTCCCGACCTCACTCGTAATGGACAACGTGCCTTTCTTAAAAAGGTCTCTCATTACGTCATCATGGGTGGCCTCCTCTATAAGCGTGGCTTTGATGGTATTCTCTTACGGATGCCTTACAAGTTCTGAAATTCCTTATACCATTAAGGAAGTTCATGATGGCATATGTGGAGGTCACTTCAGTGGCCTTGCTGTTGCTAAGCGTATTCTTCACCTAGGCTATTACTGGCCGACCCTTAACCATGATTGTTGTGATTATGTTAAGCATTGTGTAAAATTCCAACAACATGCCAATCTTCATCATACACCCAGTCATGCTTACAGGTCACCCGTGACCTTTGGCCCTTCTCTCAATGGGGTTTGGATCTTGTTGGAGAAATCAATCCCCATTCTTCCCAGCGACATCAATGGATCATCACCACTACCGAATATTACACCAAATGGGTTGAAGCCATACCTCTCATCTCCATGAAAGCTGAGAAAATATGTGAGTTCATCAATCATCACATCATTTATCACTTTGGTGTTCCCACATTGCCTCATCACTGATAACGGAAAACAATTCAAAAATAAAACCTTGCAGAAACTTTGCGATGCCTTCGGTATTCAACTAAGTTTCTCATCACCTTATTACCCACAAACCAATGGCCAAGCTGAATCCACTAATAAAACCCTAAACAAAATTCTCATGAAAGTGGTTAACGATACTGGGAAGGACTGGCATATGCACATTCCTTTCACCCTATGGGCATACCGCACTAGTATTCACACTTCCACTGCTGCCACACCTTTTTCTCTGGTCTACGGTACAGAGGTTGTTCTGCCTCTCGAAGTCCAGATTCCATCACTTCATATTTCTCTTCATGACATGCTCAATGATGATGACTTTTGCCAGGACCGTTTAGCACAACTTGAGTTATTAGACGAATGTCATCTTAATGCTCTTGACCATCTTCAAGTTTACCAAAAATGTATCAAACGTGCCTATGAAAAACGTGTCCATGAACGAACCTTCCAAGTCGGTGACCTTGTCCTGAAAGAAAATCAACATGTAACCAAAGCAGAAAAAAGTAAACGGGGAAAATTTTCTCCTAATTGGCTTGGACCATACATCGTGACTCATACTTATGGATCAGGTGCTTATCGTTTATCTTCACTCGATGGTAAACCTGAACCTGAGCCCCTTAATGCCTTGCATCTTCGACCATTCTACTGTTGAATTTCAGTCCTACCTCACCTTCTGCCTCTTTTCATGCTCATCCCTTGAGCACTTTTCACTTCCCTCCTTTCACTATGCCACCCCCAATGATTAAACAAGAATCATGTGCGTACCCATCACTCTTTTATCTTCTCTTAAATATGTGTACCATGGTGCTGCACATGGCATGATTCTCATGGATACTTTTCATCTGCTTTCAGATGAGATCCCATGGTCATTTCACCTTGCTTTCTGAACAAGAATCCTGATTCTTCACCTTAGTCTTGTCCATGACTTAAAATCCTACATGGGATCCAACTCCTTGAGTCAAACTTCCAATAAAAGATGACTCCCTCAAAAGGACATCTTTCTCTCTACATCTCTGCTATAAATAGACTGCTCCCTCGAAGGACAGCTATGTAAAGCCTACTTTAAAAAAAAAAAGAAGAATCTGAAGCTTCCCGCATCGATCAGCTTCGCGAAGACCTCAAGGAGTTAATTTCCTCATCCCATATAGACTTCCCACATCGATCAGTCTATCCCAAATACAAGTCAAACAGAAAACTTTTTCATCATGGACTTGTTCATTGTGATCTTGGATCTCTTGCCAAAAGGCATGCTACCAAATACCATATAAACTAACCACTTTTCACCCTCTCACCATTCACATTTTCATTCCCTACCGCCTCAAGGGACCTACTGGAACCGTGACATTTGGTGATCATGTGACTACTCTTCACCTTTAGAATAATCAATCATGCAATGTCTTTAGGGTCTTACGTTCACTAGCCTATCTAAGGTATGATCCAACTGTTATGATCCTTACCAATCAGGTGGCTCTCTTGCCTCCTCTTATCTTTTAACTTCTTCATTACGTGATTGATCATCTCATACAGGACTAGCCCCTCGATGCTTATCTCTGGGAAATTTTCCTCTTTCACCATAATCAACTTAATATAACCCATACCTATTTGCCCACAATTCAACCACACCTAAACCAAAACCTAGACTCAATCATGCCTATAAACTACCAACTCATTCTCATACCTCCTCACATTTTTCCCTAGCTTATGGGAGAACTACATCGGCCTGAGGTCCCTTTTCACCAGGACTATGTAGGCAGCACTTTGAGGGCATGGGGCCCTTGGAGGTTAGCTCGGCCACTCTCTACCCTAACCAATTCCCCTTTCCTTTTCCTAAAATCACATTCTACCCTAGTTAGTTTCCTTTTTATATCAATAATTGGAAATTAAAATCAAACCAACAATAATTGCTTCACATCTTTACCATCCTCATTCATACATTCATTATGTCTACCTTTTCTTTACCATTATCATGCATGTTACTATCAAAACATCTCAACATGTGACTTATATCATCATTAATTACACAAATTAATGAATTACATACTCAACCCATTTCAACTCAACCATCTATAAACCAACCTGACTCCATCCATGCCTATGACCTGACTCAACCATGCCTATGACCTAACTCCAATCCATGCCTATGACCTAACTCAATCCATGCCTGACTCAACCATGCCTATGACCTAACTCCATCCATGCCTATGACCTAGACTCAACCCTGCCTATGACCTAACTCCCATACCTATGCCTAACCACCATCCATGCCAACTTGACTCAACCATGCCTATGACCTGACTCAATCCATGCCTATGACCTGACTCCACCATGCCTAACACACCTATCATGAATCCATCTATGAATAACACTCAAAATTCTATCAACACAGATACATCATCACCAAATCATCCATCTCATCATATAAATATGTATCCATACAATATACACTGATATCAAATAATATATAACAAATCTCTCAAAACTCTCATATACAGCCTCACCATCTTAGCACGCAGGCCGGTATATGATCAAAAATATACAAAAACTCTCGTACACATCCTCACTCTCTTCGGCACGTAGGCCAGTATATATCAAAAATGAATAAATACATCAAAAAGGAGTGACATACATCAGGCATCATCCTGCCAGATATCCTCCATATCGGTCTCTCCTATGTCTCCTCGGCTCCTATCTGATGGCCTGATAACATCTCACCACCTCTCATGGGGCAGTGGTTGGGTCCCTGCTGGTACATCACCTGGGGCTGGCCTCCGTGAACTAGTGGCCTCACCCTGATCCTGTCTTGGGCTCGATGGCCCCCTGTGCTCTCCACACTATGGGTGCAGGATCGGGTCCTCTCACTCGAGGCCTGTTGTGCCCTGTACTCTCTGTAGGATAGAAAATCTATCCCTGTTGCCATCAACTGATCCTGATAATACTGGCCTCACCTAGGGCATCCCATAACCTGGATATGGGTACTGTCTGTGGTGGCCCCATCGGCCTCTGCCCTATGTACCTATCCTGTGGGACCCTGTCCCACCCCTGCCTGTGAACTGGGACCCTGTCCCAGTGCCTGTGGTGGCCCCATCAGCCTCTGACCCTATACCTAGGCCTGTAGTGCCTCAATCTATGCCTGTGTAGTGGCCAACTGGCCCTGCAAACCTGTAACCCATGTGCCTGTAGAGTGGCCACCTGCTCATCATCTCCATCTCCATCTCCACCCTAGGCCATCTGGGCCTGTAGACTGGCCACCTGTGCATGTAGCGTGTGGCCACCTCCACCTCTGAACCTGCCAACTGCCCCTGTACCATCCCCAACTGTGTAATCAGGGTCACCACCTACCCCTGTAGGGTGTCTCTCTGCACCAGTGATGGTGGCTAAATCTTGGCTACCCTGGCCTGGGAGGTACTGCTCATAAATGTGCCACCCACCACTATCTATACCTATCAGTCACCCCGGCATCATCGATATGCTGGTCTATAACCTGCTCCTCCTCCCCTATAGGTACTGTCGGTTATGGTAGTGGTAGTGGTCTCTCCACATCATCTCTCTGGTACTGTGGGAAGGGTGGGGGTATGTCCTGTGGTAGCCCAAACTGTCGTCTAACCCTATCTACTGGGATCATCTCGTGCTCCCCTGCACGACACCCCTCAATCCATCTGAGTATCTGCAGGCCATCTAACTCATCGGCCATCTATCTGTATGAGGGATAGCCCACATACGGTCTCCAAATAATGTCCACACCGGACAATCCCTCCAGTAACCACCTGTAATAGGCTACATCATGTGTAACCCTTCCTACTCGATGCTCTCCCATCACTGGCACCCATCACCTGTAGCCCACTCTAACAAACCCAGGCTCAAATGCATCACCTGGGGCATACCAATCGGGTGAACACACACAATGTGCTTGTAGGCCCAACAGTGAAGAATAAATGTGCAGCATAAACTGAACCTACGGAGCCACCCATATGCCCATAGCTCTCTATATAACTACACTAGGAATGTTGGTGCCCATGCAAAGCAGGTCTTATCCATCATCATATCATGTAACACCCCCATCAGTGATCATGGGAATCTCCCACCCTCTACATCTGGCAGTGCAAAACAACAAACTGCCTCCATCAATAACACTACTAGCCTCATCTCCTCTGGACAGGCTAGGTACATCTCTCCATAACTCAGGCTGGCACTGTGGAATGTCATCTCCACCTAGTCCCTCACCAAATACCATCAACATCAACTCCTCAGATGCCTCTGAGGAGATCGAATATACCTGCATCCCCAATATAGGTAACCGTAGGATCCTGTACACGTCCTCCAGGGTGACTGTCATCTCCCCCGTCGGTAGGTGGAACGTGTTGGTCACTGAATCCCATCTATCGATGAGAGTGACCATCAAACTCAGCTGCCAGACTACATGTTGGTAGCATCAGACCCCAATCAGGCCCACATCTATGACATGCCTCCACTCCTCGACTGTCGCCGCCTCAAACTCTCAATAGCAGGGGTGGCACCCTGTCTCTCATCCTCAACTGATCTCTCACCTGCATCCAATCAAAAAAACATCACATTAATTTCACCTTAATCATAACCACAATCCCACTCGACACCTCACCTTTACCTACCACCCTACCTCTCTTTCCCTAGACCTCCTTACCTTCGTATCACATCTTCTATCTACCCACCCCAACCCTAATCCACTATCATTCACCCTTACCTATTTTTACCCCTTACCTATGTTATGCTTTTCCCCAAAACATCTCCTACTTCCCACTACCTATCTCACCCACCCAACTTAGGTCACTTTTGGCCCCTTTTCCCCCATAAATTATGACCAGTCCCGGTTACCCCTAACTGACCCCGGTCCCCCATAAACCGGCATCGGTCACCTATTTCGTGACCGATACCAGTTCGGCACCACCGATGTTGGCTAGCCTTCGACCGACGCCGGTCACTATCACTGTCAAAAATTATGACGTCCAAACCCCCCTTCTTCCTAAAAACTTCCTTTTTCTCCCTTCTACCCACCCAACCCTACCCAAATCCCCCCTCCACCCTTCCCCACCCCTCCATCACCCAATCACCTCTCTCCTCATTCCTATTTAACTCGATTTTCCCTCCCAAAATTCAAACTTCATTTTCCCCCCCAAACCCATTTTTCCCCACCCGACCTCTAAATCAATCTAACTCACAAAACAAAGAAAAGGGATTGACTCTTACCTCATCATGCTTTCCACCCATGGTGGCACGTCAGGCCACTACACCGGTGGTCCACCCGACCCCTCTCCTACCTCTGCCATCACCCAATCAACTATCTCACCTCCAACCAACTGAATCAATCAATCTGATCTTGTGGACCCACCTATCATCTGCCAATCACCCGCTACACCACTCGCCAACTCAGCTCTCTGTTCTACACAGACGCTTTCCACTTTTCTCTCTCTCACCTGTCATTTTCCCCAATTTGGTAAAAGACAAATGATTTAAAAAACATGGAAAATTTTTTCTTTTTATAACCTACCCGACTTGACCGCGTGATGGTTTTACCTTGACCGACATCGGTCCTGTGCCCTAGCTTACCATGGTCGGTCCATTGCGACTGGCATCGGTTCATTTAAACCGTCATCGGTTATCCTACTTAGTCTTTTTCCTACCCCCTACCCCCAATTTTTGACCTACATCCTTTTTACCTTACCCACACCTGACTTGGACACTTCACTTTATCCTCCTGACCTCATCCTTTACTACCTCACCTCATCCTCATTTGGGGACTCATTATTTTACCCATACCTCGGCCCTACCCATGCCATGACCTAGTTACTTGGACCTGGAACATTTCTAGTGACCTGTGACCTCATGTGCTCACTATACCTTGTGGCATTGTTACCTGTGTTGATAGACATACTGACCTTACCTTGCCTCTTTCCGTGACCATTTATCCTGACCCAACCTTTGGTGTACCGGAACATACCTAAATGTTCCTGCACCTGACCTGCATCGTGTTTCCTGACCATATCCTATACCTTGGATACCAGAATCACCTCAACCTTGTTTGGATAAACCTATCAACCTTAGACAATGTAGAGTTTTCCTACTCTTCAACTTGGTACCGTGCTGCAGTTTATATGTGTGCATGCATTTGACTGTTACTACCTTTGACCCTGACCCATTACCTAGATTACCTGATTAGACCATTTCCCCTTTTTACCCCTGTTGCCCACCTTTCTCTTCATCACATTCACCTTTTATCAAACCACTCACCTGATTCTACCTTCTACCTCATCAGTTCCTGGTTTGAGGGGGATCACCTTCACCCACACATGGGGCAACCACATCTTATTTTTGTCAGTGTCGCTTACCAATACAAGCTACACAACAAAAAGGGGCAAAATGTAGACACCAAAATTGGGTCACACTCCCCTTGGTCCCTCGAAAAAATAACCAACTCGAACACACTCACCTAACCATGGCCCCTTTCACCCCACTCTAATATTAATTTAATTAAATTAATTCATGATCTCATAATATCTATTATTTAAAATATCCTAATTGGATAATGCCCACCATCCACCTCACCTATACACCTCATCTAGCCACCTCACCCTAAGACCTATTCTTAGTATGTTGTCCATAACTAACTAAGACCTACCTAAACCCTAAAAATCAAAGCCTACATTCCCTCTAACCACATTCCCCCCGTTAGAAAGGAAGCTTCCATTCTAATCATGTGGAAGAAAATGAACGAGATCCAAGAAAATCAAGAGGATCTTCTCAGTTTAGTAAACCTAGGAAATCCCACCCTAACAGACACCGGTTACCCTAAACCACCAACGGTCAACCTAGAACCGTCGTCGGTTACCATTTAATCCCCAAAAAAACCTTATTTCTAGGTTGGCACATTTTTGAGAGAAAAAATGATGAAACCAGAGCTACATGCAAATCAAAACCAGCATTGTACACGCATCAAAGCATCTACAGCCAACACCAGAAGCAATCACAGAGCCACCTGCATTCATGGGAGCATCTGGGGAAGCGCCATCACCACACCAAAGCTCCATCCATCTGACCAACTGCCATTGCCAACCAGACATCAAGCTCATACAACAATAAGTGTTTTGTTAACCAACACTTGTCCATTGTCATTTTAGTAGACTCTTTTACTTTGTTATTAGTTTCTACTTGCATTCCCATTCACCCATCATTTTCCTTCATATAAACTTGATCAATATTCACCCATACCATTAAACTACCCATACCCTACTGATAACTATCCTTGAGCACACCTAAGACCCACACAGACCTCGTCATTTCCCTTTCCATTTCCATTTAGCCTCAGATATGTCACCCCACCAAGTTTTTATTAAGTTTCTTGTACCCCGACCATACCGACATCGGTTACCCACAATAGTCACCGGTTAACCTAAATCGAACACCGGTCATACCAAACCAATGTCGGTCTCTGTGTTTTTACCCTCAGACCAAGAACAGAGCTTAAAACCTCTACTAAATACCCAAAATAGCCTAGAACCAAGACCCTGACTAGTTCCAGTAATCTGACAGAGATCTTGACCTTCAGATTCAAGCATAGCTTAGCCTGTTGTGAATGAATTTTCTTATTGTAGTTGAATGAGATACCTAAATCATTTTAACTACAGTAGGATTTCCTTTATTGTTAACATTGAGTTGTTTTAAACAGTGGATTGACAACCATCTAGGGAGTATCACACTTCCCAGATCTAGCATACGCTAGGTAGTCCACTGCATATATTGTTTAACTTTTATTTGGTGGTCTTGTTTTCTATTTCAGGTAGTTCCTCCTAGCCAAAAGGAATCTCTCACAATCATTTGTGGATCAAGAATTCATACGCGTGTAACAACCTTCAACTAGCATTTTAACAGGTATTCCTCCTAGCCCTTTACCCTTATCTGTTTCATCAATATTCAAAGAAACGTTCTAGAATGAGGTGAAGCAATTTTACAAAACCATTGGTATCAAAACTATGGGCCAAAACCATCCCATAAACCTATGGGTCAAAATCCCTCCCATATGAGAAAAGCACGTTTCCTGGTATATTGGGCATGTTTTTTCAAGGCCAAAAAAATTCTCGAGGGTTGCACCCTCGAACCTCGATGAGACAACTGTGGAAAGTGTACAGTCTTCAATACTTTCACACATGAAAATAGGCTCTCAACCTAGCAGCCCCATGCAATGGAATGATTCAAAATATAAATATATAGATTAGGTGGGAGAAAAATGATGAGGAATCTCAAGGACATGGAGGCCATACCCAGGTACCAAAAATGAAGTAAATGGAGGTATGGAGGCTCATTCCTTCTTCCACAAGGTAGGGTATAATGGAGCATGTTTTTTACAAGTCTCCCTGTCACTCTTTTAGGTGCAATGATGATTCTCGTGGGTACTTGGAGCATGGATTCAAGATTTTCCTTCTCTCTCTCTCATATATTCTTGATATTTCTGTAAAGGAGGGGCATTTTAAAAGTAGTTGGACAATTTGCTCCATGTTCCTCTCTTTCTTTCTTATTTTCAGGGTAGAATAGAGTTTCAAGCCTCCATTTTTGGCTATGTAATAGTGAATCATGTCTTTTATCAGCATTCTGATGTATTATGCATACTCCAGGAGCAATAAAACTTGTGTTTTTTTATGGTTTCTCAATCCTTTGCATGATTGTTATTGTTTTATCTTGTCTTTCATCACATTTCAGGTATGTTTTGCATTTTTTTTTTCGATTGAATGCTAAATGTTTTTGTTATTAGTGGAGGTGGTGTATTATGTGTATCTTGGATTTTGATGCTTTTCCATCCTCTCCATGTTCACATTTCTCCATTTCCATGCATTGTGAGTTGTTCAACACCCCCTTCTTATGGTGTTATCACCTTTGTAGTGTAGGATTTATCCTTTTCACCCTTTCTCCTTCTCCTTGTCTCCTTAGAAGCCATAGATTAGGATTAGATAGGTGTTTTTCTTTCATCCAGATTAGTTTAGTGTTAGAATTAGGTAAAGGAACCATCCATCTCTGGAGGGCCATCTCAAGTTCGCAAGTCCCACAACTGAGAGATGGCCCAATGTTAGAAAAAAGTAGGGATCTACCATTGCCATATCACAGGGTACTACTTTTTTGTTATAACTGGTATGAGAGCATGATTTGAATGCTGAGGAAGAGTATTTTAGGTTTAGTAATTATTTAGAGCATGTGTACAAGATATTAGAGCCAAAGAAATATCTAGAAGAAGAAGATAGAGCAAGTCTGATGCCCTAAGGTTTGAGCTAGGGTTTATGAGTTGAATAAGTGATCTCCATCAATTGTGGAAGTAGAAAAATAAGAGATCAAACATCTTTAGGTGGTTGAGTTGGTGCTTGGTCATCCTAGGGGGTTGGAGTCTCCCTTATGGAGTTGGTGTTTCACTAAATTAGGGTTTTGTGCTCCTTGTAGGATTGGTGCTCTACTAAAATAGGGGTTGGTGATCCTTGTGGGGTTGGTGCCATCACTAAATCAAAGGTTGGTGCTCCTTGTGGAGTTGGTGCTTCACTAAAATTCTTTTCTTTGTGTAATATAAGTAAATTTTTAGTGGGTTTTCTTCTCCCATGAGGGTTTCTTGCTTACATATGGTGTTCTTGTGTCGAGTACTTTGTTTCTTACTCTTGTGTTTGATGTTGCATATCTTAATAAGCACACATGATTATGAATGTTGAATGGACAATATAAATTGATGAATATATGGTTTGGAAAATGAAATAAAAATTATTGTACGACTGATTCACCCCCCCCCCCTCTAACTCCCTTGTGCTTCCAACATAGAGATAGTAACATTTTTTTCACAATATTCTCATATTTAATCTCTTCTCCAAACCCTGTAATATTGTTGAAAATTTCATCCATGTGAAGAAGATAGTCTGCAATGTTTTATCATCCTTCATTTTAAAAATCTCAAATTGACTTTATACATTTGGAGTTTTTCTTTCTTTACTTTATCATCTCCTTCATAGACATTCTTGAGTTTATACCAAATTTTCTTGGTTCAACCGCAATGCATCACCTTAGCAAATTATTATTGAAATAATCCACACAATATTTCATTCATAACCTTTACATTGTTCTCACTGTCTTATTTCCAACTTGATATGTTGGAGGATTTATTAGAGTTGCATAACCACTTATAATTGATTTCCAAATGTCAAACCCAAGAGCCATTAGATTGGTGTGCATCCTTACACTCCCAAAATCATAATTAGTTCCATCAAACAATGGATCCATGTTTGAGGAGAATCCTTCTTGTCCTTGCATGTGTTCTATAGAGATCTACCTTCCAGTGGTCAAAATGTTTTGAAGGAAGCTGATCTAATACCAATTGAAGAGCACATACTAATACTGAGGGAGTGAATCAATATTATACAATTTTTTAATTATTTATAATTTATCATCCACAATAACAAAAATCATATAATATCCAACAATTATGAAACACGATATTTATGTGGAAACCCTTTCGGGATAAAACCATAGAGAAAAGGATTGGTTGGATCTACTATCTAAATCTAGACACAAAATTAGTTTCTTTTACAAATGATTATAGGTACCAACCTACTAGCGTCACAAATCCCCAATTTCAAACACCAATTCAGCTTATTTTTTAGCATTGACTCATTGGAGACACCAATCCACAATGTTAAGCACCAACTCATCCTACTTGTGAGCACCAACTCATTGGAGACACCAATCCCCAAATGCACTTCTCCAATAGATGAATTAACCCTTCTTCCAGAACTCTACTTCTAATGATGTATCTTTTGTTGTTCCTCAAGTTCACTTTCATCACTCACCCCAACTATTCACACTTCATTCCTCTACTTACAATTCTTACACTTTGTGTGCTCTTATTCACTCATTTTTTTCTTGCTCCTCCTTCCTTTTCATCAATTTTACATTTTAGTGTGCTTCAGTTTACTCTTCCTCCTCTTCAGCAATTCCCCATTACTTCACACTCATAAATACACTTGATACTCAAAAAGATGTCTTCATTGGTCACTTCACACTTCTCCTCATCACTTCACACTTTCATCTCATCATCACCATTCTGGGAAGCTTCTGGAGGCAACACAGGCTCTCCTGAAATGTAGATTTCTTCTCCAAGACTTTTCAATCCTTCTGTAACCACTCTCCAACCTACAGGCTCTCCTATCCTGCTCTAATACCAAATATGGAAGAGGGACAGAATCCTCACAATTATTATTGGTGTTCAATAAAATCAATTATAATAAAGACTACTACAATACTTATAGGTATTGTATAGCCAAGTACACATAAACAATAAGTTGCACATGTGCAACAGAATATACATTCGCATACATAAAATTTCCAATATGTGGTTTGAACAATATATAACCATATAACAACTCAAATAATGACAAAAGCATGGTATGGGAATACTATTCCAAAATATAATTAAAATATGGTTTATAACTACACCATAACAAATCATATTTACCTACAATGCATAAATTAACCTAGTAAAACTATGTTTTACCTAATATTCCCCCCTTAATTTTGCATTGTCTCAAGGGATGAGGAGAGTAACTCTTTGAACAACTTGAACAACTCAAACCTATCATATACAAATGACTTTGTGAAGATATTTTCTCATTGTTCAAATCTTGGGAAAAACAAAAGGTGTATGTTGTGTTTTAAGACATGCTCGCATATGAAATGAATGTGTACCTCAATGTGCTTTGTTCTCTCGTGAAGCACTATATTGAAACCAAGTTTTAGAACACCTTCATTTTCTATATACATGGTGGTAGGTTTTTCCTGTGGTATTCCAAGTCCTTCCAGTATGCAACGTAGTCATATCACTTCATAGACAGCTTCACCTGTAGCATGATATTTGTCTTCTATAGAAGAGCGAGAAAAAAAGTGTTTTTTCTTTCTTCTCCATAATATCGTTCAAGATCCCAAAAATAATACAAATCTAGAAGTGGATTTCTTGTCATCACTTTTACCTACATGATCTAAATCTGAATATCTAGTCAAGAAAAATGTATTGTTCTTCTTGTACTTTAGACCAAGATCTACTATACCCTTGAGATATCTTAAGATACGCCTTGCTACCTTCTAATGAAAAACTCTTGGTTCCTGCATAAAACTAGAAAGATAGCTTACTACAAAGCCGATATCTAGTCTAGTATAAGTTAGGTAAATGAAAACTCTTAATCAACTATTGATATAAATTTGCATCTACCACAGGAGATGGCTCTGAAAGAGATAACTGCAATCTCATCTCCATAGGTGTAGCAATAAGTGTGCAATCCATCATCCTAAATTTCTTAAGCATTATCTTAGTATACTTCAACTGATAAAAATATATGTGATTCTCTTTCTACTATACTTCCAATCTAAGACAGTAGTGCAAGAGGCCGAGATATGTCATGTCGAACGATCGGTCAAGATCATTCTTCATTGCATCGATCATCTTCACTAAAATTCTAGTGATGACTAGATCATCAACATACACAACAACAATCACAATCTCCCCCCTTGCTTTTTGAGGTAGAGATTGGGATCATATAGATTTCTGATGAATCCATGCTAAACGAGATGTTCATAAATTTTGATGTACCAAGCCCGGGGTGCCTGTTTAAGGCCATACAGAGATTTCCTAAGTCTACATACCTTTGTTTCTTCTTCAGGTACAACATAACTCTCAGGTTGAGTCATATAGACTTCCTCTTGTAGATCTTTGTTCAAAGAGGAACTTTTCATGTCCATCTAATGGAATTTCCAACCAAACTGTACAGCTAGAGAAAATATCATCCCAATCATTTTGATCTTATTTGTGGGAATAAATGTATCCTCATAGTCTATGCCTTCCTTTTGTGCATACCCCTTTGCTACCAGTCTCGCTTTATACTTGTCTATGGTCTCATCTGCTTTGTACTTTGTTTTGAATATCCATCTGCAACGAATGGGTTTCTTTACTGGTGGAAGATCTACAAGATGCCAAGTGTTTTTTTTCATTACTGACTGATAGTCAACATCTATGGCATCTTTACAAGATTTTGACTATAAGGATTCCTAGACAGTAGATGGCTCAACAAATTCAACAACTCTACTCATTACAAAAAAGTTTACTTCTTCTCATGCTTTAATGTGAGTTTGTGGTCTAGAGGTGGATGTATCAGATGGAGCATCTAATTTTTCATCTCATATCCATGTTAGTATACCACTTGGGCATAATTTTTACTACTCTCGTGGGTCATGGTCATGTCTGATTATCACCATCATCCACATCATCATTGTCATCAACAATGGGAACATCAGCTTCCAATTTCATAAGAGATGAAAATATCTACATCAGGTGATTCCGGAGGAGGATTATTTGCTTCCTTCTTCTCAAAGGACTTAGCATCTCTGCTAGTGTATACTTTCTTAGTCTTCAGATCCATCAATCTATACCCAAGAGTCTCTTCACTATAACCCAATGAAGATGAGTTTTTGTGACTTCATATCCAACTTATTTCTTTTTTTCTTGGGTATTTGCATGTTAGCTTTACATCCACATACTTTGAGGTGTGTAACAGATGGCTTCCTCTTCAACCATGCTTCATGTGGAGTCACTCCATCAAGAGAAATTGTGGGCACTCTATTCAACAAATATACAGTTGTCTTTATTATTTTTTGCCCAAAATTTCCTCGCTAATCCAAAATCATCGATCATCGTAACACCACACCATTTCCATGATAGTACAATTTCTTATCTCAACAACACCATTATGTTGCGGTGTGTGTGTGGAGGAGGAATTTGTTAATGAATCTCGTGAGCTTTTAGGTAGGCTTTTGAACTCATTACTAGTGAATTCCCCCTTGATCTGAGCAAAGAGATCTAATGTATCAACTAGTCTCATTCTCTACAGCCACTTTTGAACTTTTTGAAGGTTCTCAAAAACCTTCACTTTTCTTGTGAAGAAAAAATATCCACATTTTTCGTAAATAGTAATCTACACAAAGCATGAAGTACTAAAATCTAGAGATGACTAGGTTGCATTAAACTGCAAAGATCAACATGAACTAGATCAATTGTACCATGAGCTCGATAAGTGCTCTTCTAAAATGAAGCTCTATGTTATTTTCCTACTAGGAAGTGAGGACACTTATTTATATCCTTATTGAGAGATGGAAAGACTCTCACCATGTTGTACTAATGAAGTGTTTCAAGATACTTAAAACTGATGTGACCAAAGTCTCTGATACCATAATTGTTCTAATGAAGAATTCTTAGCCACAAGTGTTTGATCATCCCTGTGGACAAATTCAAGCTGGAACATACATCCCACATTGGAGGATTTTACAAAAAAAATTGAGCCTCTTGATTTGTCTCAAATCAAACACACGTTCTTAACGGAATGACTATCAAAGTCAATATTCAAAATTGGATCTAGAAGATAACTCACTGATAATAGATTCTTTGTATAAACCAGGGACATATAATACATCTTATAGTCTATAATTACATGAACCAAGAGGTAGATAAATGTTCCCAATCCCCTATACTGTGTATGAAGAATCATCACCTAACAAAACATGATTTTTTGAAGGTGTGTCCCTCATTATAGTAAACCAATCCATGTGCCTATTCATGTGTTGAGTGGCTCCTGAATCAACATACCAAACAGTACTAGATGACGTGGATGGTTCACTGGAATGAGTAGTATACAAGAAGTCCTTATTTTCTGAATGTGCTTCTTGCTCAACTATGTTTCCTTGATAATGTAGTTTTCTTTTCTTGTTCCCCTTCTTCTGCCCTTGATTGTAGTGTGTTTGTCCCTTATGAGATTGTTGATTTTGAGGTCCAAAATTAATTGATGATCCTTTCTTATATGGTATTGTACCAACAATATTGTTTATCAAAAAAATTATGACACTAAGAAAAAGGCACATAGAGGATTCATGTGTGGTAGAAAGGTAGGTTTGAAGGCGCAGAAGGATAGGGAAGAAAGAGCGCGTGAAAGATAGAATGAATCTGGACTTAGCCATTTTTAATGGTTATGGGATACTTTTGGAGATAGCATGTAGGGAACACAAACAAGTGGAAACTTGCATGGAATGAAAATGATATTTTTGGAAGAATTTCTATTGAGCGCTTTATATGAGTTTGAGTTAATAATAGAATCACCACTGCTAGTTAACTAGAAGAGATCTATTATTAGCGCACTTGCATGTGTGTCTGTTATTGTAAAGGCACATGGCTATTTTCAGCATGCGACCTATTTTGGTAATTATGTAAGTGGTGAAGGGAAAGAACACACCCTTATGAATATGTAGTAATCTACGTAGGTTAAGGGAGTATTGTGGATTTATGCTACCATAACTAATGTGCGCATGAACTTATGGTACTACTTATTATAAGAAGCTTTTGGTTTCACTGTGTTTTAATATAATAAAGTTTGTTATATGAATAATGGTGTTAAACGTGACTGTAACTAGTTATTGCATGGATAATTTCATTATGTTTATCATTTGACCCATAAATTTTGTAAGATCTAGATCTAGGATATGCTCTATGGAAATTTTATATTGTTAATGGATCTAAATGCATTAGCCCTTCATCATGTTCGCATCCTCCACAAGAAACTCTAAGGAGGGGGCCCGGTACCTTTGCGTGCTTTAGGTAATTGCTCAATCTAGGGTGAGTGATGTGTCTGCGCGCCTGGGTTATTCTTCATAAATTCTAGGCTGCATCATTGGTTCCATTATCAGGACCTCTTTTTCAGTTGTTTTCAGGATGGTTCATGATGAAGACGTACTAATTAACCCTAGAAAGTGTTGAGGAGTGCATAAAAGATCTAGAAGAAGAGTATGTAATGGAGGTTTAGCACTGGATTTGAGTTTGACACACACATGTGGGTGGAATAGAATCTGTATGACAATTTGTATGAGATCTTCTTCTCTATTTTTCCTATATAATTGTATGAGTGGCTAGTTGCTTATGCATCTAGAAGAAGAGTATGCATGGAGGTTTAGCACTGGATTTGAGTTTGACACACACACGTGGGTGGAATAGAATCTGGTATGAAAAATTGTATGAGATCTTCTTCTCTATTTTTCCTATATATAATTGTATGAGTGGCTAGTTGCCTATGCATCTAAAAGGGAATTAGAGGTATCGTGCACTTATCTAGACGTAGGAAGAATATTAGGCCCTTTATGATGCTGATCTAAATTTGACATGTGTTGTGGATACTTGGTTTCATGATGTTCTAAACAGCTATATTTTGGAGTACTCAATTTCCACTTATTCTTTCCCAGACGTAGCATAATTCCATTTTTACAGTTCCCCCATGGAAACTTACTTGTAAGGAATTCCACTGGAGATTAAGATCTTGATGGTAACCCTGACCTTGGAAAAAAACTGATGGCTAACTAAACCCCACCGTGTGTGAGGGTAGGAGTAAGTTTGGTGAAAGATAGTGGACCTATTGGTAGAGAGGTAGAGAGAAGAAAGGAAGCTTAAGTATAATGAGGCACGCGAGAGGGAGATAGAGAAGCAATGTGACATTGTACAGTGGATAGCATTGAGGAGAGAGATGGATCGCGAAGGATTTAGAGGTCACATAGAAGGCGTCGAGCTAAAGCATCAGGAACTCCCCAATTTGGGAAAGTCAGAAAGGGAACCATCTTTGGCCTGGCATGGGAGTGCACCAACAGAGATGACATGGGCCGTAGGCATGCATCTGAATCTACCTGGAAACCTTGTCATTGCACTTGGTTTTCTAGGACTTAGTACATCTAATAGTCAGTAAGCTAAATTGGGCAGTAGGGAAGCAGGAGTAAGTCATATAGCAAGTACATTGATGGTAGGGAAAACATCTTCATTGTTGTTTAGAGGTACCTTTTCAGGTGCATCATCTACACAAAATAATTTGGGGCTCACTTCTGGGAGTAGTACCACCACGCAGACTATAGGAATTCATTACAGTACTACTATTGAGACACATGGAAGTACATCTTTGTGTCCACTTTCAGCTATGGGTAAGAGGATCAGGGAGTGTAGGTACTTCTAGTTCTGGTGGATATGGTGGTTCTGGAGGCAGAGGAAACACAGGGGGTTTTGGATCAGGTGGGCAAGGTCCATACTAACCCCAGAATATTTACATGGAGATGTCCCTTCATCTTCCAGAGAGTATAGGGGCATATAAGATTTGTTGAGCACGTGCACATGTGTGAAATATTATGGTGCGTAAAAGGGATCACGGATTCTAAGCACAAGACAAGTCAATTTAAAACTACATTACAGGGACACGCACATAGTTTGGTAAAAAAAGTTTGACCTTGGTCAAACTTAGATTATGCAACGTTCAATGATGCATTCCTTGAAGATTTCTATATCCCTGAGTTTGACCAGAAGAGTATAAGTGCACTCAAGGATATTAAACAAGGTACTACTGAAAGTGTCTGGGAGTATGATGCCCATTTCAAAACACTTTTATCTAAGCTTTCTTATGATAGTCACGCAAGCCATCATGCACAATGGTTCGTTATAGATCTGATCACACCTTTTAGGAGGGATTTGTCACATAAGACATGCATCAATCTATGCAAAGCACTTGAAGCTGATTTACGCGCTAAGGCAGTAAAAATTATAGACACTGGATTCATCCCATTATTAGAGGTATAGATTATAGCTATGGCAAAGTAGTTGGAGAAACTATCGGTAAATTCATCACATGAGACATGCACTGGGATTTGGTGTACAGACTGTGAAGTAGAGGGGCACACCAAATATAATTGTCCCCGCAGATCAGTATGTTCATTACTGCTAGACTGTGAGATATGTCACCTAAACCATGACGCCAATCGTTTCCCATTATTACAATGTATGATAAGGAAGAATGTATCATGTTATTGTAATATTTTTTGGTCCACTACTCATGATACAGAGGACTATAGATTGATTGGTCAGATCCATGATGTTATAGATATTGGTGTGTGACAAACAGGGGTATCAGATAACTCCAAAGGGAAAAAATGAGCACAAGGATTGGGATCACAATCAAGTGTGTTATGATCGGAATGAGGGGCGTTATGATGGAGGATGGGGTAGAGGTCAAGGATACTGCATTGGTAGATGAGGTGAATTCCCTCGTTGAACATGCTTTATATACGGATCACCTGACCACTATAGGTGTGAATGTCCTCAAAATTACATGTTCTTTCTATGGAAAGAATCATAGCTATAAGGAATTCCTGGACTTATATGAGCATATTGATAAGAAGCATAAACAATAAAAATAAAGGTGCAGGGATGGTTAGGATACAGTACGCTGTGGAAAATCAATGGATGCCCAAGTTGGAACCAGAATCTGAGGTATTGCCTATAAATATCACTACCCGCATTGAAGTTGTGCGTGCTAGAGAGGCGTTATAGCATATACCTACAATCACTAAAGAGGAGGTTTTACATGCCTGGTACTTATATCCTACCCATCAGAAGGAGGTTTATCAAAAGACCATGAAGGTCCTTATAAATCTTCAGGGTGAAATACAATGTTTAAAGGAGAAATCACAGAAGATGGAACTAAAGAAGGAGGCAAATACAGTCCATTCAGATATTGATGACTTGAAGGAGGTATGCAGAATGTTGCGCTAGGAGAATATTATTCCATTAATAGAGATTTGGCTAAATGGAAACACTCCTCACGTGAATACTAAGAATGGGCAACAGATCTTGCATGTAAATCTTACCCCCCATAGCTTAGACTACGATAAGGAAATCACTCTTAATGTTGTTGTGGATGGATGGATTTTGAGCAATATATTGATTGATACAGGCACAGAAGTCAATGTGCTTACTTTAGATGTATGGGTACAAATGGGGAGTCCTACATTGTAGCCATCCTCTAATGTATTATTTATGGCTAATCTAACTAAGGCCAATCCTATCAAAGTTTTAAAAGATGCATCCATTACTATACATGGAGGCAAGTTCACTGGGGATTTTGAGGTTTTAGCGCTTGCAGAAGCAGACAATTTCCTCAGCTCTGCTTTGATGCCCTTGGTGTTATGCAAATAATGTTGATCTTCAGTTCAACAAGGGATATATCATTTTTTAAAACAAGGAGGAAAGAGTTATTATCCCTTTAACAGATGTAAAATTTGTGCCCTATGTTGAGCCTTTGAGTGAGGAAGATCTAAATAGGATTTATGTACATGCCATCCAGGACCCAGAAGTGCTTGAGCCATCTAAATAAGGAATCCTTCAGTGGGAAGATGCACATTCTATTAGTGATACTATAATTATTGCTTGTGATAATTGGGCTCATGGTACTTATTAGTTGGTATGGCACAAAGTAAGGAGCACATTTACGTGAAACAGTAAACCTCATTGCGTCAGGAGAATAGGTAAAAACCCTGAACCTTGGTACACTAGGGAAGGGGACCCTACAGTATTCCTACGCACCATGGAGGAATAGTGGATAGACCAGTTAGAGAGAATAAGTATGCTATCATATACCATGTGTGGGATAGCAGCACACTAGTGGGTGGTTCACAAGGATAATCTTGTAGAATGGAATGAAGTCAGGATTGCTCTTACAACTTGATTTGCTAGGAGCAATGCACCAACTAAAATCTACACATATCATGGTAATCAACCTATTCAGCACCACATTCAGCAGTGTGAGAGGCTCTAGACAGAGGGATATGAAGCTTTACTCACCTTTCCTATGGGTGCAAAAACTTTATTCTACTTTACAAGGATGCGCACGTGTTTGGTATGTATATGCAGAGCTACATAGAGAAACTAGAAATTGGCAGGATTTGATTATAGGTATGGTCCAGAATTTTGACTACTTCTCTACTAAAGCTCTAGTAGAAGAGGCATTAAGGGTTATAAAGTGGTTAACTATGGGATATAGTGCAAAGGTGGAAGAACTCATTCAGGAGTTATTTGATGAAAATGACTCAGAAGCACATTTTGATGCATGAATAGAGACAGATGCCACATTACTTAAGAGTGCTTGCTTTGAGAAAGAAAAAGGGAAGATGATCTACATAGTGGATGATTAAGAAGTAGAAGAACTGGATATAGACCATTCAACAAGTGCGCGTGAGGTCTTGGATAGTGTAGATAACAATACACGCACCTATCATGAACCTATGAGGACCAAAAAAGTGAATATTGGTATGGCTGTATTAAACCTAAAGAGGTAATAATTGGTGATTATTGGTCTGAATCTGAAGTAGCAAAAATAGTGGAGTTGCTCCATGATTTTTAGGATTCATTTCCTAGGGGATACCATGAATTAAAAAGGAGTGCATGCATCATTAGAAGAAATGAAGATAAAGCTTAAGGAAGGTGCCCGCCTGGTCAAAAAGAGACCCTACAGGATGAACCCCAACATGCACGAAAAGGTCAAAGAAAAATTGGAAAAATGTTGAAGTCTGAAATCATCAAGCCCTTGGACAAGTCAAAATGGGTTAGCCCAATGGTGATCAGTATAAAGAAAGATGGTCAGATTAGGATCTGTGTGGAATACAGGGAGCTAAATGTTGCATGTGTGACTGATCCTTTTCCTACGTCCATTCACAAAGGAAATATTAGAAGGATTTGCAAGGAGCAAGATCTATTCCTTTACAGATGGATTTTCTGGGTATCATTAGGTTAGGATTACACAGGAGGATTGGGAAAAGACTACTTTCACCATTGAATGGGGAATTTTTACATATATTGTGATGTCGTTTGGACTGAAAAATGTGTCTGTTGTATTTTTGTGAATAGTTGTTTAAGAATTCTAGGATTTCATTCATCTTTTCTTACAAGATTACTTAGATTATTGGACGGTGTATGGGCTTGTTAGGCTGATTGTGATAGTTTACACTTAATGTTTGAAATGATGTAGATAGTTAATCATCTCTTTGAACATCAAAAAGTGTGTGTTTTTCATACACCTTTTGGCACTTTGTTAGGTAATATTATGTGTAAGGAAGGTTTGTTAGTAGATCCACCTAAGGTTGCAGTTATTTTCAACCTAAAATAACCTACCAGTCAAAGTGAGGTGTGTGGATTTTTTGGTCACACTGGGTATTATAGAAAATTTATCAAAGGATATGCTAAGTTTTTTCGCACCCTTAGAGGATTTACTAAAATGAAAAGGGACATTTTATTGGGGGGAACCACAGCAGTGCGCATTCCAAACATTGAAGGAGAAACTTACTACAGTGCTTATTCTGTGCTTTCCCTCGTGGGACCAACTATTTCATGTACATGTGGATGCCTCTGGCATGGCCATTGGTGCGATGTTGGCTTAGCCTGGAGAAGGTATTATAGATCATCCTAACTGTTTTTCTAGTAGAAAGTTGACTCATACAGAGCAGAATTATACAACTACAGAATCGTGAAGATTTTTCAATGATGTATGTACTACATAAATTCATGTAGTACCTGGTAGTAACACCATTTTTATTCTATACTAATCACATGGCATTGAAATACTTGATAAATAAGCCAGTCTTACAGGGGTGCATATGTCAATGGGTGCTCTTATTCCAAGAATTTAATTTTCACGTTGTGGTAAAACTAGGGAAAAGTAATTTTGGCCCAGACCATTTATCAAGGATACAGTCAGGGGAAGATGTGTAAACAATTGAAGATACAATTTTGGATGCGCACTTATATAGGTTACATCACGTGCCTTCAGACTTAGAGGATTTTTTTTTTCTATGCACAGGTGTGGTGCCAGAAGGACAAAAAGCCTTAGAGAAGAAACAACTTGTAATTCATGCAGCACCTTTTATGTTGATCAGTGGTTACCTATACAAGTTAGGTCACGATGAAGTACTGCGCCGATGTGTATTGGAGCATGAGTGCACAGACATCATGGAAGAGGCTAATGGTGGTATTGCAAGTGGGCACTATGTAGGTGACACCACTTTGTGCAAGATTCTACTCGTTGGATTATGGTGGGGAAACCATGTATAAGGATTGTAAGGAACTATTGTAAGACATGTGGTCACTGTCAGTGCCTTGAAAAACTAGGGAAAATAGATGAAATGCCTTTATGACCTATTCCTACTGCAGAACCATTTGAAAAATGGGCTATATATTTTGTGGTTCCTATTTCACCAGCCATGCGTAGAACTATATCGTGCTACATCATCACTTGCATAGATTATCTTACAAGGTGGGAAGAAGCAACACCTATCAAGGATTTTATAACAGCTACAATAGTTAGGTTTTCTTATGGGAAAATGTTCTTACAAGGTATGGATGCCTGTTGAGTTTGACCAGTGATAGGGGCACACACTTTTTGAATGAGATAATCAGAATTCTATTAGATGAGTTCATGATTTCACACCATAAGATTACACCATATCATCCTCAGGAAAATGGGATTGCTAAAGCTTTCAACAAAATTTTGAGCCAGACATTGACAAAAATTTGTGATGTTGGAAGGAAAAATTGGGATGATAAAGTTTCTTTCATGCTTTGGGTGTATAGAACAACATACAAGAGGTTGAACAAGGCCGCACCCTTTCAATTGGTGTTTGGCATAGAAGTAGTTCTTTCTATGGAATTTATGTTACCTTCTTTACGTATTATGTGCAAAGGAGGTCTAGCTGATGAGAAAGCATTAGAAGAACGAATTGGAAATTTGATCAAGCTAGATGAGAGATGAGAAATAGCATGATGGATTCAGAAGTAATAAAAGGCCAGGCAGAAAGCGTGGCATGACAGGCACATCAGGGAAAAAAATATTGAGATATAACAAATGGTGCTTCTTTATGACTCTAAGTTTCTACGCCATCTAGGAAAACTTAAAGTGCATTGGTTGGGACCATATGTTATCACTCACATACTTTAAATAGATGCACTTTCCAGTTAGAAGCACTTGATGGGATACGGCTACCCAGTTACTTCAATGGGAGTAGGCTGAAGCCCTACTATAAATAAGTATTCTTGGTGTTTGTAATAAGGCAGTGTTTTTGCCATTTAGAGTAGGTTTTCATTTATGTATTCCCTTAATGTATTTCCTTATTTCATTGCTATGATTTTTCATTTTAGTTGGTGTTTTGTGTAATAAGCGTGTTTGCACGCTGGAAGCTAATTACCATTTGAAGAATTTTTATGCGCAGAACGACTGCACATACCATTTGTGTGGGGTGGCTATTGAAAAATGGGTACACATAAAGGAACAAACTACTATAGGTGTTATTCAAGTTTGGAGAGTTGTTGGAAAGAAGATTTCTTCCAAACAAGGACCATAGATGGAGATAAACGAAGGAACAAGTATAACATGAGGTAAGCAGAGGCCATGGAGACTACCAAGGGAAGTGTAGTGGTGAGGTACTCGGGTGCATGGAAGCGTGCACTGAAGAGAAGTTCTGCAGCCAAAGGGTAGGAAGGTATGCTAGAAGGTTATAGCTTGGCAGTAGAAGATGTACCACGTGGAAAGTGTGAAAATGGTCAATTAATGAGAGGATTTTTGGTAGGTGGAGGAGCAATAAATGCACTAAATTTTTGAAAATCTATATAAGGATGTGATGTGAGTTCATTTTTATCATTGTGATCATAAGAATTTGAATGAGCTAAGTGCGACCGAGCTGAGTGAAGAGTATTGAGGTGTAAAGAGTGTGAAACTAAACATGGAGAGTGGATTTGTGCACAGAAGAAGCTTGCATCCCCATTAGTGAAGGGTTTGAGTGAAATAGATGCATTGAGAAAGAGCTAGGGCACATGGTTTCAAACTAGGGCACATATATTCAAGCTAGGGTTTTGACTTGCTCACTACAAGAGGACAAAAAGTTGAGATTTTCATATGGCACCAAAGAAAGCACCTGCTGCAGGAGCCAAAGGAAAGAAGAAAGTAGAAATAGAAGTTGAAATTTCTCTCGAGAGTAATTTCTTATAAATGTAGTATCTAGAAGGTGTGATAATTGGGTAAGAATGGGATTCCCATATCTGCAGCTAAAGGTGAGTGATTACAACCACCGCACTTCTGATAACAAGAAATAATTGGAACACGTTGTTGAGTACAAAGACCAACAAATCACACGGTAGAAGATATGTCAGTATATGATGACGTTGGGGAGAAACTATTAAAATAGGTGGGAGTCTATCAATTATATGAGCTCCCATATTTTGGCAATTATGAACCTCTATACCGGTGGCTTATGAGCAGAGTCCATGAGGACTTCTTCTATTTTTCTGGATAAAGGGTAAGGATTACAACAGCCCTGATTTCGACATTGACAGGATTAAAAGGCATAGGGGTATACTTGGATAGTGACCTGAGTAATAAAACAGCAATCATGGAGACACAGAAGGAGTTGGGGTACACAAAGGGTCTGTGTGGAATGGACATTGACAAATTAAAGAAGTACCCAGTGGTACAAGCAACTGCACATCTAGTGACCAAGTTGAATGATCAGGAGAGATGGTCGTAGGTGAATACAATGTGGCTCCATGTCACAAGGAAGATGTCTTAGGGAGTAGTCTATAAGATAGTAGGCTACATTGCAGAAACCATCATCGAAGAAGCGCACTAGGTGATAAGATCATTTTTAGCACTATCTTACTTTCTTTAGTATTTATGGAAATTGGAGTGCCTGATGGGCCAAAGAACAAGATTTGGGAATATCCCATGGAAAACAAGTCCCTGACAGAAAGATTTGACAAGTATTTATGTGAAGGGTCCATGAGTGGGTCATTTAAACAAAGGGCAGAGATGTGGTATGATCGACTCCGCATGACATTTGAAGAGGAGTGGCGCATCCTCAAGGAGCTACCTACGGTAGTTGCAAAGGCAGTATAGTTCACGGTGTACTAGCACTTCTGCATCATGTGGTTCACTATGAGGGATAGGACATGGAGCCCATGGTGCAAACTGCCATATGCCTTCACAATGTGCTACTTCGAGGCATCATTCCACCATTTTACTGATGCACACCACCTGAATTTTATTGCAGACAAGGTAGACTGTGACTACCACACTCTGAGGAAGACATATGTATTTCTAGGCCAGACTACCTATGTTGAGAGGCTCATTTCAGACGTTATAAGCATGAAGCTTGTAAGCTTGGAAATTGGGACATTGGAGGAGTTCTCATATACCTTCAAATTAAGCCCAAGCTAGAGAATAAAAAATATGTGGAGAATGAGTTCACGCTCCTAGGGCCACCTAAGGGAAAGCATATAGTGGAGAACGTGCCAACCCCAAATCCCACAGAATGTTATAGAGGTAGATGATGAGGAGGAAGATGAGGATAGTGGTGGCTTAAAACATAGAGGCCGGAGGTATCCCACAGATAGAATAGAAACTGAGTGCACATAAGTACCCCACCTCAGGTACAAGAAGAAGAAGAGGACTTGGAAGCAGTCCAAGGAGAGTGTCGTTTCAAGAGGGTGTTCAGAAGAACAAGAACATAAGGCACAGGAACTCCTCATTCTATTAGGAGGGTGCCACAACTCTCTCCTCAAAAAGAGACAACTAAGAGGAAAAGGAGGAAGTTGAAGCTGAATGAGGAGGTGGAGTCTATAGAGAGCGCGATCCCCTGTATAACCAAAAGAAGTGGAAGAACCCACAGGATGAAGATATAAAGGATAAAGAGGTAAGAGAACTGGAACATGATACCACTCTAAACATGAAGATCTAGCTCCAAACCTTGGTGCTCAGGTACCCAAGGGGCCAAGAATGAAGCACACAAGTGGAGAATACAATGTTCCACATATGGGCTATGACAAGGACATAGGTAAAATTTTCTACACCCAATTCCATAATACATTGGGCCTCAAGGAGTTGTATGGATGGGATTTGATGGACCCAGACATGGCAACCACATGCACAAGGAAACAATTTTCCTGGTCCATGAAAACGCACATGGATGAGCCCGATTTTGATGTATGTGAAGAGTCCTGTGTGTCAAGAAGAATGAAGAAGGTGCCACAGAATAGGCATATAACTATAAAGCCCACTCTCATGTCTGATGAGCAGGTAAGTAATACCTTAGTTAAGGTATCTATAGAAGTGGTGTGGAGGAACATAGATAAGGTTGCCACTATTAGAGTGCTACAAGAAGAAAACAAGGCCAAAGATGCCAAAATAGCGCGTCTAAAAGGAGAGAAGGACCTAGAGAAAAATAAGAATGGGGTCCTCATCAAGCATGGTAGAGGAGATCATACGATCATGTCCTGAAGGCAAGACCACACCTGGAGTCTAAGGTACCTAAAAGGTTCCCTTCAGCTATGCATTATGTGTGTACCTTAGTTGATTTAGTGCTTGAGGATGGACCAATTCATATGTCAGCGCCAAAGGACCCTGAACAGGAAGTGGAGAGAGTAAGGGTCTCAGTAGTTAAAAATATTTCATCTTATGAAGCCTTGCTCCAGACTTTGTAGGAAGAGCTGAAGAAAGTAGACCAGGCATTGAATATTTGTGTAGCTCCAGAAGTAGTAATCAGAATCTGGATGATGGTAGAAGACAATGAAGTCCTAAAGGTGATGAAGGATGAGACTTTGGGGTGCGCAGAGAGATTAGCACTGGTCAAGAAAAAGCGTGAGGCCCTTACAATAGCCCAAGACCCACATAAAGAAAGGTTGGATGAAATTGGGAAGCTTATAGCATAGAAGATGGATCTTCTAGAAGGAAGGGTGACTGCAATGTCCAAAATTGTTCTAGTATTACAGAATGAGAAGGAATAGATGATGTAAGAGGAGTTAGATTCTATTGCATCATATATTCCAGAAAAGGAAAAAGCCACACTAAGTGATTGACAAACCTTAGAGGCTGAAATCAAAGAAGAATATCCAGAGTTAATTCTTCCAGTTGAAACAGAGGACATTGCAGGGTGAAATTTCATTCTTTGTACCGTAATTCTTTAATTTCCTTTCATTCCCATTCTTTATTCTTTAAAAGTATCAAAAGGAAACCATTTCTGGGGTGGAAATGCAGTTTAGTGTGGGGTAATGTTGAGTAGACAAAGTATGACACTAAGAAGAAGGAGCACAGAAGATTCATGTCGGGGTAGTAAGACAGGTTTGAAGGCATGGAAGGATAGGGAAGGAAGCACGGGTGAAAGATAGAATGAATCTGGACTTAGCCATTTTCATGGTTATGGGCTATTTTTGGAGATAGCATGTAGGGCACACAACCAGATGGAAACTTGTGCAGCACGCAAATGCTATTTTTGGAAGAGTGTCTACTAAGTGCTTTGCATGAGTTCGAGTTAATAATAGGATTACCATTGTTAGTTAACTAGAAGAGATCTATTATTAGCGCACTTGCATGTGTGTCTATTATTGTAAAGGCACATGGCTATTTTCAACATGCGACCTATTTTGGGAATTATGTAAGTGGTGAAGGGAAATGACCCCACCCTTATAAATATGTAGTAATCTACGTAGGTTAAGAGAGGACTATGTATGAGCTATTGTGGATTTATGCTAACAGAACTGATGTGCGCATGAACTTATGGTACTACTTATTGTAAGAAGCTTCTGTGTTCATTGTGTTTTAATATAATGGAGTCTATTGGATGAATAATGGTGTCAAACATGACTGTAACTAGTTATTGCATGGATAATTTCATTATGTTTACCATTTGATTCATGATTCTTTAAGATCTAGATCTAGGATATGTTATGTGGAAAGTTTATACTGTTTATGGATCTGAATGCATTAACCCTTCATCATGTTCACATCTTGCACAAGCAACTCTAAGGAGGGGCTTGGTACCTTTGCACGCTTCGGGTGAGCACTCAGTCTAGGCTGAGTGATGTGCTAGCGCACCTGGGTTATTCTTGGTAAATTCTAGGTTGCATCAAATCTTTTACATCATGTCCTTGATTGTAAATAGGACACTTCTTCTTATTCTTATCCCCATGTTGATGTTAATGTTGTTTATGGGACATTTGAGAGGAATGCAATTTTCCTTTTCCTTTTCATTTTCCTTTTCCTTTCTAATGAGAAAATAGTGTCTGCTCCTCTTCATCATCTTTATTATACATAGCTTCTTCTTGTTGCAGTAGATTCACTAACTTGTTAAAACTAACTATTTGATCCGACAAGTTGAGTTTCTTCACAAAATGTGGTATAAAGGAGGGAGTGCTCTCAGAACAATGGGAACAAGAGTTATATCAATGACCTCCTCTCCTAGGGATATAAGTGAAGCCCTCAATTCTATAACTTTTCTTAATAAAGCTTCCACTTTCTCATTCTGTTTGAATTTCAGTGTGTGTAACTGAATTTGCAAATTCAGAATTGTGTTCTTATTTTGGCCTCGTACACTGTGCTCAACTTATCCCACTCTTCTTTGGTTGTTTTTTGCATCTCAAATGTGGGGTTACACATCATCAGATATTACAAACAAGATAATGAATTTTTCAAACTATCTCTGTTGGGTAGCATCATCTTATGATCTGGTTGTAGAACCATTCACAACAGGCCATATCTCTTCAAACTCAATTTGTGTTTTGATCTTAGTCTTCCATAAAACATAGTTATCTCCTCTTAGGAACTGTGAGTCTGGAAAAAAGAACTTGGGGGCATTGGTGCCCATTTTCTAAATTCACTGACAAAGGGTAAGCCTCTTATCACTCCATGTATATAATCTCCCAATATATATTGTTAGTCTGATATACCAAACCTTTCTATATAAGTGCCCTTTTGATAGACCCATCGGTACATGAAGAAGCTCGCCCTTTCGATATACCCAATGTTACGTGAAAGAGGCATTAACATATATGAAAGAATTCAATATGTGGTACCAAACCAGTACTAAAAGGGGTTTGTGTGATTAGTAACACCGGCTCAAAGAAATATCCTCATACGTGCGGGTAACTTCACAATATACTCAGATAATTTCAGTGTCTGGATTTATGTCATGCAATCATTCATAGATGGATGGGATGGCTCAAAGTGTGTGCATTGTGTCCTTATTACTCCTCGTCAATTTATTGAGACGATGCCCAAATGACGTTCTTGCAGCTATATTAGGCATTAAGTGCAGTATTAGTCGGGATGGCTTTACCTGTAAGCACTTCCCGGAGGCACTGTATATATCAAATGCTGAGAAAGAGATCCAAAGATCTCGTGAGTATTATAAAACCAAAATTTCACTAATTTTTTTTACAAAACTCTATCAATTTTTATTAGTTACAATGTTTACGATTGAATATGGAAACCTCCAAATTAGTACAATCCACTGAAAAATACAATGAAAATATACAATTACATCTAATATGCATAAAAATTGAATGGTAGACATTTTTTTGTTTTGCGAGGCCCTGGTGGCCTCTGGAGCTCATAATAGCTCTCAGTGTAAAAAAACCACAAAACAACATCCTAAAATGTAGTTTTTTTATGTCCCCCCTTTAGAAAAAATTACTCATAATGAAAAATTAAGCTATATGGGAGAAAAAAATATTGCCCCAAATTAGGGTTTTCTCTGCTAAATTTAGTAGGCCGTTTGGCTTCAGTTAAGCGGGTTAGCAATGGTTTTTGTCCCTAAATGTTGGTATTTCTGCCAAAATACCTCCAAAGTCAAATGGATATAAAATTGTTGGTCGATGGGGGGTTCAAACACATACCCAGTCATCCCCGAAACCTTTGAACTAACCAACGGAGCACTATAAGTGCATAGCATATAAAGTGAAGAAAATGAATTTTATCAAACTTTAAAATGAACTAACCTTTTAAAAGTCGACGTGGCAGATGATGGAGAACCACATGGCATCCAAGGGGAGGAGGTGGATTAGGTCTAGCATTAAAATGGATATGCTTGTTTATTAAAAATCACCTTCGCTTATGATATTTATTCCCACCGTTGTGTTTTTATTCCACCATTTTTGCTTGATTTTTTATTATGCAGAGTCATTGTTGATTGATCTTGAGCTTGTTTTTCTTTATTCCAGGTTCGATTAGTCATAGGAGACATTGGCTTGGTCTTCACAGGAGGAAACATGTTCTAATATTGGCTCAATATAGACCTTGGCAGATGCTCGATCAAGACCTCGGCATGTAGTTTGTAGAGACAAGGGGCTCGGTCCTCTAACATGGATTAGTGGTGAACATTGTTTGTAAGTTGGCCATTTGGCAGCCAATCTATTTACTCTCCCTAATGTAACACTCAATACGATACAGCTCAGTGATAGACTATGTAAATGGCTCGACACTCCCCCAAAGCTAACCAATGCAACACATGGTAGATAGGGGTAGCAGGCAGTGAGCTTGCCTAGGTCGATCAACTCAGTGACTCACCTTTAGCTCGGTTCACAAGAAAATGAATTGGCTAGTTGTATTGGTAGGATCTCCAGGTCAACTGGATCAACCTACAACTCAGAGGGGGGCACCCTTATTAATTTTATGCTTCAATCAAAGGGGCTTGTAACTTAGCTTGGTTTTAAAGTAGTGTTTGTTGAGCCTTAAGCATCTTGGTGAGGAGCTTTGATAGCTCTGTGCAGAGCTCTGTGGACTACTCTGTAGAGATGTCTTATGTAATTTTTTTCTTTTTATTTTCAATCTGATTTTTTTTTAAAATAGATATAGCTCCAGAAGTAAATTTTTCCTAGTGGAGGGGGCACCAGTACAAAAAATAATTACTTTCCAAACACCTGGAGATCAAACAAGAGGTTGTGGGGATGCATGGACGTTCTAGGAAGGTGCTGGAGGCAACACAGGATCTCCTAAAATGTAGATTGCTTCTCCAAGACTTTTCAATCCTTCTACAACCTCTCTCCAACATACAGGATCTCATATCCTGCTCTTATACCAAATATGGAAGAGGGATGGAAGCCTCACAATTATTATTGATGTTCAATCAAATCAAGTACAATAGAGAGGGCTACAATACTTATAGGTATTGTACAGTCAGGTACAGACAAACATGATGTTACATAAGTGCAAAAAAATATACATCTGTGTACATAAAATTACCAATATATGGTTTGAACAATACATAACCATATAACAACTCAAATAATGACAAAAACACGATACGAGAATACTTTTCCCAAATATAATTAAAATATGGTTTATAACTGCACCATAAATTGACCTAGTGAAACTATGTTTTGCCTAACAGTTTTATCCAAGAATGTGCACCCATCTTATTTCATCTTCATCTTATTTTATACATGTTTATGCCTCTTAAAGATTAAGCACCAAGACTAGATGAAGGTCGGCCCATTAATTGTGAATAGACATAAAATAGAGTTGGCCATAATTACCATAAAATAGATCAATACTAAAACACAAAGCTGAGCAATATACTTTGGTACTAAGCTTGATTCATTCATAACAGAATGTTGATCACCAAAATAGAGGAGGGGGTCAACTTACATCTTTACTTTTTGTCATTTCATATATGTATTCTTTGAATCATCCTATCAACCTCTGCTATGTTTTCTTGTCAATTCCCATCGTCAATATTTCTAGCTTGACTACAAATAAGCCATGAATTCCAAACTTATTCCTCTATCAATGAACTAAACATACTTCAAGCTTCGGATGACACACATTAGTTCAGACGAGTTATGCCTAGCTCTATAATATCAACACCACTTTGAGCTCTGGACCATTTATACTCAGAGCTCTCGATGACCAACAATGTAGGTGAGCTCCGGACAAGCTGCACTATGAGCTCTGGACCATGTGCAATTCAAGCTTCATACCATCTATACTATGAGCTCTAAACCATTACTACTACTAGCTCCAAATGATATGCATTCCTATAAACAATCTTCGAACCATTACGCTTTGAGCTCAAGATAAGATACACTATCCTCTGAGCTTTAGACCATTTATTCTTCTAGCTCCATATGAGCTACACTTTCCTCCAAGCTCTGGATGAGCTACAATATGACAATAATCCTTCAATACCAATGACAATAAATCTAAAAAGGTTTTTTCTCCTTATGTCAAAAATATAATGATGTCTTCTTATGGAATTATGAAGATCTTAAGGGTTTTAACCTCATATTTTCTCATGTACTATAGATCTTGATCCCAGTGCCAAGCCAACCAAACATAAGCAAAGGCCTGTCAATCCCAAATTTTATCCCCTCATGAGAAAAGAGATAACCAAACTCATTGAGGTAAAAATAATATTCCCCATTAAGTACTCCTCTTGGACGGCTAACTTGGTCCCTATTAGGAAGAAGAATGGAGAAATCAGGCTATGCGTGGATTTCAAGGACTTGAACAGGGAATCATTAAAGGAACATTATCCTCTCCCCTTTATGGAATAAATTTTAAAGATAGTAGCAGGAGCTGAAATATTTTCTATGCTTCATGGTTACTTATGTTTCAATCAAATCAAGTTTAAAGAAGAGGATCAATTTAAAACCGCATTTACAACCAAGCGAGGAACATATGCATATGAAAATATTCCCTTTGGTTTGTCAAATGCAGGTGCAACATTTCAAAAAGTAATGGATATTTCTTTTAAAGGATATATAAATGATTTTATCCTCATCTAATTAGATGATATCACTATTTCTCAAAGTAAAGTAAAGACCATATCACTCATCTTGAAAAAATATTTAATAGATACAAGGATTTTAGGGTATCTCTTAACCCTAAGAAGTGTATTTTTATATTTCCATGGGGTAAGCTATTGGGTCACATTATTTCTAAGCATGGTATTTCCATTGACCCTGAAAGAATCTTTGTCATTCTTTATCTTTCATTTCCAACTCACAAGAAGGCGTTGTAGTATCCCTTGGGCAAGATAAACTTTTTTAGGAAGTTTATTCCTAATTTTATAGGACTAGTCAAGCCGCTCACCCTAATTCTCAAGAAGTATGCAGATTTAAAATAGAATATGACAAAGAAAAAATATTTGCTAAGATCAAACAAGTAATTTCTCAGGCCCCCACACTGATTAAGCTTGGCTATTCAAGTGATTTCATCATAGAAAAATCACTTCACTGAAATGATAACACTTCAAAGTAGAGCTAACACTTCACGGTTCCCAAAATTGGTTTGCAATTGAATTTTTCAATCTTATAATTTTATGTGCAATGAAATATAATCTACCATAATTGGAGTAATTTTTGGCTTGGTTAGAGTAGCACGTATTTACAAAATAATTTTTCACTTTTTGCAAGTTGACAATAGTGTCATCGGAAGAAATGGAAGGTGGTAAAGGAAGAAGGGAAAAAACAAAGTTGAAGGGATGAAAGAGAGATAGAATGATGGATTTGTGCTCTTAAGATGAAGTACAAGTTAGTAGTTAGGTGTGCTTATAACTTAGCATAAATGGGTGAGTTGGAGAAATTTAGGGGTGCACAAGCAAAATAAAAGACATGTAATGTGACATAGTTAGGTGCTTTATGGATTGGATAAGGCATTATATGTTAGCACAATAGTATACATATTTTTATAGTAAGTTGTAACATGAAGTCTTTACTAAGGCATTATAGGTTGGCACAATATTTTATGTCTTTCTATAGTAAGTCACAACATGAAGAGAGGCCTTGGCTAGACACAATAGTGATGCACATAAAATGCATATTATTTCATGGCCCGTAGAATTAATTAAATGCCAATAACTCTACAAAAAAATATACAATTGCATGGGGTCTTTGATAATTTAGAGAAAATGGTTTTAAAATATGGTGAATGTGCTCATTTTAGTTAACAAATACATATGTCAACATTGTGACATCAATGAGACCAAGGGAAAATTTTAAAGTTTTGTACACACCCACATTCACACATGTTTATACAAATAAATATGTTGTGTGTAATGGAAGGGATGCATGATTTGTGTCATCACTGAAATTGAATGAAAAAAAAATGTTCTAACCTCCCATATTCATATATGTTCATTAAAAATATGTTTGTGTTATAGAGCCAAAGAATATGTAAACTCTATGATATTAATAGAATTGAAGACAAATATAAATTGGTTTAGAAACCCCGATAGATACATGTTCATCCTAAACATATATATTTTTTGTTATCAAATAAAATAATATGTAAACCTTGTGAGGGTTAATGGAATTGACAAAAATTAACTTTTTTTACACATCTACATGCAAATATACTCTAATATGGGAAAAAGTGTATTATGGAAGGTATGTATATGTAAACTTTGGTGATATCACAAATTTAAATATTGTTGTCATGTTTTTGTTAATTATCCCAAATCTTACAAACATAAGAAATAAGTTCACATATTTTCACAATAATATACTATTTATGAGAATTGATTTCAATGGTGTTCAAGTATGGAAGTAATGTATCAAGTGATTTAATGTTTTATAGGTTAATAGACCTATTAGGCTGACAAAATTATTATAGTAAACATAAATGTATATTAATGAATGGGATGCATTAAATCCATAGTCACCAATAATTTTAAAATGGGGATGGACCCTTTTTATGCCTACTCACATCTTGTGGAGATTATGGTTTAGTCAGATTTAGAAGCTAAAGCACATAAGAATTATCAAAAAAACATGAAAAAGGATATTTTGTTAGATGTTATTACAAATATCTTTATATGTATGTATACAAAATGTGGAACCATACAAAAATCATGTGAATTGTATGACATAATACCACAACATATTGAAAATAATAGCATCTTGAAATATGTTTTAAGAAAAAGAAACATGGACATCCCTCTCAGTTAATCATATTTTTCCCACCCAAAATATTTCCGTCAATTTTTTTGTTTCCTTCATATAGTAAAACTCTTGATATTAATGCTATAAATGCTTTATGTATTGAAAAATCTAATGATGTATTTAGTCATTTATGTAAAAATAGTACAAATCACTTTTCATTTCCAGTTACCTTCAAAGAGACTTCTATGAAAGGGAAGTGTGAATAGATTCCAAAATTCAAGGCTTTGTGAGGAAAATTTATAAATTTTTATTTTAGTATAAGAAATAAAATTGGAAATACAAAAGATGGGGATAGTGTGAATATTTATAGTAGTTATCTAAATTTTATTTTTTGTAAGACTATGTCATTATATTTTAATGGACATGTAATATGATGTGATTCTAGATTATGTATCACTAATGGGAACAGTGGTAAATATTGCAATAAATGTAGTAGTATGTGATATTGACAACCATTCTCACTCCTCAATGGAAATTGTTTGGTGGTTATCTTATGTGACACATAATCAAAGCTTGAGGGAATTGTTATTTGTAAATAAAGATTTGAAATAACTTTCTTTTTTAAATAAATTTCATTTTATACGTAACCTAGGTTTAATGTTGTGTTTTTTGGGTGAAAATTTTAGTTGTTCCTATTTTGGAAAGAGAATTGGTGATAATAGTTGGGCCACAAACATCTGAGGTCAAGGATACTTATAATTTTTTGGAGATGCAACTAAAATACCAATTTTATCCTTCTCAAAAAGAAATTATACATTATTATTTTAGAAAATATGTATTTGATCAAGTTGGTGATACTTTTGGTTTGGGAAACACTGCCTCATTAAGAGAGAAGAGTTGTATTTATTCATATTGATGATCATTTTGTTTTGGTATCTACCACCTCATTTAGTGACACCCATTGGCTATGATATTGGGTATAGATATTTGGTATCTACATCTATTATAAAAGAGAAGCTTTATATATTGATGACTACAAGAAAATAATTTGTGGAAGTGAAGATAATGAAGATAATGTTACTTGCATGTACATTTATGTATTGATAGCAACATACAAAAACCAAGGTTTATATCATTTCCTTCAATACTTTTTTTAGTTTTTTTCAAAATATCTAGTGATGGTGTTATGTTAGGTTTTCAACTGAGGAAACTCATTTATAAGGAAATTGGAGCACTCCATACTTCATACCTAAATAGGTAAAGGAAATTTAAATATAATTAATCACTGAAAATCCTTCTAGTGTGCTTTGTAACTCATGTGTAATTTCTAGTGTATATCAAAGTTTTAGGATTTGTAGTTGACATTTCAGTATATATATGATAATGTGGTTCATTGACTCATATGTTTCTTTCTTTATATTGTTATTTTTTATTTTCCATGTATATAATGTTCAAGGTTATTGATCACATGCATGATTTAGACTTTGATACAAGTTAACTGAATAATGTATACAACTAGGAGATTTCATAAGTTATGTCATTAAGGTACATGTAGTTATGAATATATATTAGGATAATTTATGGGCCTACTTGGTGAAGGAGATAAAATTAAATTCTAAAGGGTTCTTGAATTGAACATGTTCCAGGATTCAAATCTCGACTCCTTACTACATAATATTTATCCCTCACCCCCAAAAATGGAAGATGAATGTCTTTGTTTAATGGTCCTAGATAATTTAAAGGAAATGGAACACATATGTTTCAAAAGAACCTTACTATGTAATTTCCCTATCTCTCATTCCAATATTGATTTAATTGGATATTGGTCATGAGGAAATAAAAGCTAAAATGCCACCTTGAAGTATTGGCCTTAGTTAATGGCTTCTTTTTGTTCTCCTTTTTATATAAGAAGGAATTCGTGAATGTCATGTTGGGGGGTTGGTTTTTGGGTTAGATGACTCTTTCCCTTTCCACATAGAAATAAATATTCAACCTTACAAATTAAGGTGCCAATGAAATCCTTATATGGATCTGACTCCTTGGTTTTTCCCTAGAGTTCCAAAAGGAAGACATTTTAGTGGGCATATCTAAATGTTTGGGGAAACTCCTTGTTATAGATCCTACAAATAAACATAGGAAAAGGCTAATTTATTCCTAATTATGTGTCAGTGTAGCCTTTGTGTCTTATTTCCCTACATCCATTTTCTACATATCTAAGTCCAAAATCTATATCTAATAGAATGAATATGAGGTAACCCCTTTATTATGAAATTAATGTAAAAAATGTTGGCCACAAACCTAATCAATTTCAAAAGAGGGTAAATGTCAAACCTAGTTGTAATATGAAGGAATTTTCCACTCCTAAGGTGGTGGGGAGGGATGAGAACATTCTAAAACCCATGGTTAGTAGCGAACAAGTTTCTAAGACCTCTTAAGAGGAATAGGAGGAAATAAGGTCACGATATGGGAGGATGGAATTAAAATTACCTTTCTTCATGCCATTTAAGGTGATACAGATGGATATTTGATGCAAAATTGTCACTTGTAAATAATCACATTTTGGATTTTCTAGTTATCCTAGGTTATGAAGGTCCATTTGGGTATTCATGGCATGTGTCAAGTCCATTTAGACTCTTTTAGAATGTAATAAGTGATATTTGGAAGTTTCCCTCCAAAACACATTTGAAATGTTTAAATTATTTTTTGAGAGTGTTAGAGGGTTAGAGGTTAGAATAGGTTGGATAAGTGATATAAGTTGGGTCATAAAACAATTGTATACCTTATACAAGGTCCTTATAAACCTCACATGGATTTTTTTTACTATGGTTAGCCTACCATTATGAGTTAGTTGTAAGGAAAACCTAACTACCTCTTGATTCCCTTGATTAGCATGAGAATAATTCAAATGGAGGGGAAGTGTGAATATTGAGAGGGTGGTAATGAAGAGATAAACTTTGTATCAAAGAAAAAATGGCTCAAGAAGCTTTATAATTTCATTGTTTTATTAATAAAATGCTTCTTGCAAGTAAAATTGTGCATAGATGTTTAATTGTGATATTGAGGATGAATGTTAAGAACTATGAATTAATATTACTTGTATATGGTGTGTGTGGATGATGTTAGAAGTGAAATAAATATGTGCAGGCTTATTGAGGGTATGAAATAAGTTTAAAGATACTAGAATAGTAAGGAAGATAATCTAAATACTATGAAAGTCAAGATTAAAGGCATAAAATAGTATGAAAAGTGCACTTAGTAAATTATAGGGAATAAGAAGGTATTAAGGGAGATTTGTGTAGATAATTGGAAACACTATTAGCCTTGAAAAGTTATGAAGAGAATCTTATAACCATCAAACAAGAAGGTTGCATGATTGTCTTGTTAGAGTACAATTGAGCAGCTTAAGGGGCAAGAGAGCATTTCCTAGCATGATTTTTGAATGAGACTAGTTGAGTGTATTGAGTTGTTGATTAGAATGAATAAGGAATAGTGTGATGATGTGAGAGAATAAATTTATAAGAATCCAAGGAAATAAAGTTCAAAATAGAGCTTACAAGATAAATGGTGTTAATAACTAAAACAAGCTTAAGAAACCAAATTCATGATTCTAGCATGAAGATTGATAGAAAGGGTGATATAACGTTAGAAAGTGCTTGATCAAGGTTGTTATATGTGATACAAGGTGGATAGAAGGGTGAAACCAATGAGTAGGTGATAAAACCCTAAGAAGTCACTTAAAACCCTAATAAGACCTAATAGACCTAGTCTAGACAAGAGAAATAGGTGTTGGGTGAATAATGTTATGAGACGGGTGATGAAACTAACCATGAAGTAGGATCTCAATAAAGGGTATCAAGAAAACTAAACACTTTTTCATGAATGTTTTCAGTTTTTTCCCAGCTACAAGATTTGTGTGTCCAGAAGGTTATTAAATAGGGATAAATGTGAACAGTAAAAGGAGAATAAAAATGGATGGGCTTTGATATATGAGAGAAAACTTTGGGATTAATTTAAATTTCATAAAGGGTGCTAAAAAAACTTGACAATGAGATCTAATACTTTGTAGAATGCTTTATTCATCAAAATGTGTTATTTGGTAGGGCTACAAGCTAATATGAAGGGTATAGATGGTAAATGGTGGAAAATGAAGGTATGAAACTTCTTGAAGTGACTAAACATGTTTTTTGGATGCATTTGAGCAGATGTATGGAATTTTTAGCCGTTGTTTCAGTTTTTTGAATTATAGGGGCCAAATATGGTATGGATTGTAAGCATCATGATTAGCGAGATCATACTATTGTAAGAAAAAATAGGCTTCTTGAATTAAGAACATACTACATAGTTTTAAGTGATATTAAATGAGTTGGAAAGATAACATTGTAATGTGAACCAAGAACTTTATTTTTGTTGCCATCAACATTCTATATCCACTTCCTATTAGGGAGAAAGATCCTCAAATAGAAGAAGGTGAAATAATTCCATTACTTATGAAAGAGGTAGGTAAATAATATCATAAGGTGATTTCTACTCCTTAGAAGGTGGGATTGAAAAATGGTGTAGAGCATATTTGAGATTATTCGTGATCAATTAAAGAAAAATAGATTTGTATAACCCATAACATTTTTCTATTGTTTTATCTTATTCTATAAAAAATAAAATCCCTTTGGCATGAGTGGGTTAATGAAGTTTTTGATAAGGAAGGTAGGTCTCGTGAAACTTCCTATGGGTCAAAAGAAGTGGTCCCATATTCACTTGATCAAGGTAAAGAAGTAGTTTTTTGTGGAAGAATAGGGGCAAAAAACAAATCAAGTATCTTTAGGAACCAAAAAAATGGATACTTAAAGAGTTGAAAAGGAAAAATTAATTCTATCAAGAATCAATCATGAGGACTCATAGGAGGGGACTCAATTTTCAGAAGGAAATATTATGATTCTTTAGATGAGTGTGGTTGATGGTGAACAAAATAAAAAATAGTTACATGTGAATTATGAAGCAAGAAACCACGGATTTTTTACTCATCTTGTTGAAATTGATTAGGTCATCTCCCTAATCCCTTCAAGTAATGTAATTTAGAGGTTAGGGGTACCATCCTTCTAGGAGGGATATAAATTCAAGGAGTAGACTAAGAACATAGAAAACAAATTTAGGAAAGATAATATGTTATAGGAATAAGGGAGCAAGCATGTAACACCCATGTTATGATTCATCCAAATTAAGGGAATTTTTTAAATTTAAAACAAAACCCTTGAGTTCCTTTTATGTTATAATTAATATCATTATTACTTAGCTTTTTGCTAACTAATCTACCATTGTTTAATATTCTAGAATCCATCTTGACAACCTACATTAACCATGTGTAGATGTAAGGGTCCTTTAGATCTTCTCAATCTCCCTTAATCACTTTATCCAAGTGTGTATACACTATATACATTTGGTTAAACCTTTTTATAGGTTAAGAGAACATGTGCATGCCCTTAGTTCCAGCCAATAAAGTATTCAAGTACTTCCCTTTGGCTCAAGACACCGCTGATTAGAAGAAATGGTGAACATACAATATAATCATTCATTTGCATTACTATGGCCATAGTTATCAGGCATTACACTAACAAGCTAGTTTCGAGACTCCACGCTAGTCTAAGAAACATGTCTTCCCTTCACCACACAACCGTCTCAATATAGTTATCAGGATTATTTTCCATTGATTAGAAATTATATTTCAATTTGAAGCAACAGGGACCATGACCACCCTTCTAATGATGGAATCCTATCAATGCCACCTTAGGATCCCTATGGACAATATAGTGACCACGTAATGAATTTTGTCATTATGTCCTCACTACCCTTCTCATAGCCATCCTAAGATGGTATGTGTAGGATACCATTGAAAGGAATATAAGTCATAATGACTACGCTTCTTTTACATTTTTCAGTTATCCATTTTAGTTAAGTATATAATTTGTCCTTACAAGAGGTTAATATATAACAAGACATGAATTATATCCATGATAGAGAGTCATATTAATTAACTAAGTTACTATATTTAATAATTATCTCTCATCGTGCTAGCATAACACTGTGTTGTTATTCAATATATGACAACTTAACCAAGTCTCGTGTTTAAATGATACAACCATACCCCAATTAGTTTTGGCCTTAGTCTCTTTCGCATAAGTTTAACGTTAAATAAGAATAGATCTCTTAATTCTTATTTTTTCATCATTGGTCATCATCCAATAATAAATGGAACAACTTATTATTGACATGCGACGTGATTTTAATTAATATCTCCTCGCATATAGTAATTTTATTTAATAATTACTGAAACAACATGTATACTTATGTGTCGTCATTGTGAACTATGAAAAATACAATGAATGGAAAGTAAATTGAACACAGCAAACCTTCCTATAGTCCTCCAAAACAAACCTCAAGTAGGTTGTAAAAACTTTGTTTGTGTAACCTTGTGAGTGGATGTGGGTGTTCTTGAATGGTCTCCAAAATGGGGATGCAGATTGCTACAAGCAGTTGGCTTAAAGAGCTTATGTATGTAAATTAAAAGAGTATACTTGTAAAAAATTCAGGAGAGTTTGTAATAGGTTAATCCTACACTTTATAGAGGCATAAGTGATTAGAAGTTGGTTGAACACGATTGAGTGCACATGCTAAAAATGGCATTGGAGGGGTTTGCAATAGTTACGGGAGTTTAAATTCCATTTAGGGGCAATAATGGGAATTTGTTAGTAGAAGTTGCATCCGGAAAGGTGGTTGTACATGCAATTCAATTACCCCAACTTTATAGGATTCTAGAAATGTAGTTGACTAGGATGAGGATGTGGATTCTAAGTGGTTATTGACTGAGAACCTAAGTGGCGGTTGATTAGGATGTGCACACTCAATTAATTGATCATTTAATTAATAAATGATCATTAACTTAGCACAAGGGGGTACTAGGGATTAATTTAATTAATCCAAAGCGGTACAAAGCACATGATTAATTAATTGAATTAATCAATCACAAATGGGTGAATAATTGGATGTACTAGGACAATACTGGGAATAGGTGAGTGATTTTGGGGTGTCTACATTTTCCCCTCTTTAAGTGTTATTGCAAAGTAATAGTGCTTTAAAGATAGTAGATGCATGCATATCAGCGAGTGGAAATATGTGAAGCATTTGGATGCCCCAGCGATTAGAATGGTAGAGGAATGCCCTCTCAAGTGGGTGGGCGATGCTGCAAAGTGATGGACAACCAGTTGATAGGAAGGAAAAAATGGATTGGAACAAGGATGGGAAAGGATTGTGCTCATAGCATGAGCTTCATTTGGAGAATAACTTTAGAGAAACCTTGTTTTTTTGTTGCACAATAGAGTTGTCACCGTGATTATGAAAGAATAAATATGGTTAACCCAAATGTGCGTAAACAAACACACACAACAAAGAAAAGATAAAAATGAAAACAAACCCAACATACAAATTAGGTGTAGGCACCAAGGTTATAAAGGAACCAAGATGTAATCACAGTACTTGCAAGTTGTCTAAAACCCAAACATCAATAATGCAACACGAATTCGAAAAAGAAGGAAATCAATGATGTCCCTAATGTGTGTCACAATATGTTTAATTAGATGCAAATGCTCCCAAATAGGAATTATGATCAGATTGGAAGAGCAGAGAGAAGAAACTCCTGAGGACACTCTTGTCATATCCATTTTGCAAATGATTAGAGTCAAAATTGCCCCAGGTGAAGTTATATCGTGAAGGAAAAATAATTTTTTGACTTGCCCCAAGCAGAGTTAGCATATCATGTAAAGGGAAGAAAGTGATAGTTGTAAGATTGGAATGATCACTAGGGTAATAGATAAAGGTATGAATTTTATCAAGATTGTGTGAAGATGTTGAAAAATCCACTTCAAGGGTTTTCCAATTGTAGGATGTCTATGATAAGTGAATGGTTGTTCAAAAAATTTGTAATTTTTTTATTTTTTTTATTTTTGCAAGTTTTGAAAAGATTTGAAACGCAAATGCAAACAAACATGAAGACACGGAAAAAAGGAAAACATGTCATGGCTTAAATAAACCAGGAGGAAAACACAACACATGCAAGTGACAAAAAGACACAAAATAGGCAATGGAAACAAACCCAAAATGAACAGGAAGGATCCACACCAAAGTTGTATGTGAACTAAGATGCGAATAATTTTTTTGCAATTGGTCTACAAGTGCAACAACATTCGAGATACACAAAGCACTTGTTATTCTAACTAACAAAAATAAGAGACTAATCTAAGAATATACAAGACAATATTCAATATGTACAAATAATAGATAGAAAAGATGACAAACAAGTTAGTGAACAATGCACACCAATGTTAAATACAATCAAATAAGCGACAATATAACACAATTTGCAATAACAATGCCCAAAGAAATTCCTAATGTGTTCCACAATGAATAGATATCCAAATGTCAAGTTACCCCCAAGCGAAAGCCAAAGTTGAGTGGTGTCCCTAAGCAAAGTTACATTGCAAAGAGTGGCTTCATTGGTTGGAAGAATGCAAATGATTGGGAACAATTAGATGACGAAATTTGCAAACTAAGGTACATAGTTGTGAATATGTTTGTCGAGAATTTTCAAGACATTTTGTATTTTTTTTTTGGTATTTTATAAAAAAAAATATCTTTTTTTTTTGGTCATTTTTCGAGACATATGTGAATTTTTTTAGTATTTTTAGTATTTTGAACCACATGTCAAACAAGAGGGAAAAGGAATTCCTAAGAGGTAACCAACATGTTACGTATGAACATAATGGATGAAATCATAATGGAAGGTGAACAATAGTGCTAGACAATGAGCGTGACAACTTGACAAGGAGATCATGTGACACAAGGAAAGACGGAAAGATATAAGTGGGAGACAAGGTGAAATGACAAAACAAGTGAACACATTGATATGTCCCCAGCACAAAGGTTACTCTTCAGAGACTCAAGAGTATAAATTCTTTAGATGAATGGCATTCATAGGCTCCGTTAACTCTTTTCCATCCTCAATAGACAATTTGTATGTGTTAGATCCAAATTTAGCAATTATAACATAAGGACCCAAACAATTAGGATCAAATTTGCCCTATTTTTCTTATGGTTTAGTTGTGTTCTTCTGATTTTCCTTTAGAACTAAGTCACCGATTTCTAACTGTCGAGGTTTGATCTTGCAATTATAATTACGACGTAGTCAATTCTGATCTACATGTAGATGGTCTAAGGCACGAAGATGTCTCTCATCTAGTAAATCCAGCTTTGCAAGGAATTCAACACGGTAATCCTCTTCATGAATGAGGTGTTGAAGGGAGACACGAAGTGAAGGAAGTTCAACTTTGATAGGTAATATGACTTCAGAACCATATACTAGGGATAATGGAGTAGCTTATGTAGGAGTACGAAAGGAAGTGCAGTAGGCCCAGAGGGTGGGATACAACTGTGTATGCCAATTACATCCTTGTTTATCGACTATCTTTTCTAGAATGGGTTTGATACTCTTGTTTGATGCTTCGGATTGGTCATTGCATTATGGATAGTAGGTTGTAGCCCATTTTAGGTAGATATTATATTTTTAGCTAGGGCCTTGACATTTTTATTTTTGAAGGAACCACCATTGTCAGTGACAATAGCAACGAGGATGTTAAAATGATAGATGATATGGTTGAAGATGAATTTATAAATATTACACCCAGAAAAGTAGGTAAGAGGCATAGCCTCAACCCACTTGGTGAAATACTCAGTGGAAATGATAATGCATGTGTGGCCATCATAAGATGTAGGATTTATTTTTCCAATTAGATCTAGTCCCCATTTTGAGAAAGGCCAAGGTGAAGTGATGGGTTGCAGGGCTTGGGAGGGTGCATGAATGAGATTACTGTGTTGTTGGAAAGCCTGACATTTCTTCACAAAGTTGCATGCATTTGTCTCCATTGTGGGCCAGTAGTATCAAATGCGTAATATCTTCTTTATAAGGATCATTCGCTGGTATGTGCATCATAAATATCCAAGTGTACTTAAGTTAGTATCTAATTAGCTTCATCCTAATTTAGACATCTTAAAAGAGTCCCATCATAACTTCTTCGATACAATGTGTCAGCAAGAAGGGTGTAGCACGAAGCACGTTGTGCCAAGTATAATTTATTAGCTGAATTTAAATTAGGAGGGTAGGCTTTGGTTTGAATGAAAGCATATATATCTTGGTATCAGGGATGATCATGACCAACAATCTCACAAATCATGGTGGACTCTGGCAATTTGTATGCAGGTACCAAAAGATGTTCAACGAGGAACTTGTGAATTTGATTAGTGTCGAACGAAAGAAGGGATGCGATAGTTTTCATGGCATTCATTTCTTTGTTTTGTTCATGAGGAACTTGTTCAAAATTGATAATATGTAAATACCCTTTAAGTTTTTCAACCATCCATTTATAAGGTATTATCTACTCGTATTTAACTTGATACTCTTCATTGACTTGATTAATGATGATAAGAAAATCAACCAAAAACTATCAATTCTTGTAGGCACCGGGAGATAGCAAAGCCTAATCCTGTTATCAATGCTTCATAATCAGCTATGTTATTTGTGCAAGGGAATTTGATGCGATAATATTTAGGTATGAGGTCCCCATCTAGTGTACATAAGATAATTCTTTCTTCAGAACCATGGATATGGTAAAATCCATCAAAGAATAATGTCCATGAGGGGATTATTTCTATGTATAAGAGGTATTCATCTGGAAATTCAAAATTTAATGGTTGTGGACCTAGCAGTGGCATTGCAGCTAGTTTAGCTACTAGTGCTTGACCTTTGATAGCCTATTGATTGACAATTTAAATGTCAAATTCACTGAGGAGTATAATCCCGCTGGACATTTGCCCTGTTATTACTAGTCTCAAAAGTAGGTATTTAAGAGTATCAACCCTAGAAATTAACTTGGTGGTATGATTTAGTAGGTAGTGTCGCAACTTGCCAAAAGTATACGTGACCACCAACACAATCCTTTTTAACCTGCAAGTACTTGGTCTCATGTTCAAGGAGATTTTTTCTCAAATAATACACAAATCATTCCTGGACCTTATCATTGTGATGTGAAAATAATGCCCCAATGACATGTTTTGTTACAGAAGTGTACAACAACATAGGCTTATCATGTATAGGTGGCATGAGCACCAGTGGAGAGGACAAATTTTCTTTCAATTTTGCAAAGGATTCTTGACAGTCCTATGTCCATTTAAATTGAACATCCTTTTTAAGGAACTAGTAGAAGTGATGGAACTTATCTACCAATTGAGAGATGAAGTGGCGGATAGACTGTATTTTTCCTTGTAGGCCTCTTAGTTGTCGAAGGTTCTAAGGAGGTGGCATATCCATTATAGCTTTAACCTTGGTAGGGTCCACTTCATTCCTCTTCGTGAGACAATGAATCCCAAAAATTTTCCTGAAGTGAAACTAAAGACACATGTTTTTAGGTTACAATCATTTTTTGCAAGTTTAGTGGAGTGTTCCTGTTGTATCCCTAGCCTCTAGGCCACCCAGCAGATTTCATTTTCATTCACGCATTATAAATGGAGCTACGTCATTCAAGTAAAGGGGGCCTAGAGTCTCAAAGCATTCGTGGAAACCAACCAATCCATACCGAAAATTTTGTTCCTATCCCTCATTAGGGATCCCTTGCATTCGGAACGTTGCAAAATCCCTTTTCTGGGAAATCTGGTTTTCCGAACTTAGTCATTTTTGGTCTTTTTGGTTGGGCGCATGGAATTGCTATGTAACATCGTTTTTTGGTGCGCCCCCTTTAAAACCTTTGGCGCATATTTTCCTGTGTCAACACACTTTTTGGTGCGCCTTGATATGTTGAGTCTTCCCTGCGTGCGCCAAGGCGCATGCGCCTTCGTGTTAGCAACCCTTTTGTTGCGCCACTTTTTGGTGCGCCACAGGCACACATAATCTCATGTCGACACCACTTTTGGTGCGCCAAAGGCGCACTTAATTCCATGCTGGCAAATGCTTTGGTGCGCCAAAGGGTGCATGCTTTCCTATGTCGACAGTAGCTTTCATGCGCCCTTTACAGAGTTGGTGGCGCATTTATTACTGACTCGCATATATATATGTATTTGCGCGCCTGCAAATGTCATTATCTCTAGAGCATCACGTTTTTATTCTCTGACCTGTCAGCTCACCTGCCCCGTCGTTTTCAACGCATAGTGGACCCGTTGCACGTTTTTCACTATTTATCCGGTAAGAGGTTCTTATCTCTTTCATGTGTTTGGCGTTTTTGGTTCTTTGAATGCTTGTTGGTTTGGTTTTGGAAATCAAAGTATTGATCTGGCCCCCCCCACCTTGCTGTCTTTCCATATTCTTCCTCCTCTTTCCAGATCTGCTGGTAGAGGAAGTTTTTCTGAAAGCATGGTGTAATCCCTTTTGATTAAACCATTTTATTACCCAAATGACCTTGGAAAAGAAATGAGAAAAGAAGCTAAACCATGTAAAAAGACCCCTCTGAGGATAATCTAAGCTCTAAAAAGAGACTGTTTTTCTTTTCTCCTTGGCGCATCTGTCACCCCTGCAACATGATCAAAATCTGCGCCAATGGCGCACCCATCATGCCTGTTGCATTAAGAACTTTCGCGCCCTCAAGGCGTGCCTCCTTCGCATGCTGCAAGCGCTAGCCTTGCGCCCTCCTTAGGCACCTCAACCTTATTTGTTACATCACGTATACATGCGCCTCCTTGGCGCACCCTGCATCTGTGCAGCATCAGCTTAATCCGCGCTAAGTGTAAAACTTGGAAGGCGCAGGCGCTTTCCTCATTGCAAAACATCATGTTGTGTAAACCCTCCGTGCACCGCGCCAAGTTGCCTTTGGCGCATGAAAAGTTCCTGTTACACAAACCATACATGCGCCAAAGGGCGCACCAAATCCCCATGCAACATGAAAAATCTATGCGCCTTTGGCGCATCCTGTCTCTATGTAACACAATGTCTCCATGCGCCCTTTACAAAATGTACCCTGCAGTATCCATGCGCCATGCGCCTTTGGCGCTGATTTAACCTTTGCAACACCTCTTTTCTGTGCGCCTTACCTATTTAGCCCTGTAAGCTGCAGCTTTCATGCGCCCTGCGCCCTGAGCCTCAAAATCACTAACTCTTTCTTTTGTTAACATTTCAATGGAAGATCAAATGGCTAATACAACCTTTTTGGATTGGGTCTCGCTTCTTCTTCGTGCAGATCAGCAACTAAGCTCGAAAGAACATATGTCTACATCAAGCAGGAGACCTACCAAATCCAAAGGCAAGGCCAAACTTACAGAAGAAGAGATGAAATACAAGTATCAGAGAGTCAGAATGCCTGACTCCCAGGCCGAATGCGACCTAGATATCAGGGACTCAGAGTTGGGTCACATTGATATGGAGGAATTCTGGGCCAGAACTCAGAAGGTAACTAGAAGTCCATGGATGGAAAAACTAATGGGCAGTGCCCTACACTTCGCTGGAGGAATCCCAGTCAGCACCATCAACAATGAATTCATGATGGTAGTCGCCCGGTGCTACAACAAGGACACAAGGTGTGTCGTAAATGACAAGGGTGAGGTCATCATTAACCTCACTGCCCGCCACTTCGAAATAATACTCAGCATCCCTCATCACCGGCACTTTGTGGCCGTCAGCCGAGAGGATTGTATTAAGGCCTGGGATGATAACGAAGATCAGTGCATGCAGCTGATGAACGAGGTCTATTTGAAGAATAAAAAGGTGGTGACCCGATGGCCTCAAACCATCCACCGCAGCGACTTCTCAGAGGAGCTCAGCGACACCATCACATTCCTGAGCAGGGTTTTTGGGCTTCCTGATGCCCACTTTTTCCATAAATGGATGTTGCGGTACTTAGAGACCATAAACAAGAATATGCCTAATCAGCGCTTTTGCTGGGGAGAGATAATAAGCAGCACAATCTCTGAGCAGCTTCAACAATTTCTTACAACGGGAAGATTCTACATGAACTCCTATGTTGTCTATGTTGCAGCATCAGAGAGAGACTACCCAGGCCTGATACGAAGTGGGGTTTGGCCTCAGGTCAAAATATATGAGTACTACCCAGAATTGAGGCTGGAGAATAGCATCTCTCAATTCACAAAGATTAATGATGTGTTTTTCTATCACATCATCTGCCTGTTGAGGCCAAATATGACTTATGGTCATACGACCAAAAGCATAGTGGCAGCCACTGAGAAATGGGGGGCCCTGTTCACCCAATTTCCCACATTCACCTATCTGAGGGCGGCCAACTTCTTGGGAGAGCCGACCAGACTGCCGAGGTATGCTGGGCCTAAGCTGATTTTGCTGGAGCTGTCAAGACAGCTGATTACATATCATGAGAAGTGCCTCAAAAGAAAGAAGGGTGGAACTCCTTTCCCCCTCACAGTAGGCCGATATACATGCCTTACCCACCACAAGGCAAAGGACATGTTCGCAGAGCTGGAGCTGCTTAATTTGAGACATGATTTCCCAGCCAGGCCTACCTTCGACCCAAGGAATTGTCTGCCAAGGGCGAAACTTGATCCAATCCACGTCCCCCAGATCGAGGACATCTACATCGACATCATCCATGAGGTTGAGCTCAGGAGAAAGGATCATTCTCGCTTAGCCTTGGCAGAAATCATCCAATATGGGGTAGCAATTGTCCCCAAAGGCTTCCAGACTACGGAAGATGAAATAGACCAAGTATATACTAACACGGATGGGGACAATTGGCCTTTTCCAGCCATTGATAGAACTAAGGCACCTCAGACGATTGAGGAGAGGGTCAAGGAAACTCTGCGCAGAACAGAGCATTGGTGCCGGATGAATGGGTTAATCTACCTCGGGGTTGATTTCACAACCTCCCCATTGGGTAACGCACCTCCCCAATCCAAATAGCAGCCTAAAGGCAAGGGCAAAGGCATAGAGGGTGAATCCAGCACCACTCAGGAAGAAGCTCCAGCGAGTCCTCCTTCCGCCACACCCGAACAGGTTATAACTCTGGCTTCTCAGAGAAAGAAGTAGAAGAGGATGTTCTAATAGGCCCATCCACTCAGGATGTCGGCATTACTACAGCAACCGAGGTCCCTTCTATCCCTTCTTCTTCCCTTCCTTCCCCTCCTCGAGTGACTCAAGCGGCCATTCCTTTGGTCGTGTCCTCTCCCCCTTCTTCTACTCCTCCCCCCGCTTCTTCGTCTATCTTCTCTTCCCTTGCAGATCTTTCCTCCTCCATTTCTTCCCTCATCTCTGAGCTCCCTTCCCTTCCTATGTCTTCCACAGCTACAGTTTCCCTTCCTCCCGTGGGCACTTCTTTGGCTATTCTCTCCATGTCGCCCCCACGTGTCTCCACGTTTTTCCCCTCCACTACTGTAGCTGCCCCCTTTTCCATTTCCGGCCCTTCTCCCATAGGTCCAACCTGGATCTCCCAGCAGCTAAGTCAGCAAAAGAGGAAAGTTCCCATCGCTCCGATGGACTTTTCTGTAATCCCATCTAAGGGGGCAAAGAAGCAGAAGCCCGTCACACGCTTCTCTCAAAGTGCTGCGGGAGAGAGGGTTATGGAGATCGCATACCCCAATCCCCTCAAGGAGAAAAAGGATCTGTCTCCGACAGATTTTACTGTGACCCAAGTCACAATGGGGACATCTTCTGAAAGCCTTCAGGGGGAGGCCCTTTCTGCAGTTGACGCCCTCTGCAAGAAGCTTCAAGAGACAAAGGAAGAGAAAAGGCAATTGAAAGAGCAAAACAAATATCTGCTCCAAGCCTTACAGAAGATGGGTAGTGCGCCTCCCACAACTGCCGCCGAGACTTCTGAGCTTCTCAGCCAGGAGAAAATTAATGAGTACGCAAAGATCGGCGAGCAGGGTATGGCCGTTTCCGCTTGGAGGAGCCAAATCCTCAAAGACAGCGAAAAAGTAATCGCCGAGTTCTCCAACTTATATCTAAGCATCAATAAGGCGAATAAAGAGCTCCAAGCGTTAGCGGGACCCATATCAGAAGAGCTGGAACATGCTAGACTGCAGCACGAGACCTTCCAACAAATGTTCGACTATTCAGTCGAAGATCTGGTTAAGTTCGGCGTCTTCGGCCATCCCAGGGCCCTCAACAAAATCATGTCCACTCTGGACTACCGGGTGGATCAGCTGGAATTTGTCTTAGAAAAGATTGACAAAGTGAAGGAAGAATCCCTGGACGCGATGCATCAAATGGAACGGATCGTTCTTAACATGTCGCCAGGGTTACTTACTCCTTCCTTCACTTTAAGGAAAGCTGATGAAACCACCCAGATCTTCAAAGAAATCGTTTCTCAAGGGATGGGGCCAGAGGTCACTTTTGACGCAGAGTCTATCAACAACCTGCTGGCCTGCCGAGACTTCATTGGGTTACTCATTGAAGCGGAAAAAGACTATTCCAAGCTCCCCGAGAAACTCACAGATGAGCGGGAAACTTGTGAGGTGATCAGTGATCGGCACAAGGATCCTTCCCAGGATCAGCTAGGGCCAATGATCAACAAGTTTATGGAATACCTGCTCTCAATTCCATATCTCGTCACCTGAGCAACAACAAAAGCAGTCCACCCCCTTTCGGCCGCAGGATGACGACGACGAGTAGCTTCTTCTTCTTCTTCTTCTCTCTCTCTCTTCTTCGACTTTCTTTTCGAGAATATCTGGAGTATGTTGATACAAATGATGACATCATCCATGTTGCATCATGGGATGATGTCATCCATCAAGTTGTAAAAAGTCAACATGACTTTTAGATATTTTGTAAATATCTTTATAGATAAGTTGTTGGCTCCTTTTTGCCTTCTTTTCTCTTCTTCTTCTATAAATACCCCAATACTTGTTGTATTATGGATGCATGAATATCTTTCAGATGAAAAATAGAAGTAAGGAGAAAAGACTTTGAGCTTTTTGTAACAGAAGGAAAATATTAATACAATATTTAGACTTTGTGCTGAATACATGTGTTATGTGCATTAGATCTTTCTTACGTTAGATCTGTGTGTTTATTCTGTTGGATCTGCTTCTGTTTTATTGTCATTTATTTATCATTAGTATTGCTTTGCTCGTTTATGCAAGTAGGTTTGGCTCTGTTTACTACCAATCCCAAAACATAAACCTTCTGACCTTTCTGCTTTGGAATTCATTTCTTTTCTCCCTTCGGATCTGCTCTTTCTTCATCCCCTCTTCCTTTCCTTTCTTTTCGCAGTCGGAAACACCCCTACTGGGATGAGATCCCAAACCCCCGAAGGCAGAATTTGTGAGACTTGCACAGATTCCTGCTGGTAGAATAGCAATAAACCAGTTTCGCTTTGCTGACTCAAAGAGGGGCTATGCCCTGCACACTGTTGGCTCGTTTATCCAGTGGGGGTGCCATTTGATAGTTAGTGGGCTGCACTTGCTCTTTTAAAACAGATCCTATGTTCTTAGGGTCAAAGTGAAGATAGACTTGATTTTTAATACATGCATATTCCTAATATTAGGATGGGGTGCCAACTTGAATAGGATAAAGTATTATTTTGTTTGTTTATGGGGCATGCATGTATGCTTGTTTTCTACTCTAATTGGAGGGTCACAGAAGAGCCTTAATTGTCCTGCGACATTGTGGGTGTCCCATGTTTTGCAACGTAATGCCTTGTGTGTGGTTGTGTGTCTCTTATTTTTAGGCTCAAGGGCCTTGATTTATCTTGGACACCATGTGTATCCCATATTTACAAGCATTTCACCTTTTGTGTGACATTGTTGCACAAGTGTTCCATCAGTTTTCTACATTGTATGCACATATGTTTCTACTGACATATGGTTTTATATTTGTTGTTATTAATATTTTTGTTACATGAATAACTATTGTGATTATCATGTTTCTTATTTTTATTGTTCTTAATTTGTGTCATGGATTCTACCATGTGCATCCCCCTTGCAGGTACAGTTTATTCTTGGTGGCCACCACATCAAATGTTTCAAAATTTCTACACAAATTATCAACTTATCAGACATGGGTATACATATTTTATTTTGATACGTGTGCTCACATTATTCGTCACACATGCCTCAAAATAGGGGGCAAATAACTATCATGTTTATTCTACATTTCTAGTAGACACAAGCATCTTTCTGAGCACAAACATATGTAGGGGTGGATAAAAATGAATCATAATTACAGTTCAAATACATAAATTTAGCAAAATCTACACATGGTCAAAAACTTATAGCCTGGTTAGGACCGTATAGACATGTTTTGACCCTATTTTACATTTTTTTCCAAGGGGCATTTTCTCCATATCTTTCAATAGTCTCAGGTTTTTCATCACTAGTACAACATTTTCATATGGTTTCACACTCAGATTGACTTAAAAGTTTGGAATAGATTTTGGGGGATGAATTATTTCATTCTCTCTCTAAAGAAACCATGGTACTCAGTTTCACTTCCATTTTTAGACACATTGAGGGCATGGGTCTCCTTTCTCCACTAAAATTTAAGCATGTACATTAGTTCTACTCAGTTTTGTATCAGGACACATGTGAAGAGTGTGAGGCATTTATATTCTCTTTTCTACTGATGTGTCCTAATTTACAAATTTGGGTTTATATTCATTTGCAGCGGTATGGTTTGTGGGGTTATAAAAGGTATTGAAGCGGATAATTTCTTTGTAGGTAGACTTTCCTATCCTCTTGCACTTAAGGGGAAGATATCAAAGTTGTTGAACTACTTTGATACATGGTCTTCTTCCTTGACGTGGTGCTTCGAATCCTTATATTTTTGGTTCTTCTCTTTAGTATTCGTATATGTTGGGTTAGTACATCTAATACATTGAACTCTCCTCGGAATAATTGGGGATTGATCACCTTTAATTATGTAGACAAAAATTGGTATTAGTTATAAATTTAAGCTAAGAATTTAAACTAATGCAATTCCTAATCTAACACACCTAGTTGTAACTACCTAAGATTGAGCAGGATAAAAAGGGATGAAAGAGTGTTATACTTGCACTTACCTACAAGATCCAATGTTCTTCCCTTGTTACATTTGGATGTGCTCAAGATAGTTATTGCTTCCTAGATCTTGTGGAATCAATTTGGCAGCATCTCCCCTTTGTTGCAATGATGATTTTATTGATGGGACGCAAGATGATAATTGAAAGCTCTAGGAATATTTTGGCAGCACTTAGTTGCAATTTTAAAAAATGGTTTCCATGAAGGTGGTGAGCTAAATTTATAGGTTGTGGGAGGAGGAACTGAAGGGTGGAGATTGATCCATGTAGGATATGGATCAATGGTTGAGGATTGATGAGACTGAGGAGAATTCTAAAATTAGATAATTCTAGAAATTAAGAGAAGTCTCCATTGAATTTTTAATTCAATGGAGAGAGGGAAAATTATTTAAATTTTTGAATAAAGAGGAGGAAAATTTAGAGAGGCTTAGAGAAATAGAAGCCTCTATGATTTAGAGGTGGAACATTTTATTAGGCTATTCCTATTATGTGAGATTAATTGTGATTAGAGAAATGATTTGACAACCTGGAGAAGCTAGGTGTAGGATAGGTGTAGTGTAGGTGGGTGATATTTTTAAATTCTTAGAAATTGATAATATGGATTAATAAGATATAATGATGAATTAATATATTAAGGATGAGATCGAGATTGATTGGGTGATCAAATGGGAATATTTGGAATAAGGAAATATATGATATTAGGGATTAATAATGGCAATTAATCTCAAGATTAATTATTATATGGTTGAGATGGTAATTGTGATATATCGAGTTAGTGATAGTGGGATGGTATATTAATAATAATAATAATAATAATAAATACTTTATTTATGATGTCCGACATTTGACATGTATACATTTTGCCCCTCTTTGAAGGGTTATTGTGTAGTAATGATCATTCAAAGAAGAAGATATAATGGTGATATAATGCCCCCTTGAGGGATTAGGACGAGGAGGAACGAGGTGAGTATTTACTCAAAAAGAGCGGAGAGACCCGAGGTAGTAGATGAGAGAGGATTAGAGGATGAGTAGAATGAGGAGTTAGAGGATGAGAATATTAGTTGAATGTTAAAGTCCCCTTTTCCTGCGCCAAAGGCCTAAGGGCTAAGTCGAGTCCAAGCCGTGGTCAGACCCAAGGAGTTTGTGGACGTTGGGAGCTATAGGGAGGTGTAACATCCCCTTTTCCTACGCCAAAGGCCTAAGGGCCAAATCAATTCCAAGACATGGTCATACCCAAGGGGTTGTGGATGATGGGAGCTTTTGGGAAGGGGCCGCGTAGTTCTAATATCCATGTTTTGCATTTGGGGGTCACTTTTGGACCATCGTGACTTAAATAAGGAAAAAGTAACTTTAGTTACTTTTATTTTATTGGCCCCTCCATGGAATGAAATGCGTGTCTAGGGTTATTGGGGCTCTTTTTCCTTGGAGAAGTATATAAGGAGATGGGTGAGAAAGAAAAAGCACTTTTTGACATACATTTTATTGACCCCTTCACGTGCAGCTGTTACTGTCGTGCATCTACAGCTTGTGGAGTCAAATCCCACAGGGACCCTAGCTTCAGTGGTGAGAGACCCATCCCTAGCTAGCAGGGCATTCTTCGGTAGTGAGAGATCTACCCTAGCTGTCATTTCGGAGCCGCTTTCTCAGGGCTGTGTGGCAGAGTCATTATCAGAGGTTTCAGAGAAAGGATTTCATGAGGGTTTTGGGGGCATTTGGGGAAGATAATCAGAGGGGATTTTCAGATCAAATTCACGGTAGCCATTTGGGCAGAGGGCTTGGCATCACTTTGAAGTGCCTCTTCATCAAATTCCTGCAACCCTTTTCCAAGCTAGGTGACTTGCAGCCTCTATTTGGGGGGTTTCCAATTGGCCGTTTTTAGATCTGAAGGTGGAAATATTATTTCCTATATTTGTTAATGTTATTTCCAAAGACCCTTAATTTTTACTCTTGTATTTAGTGAGAGTTACGAACCTCTAGAATTTTTCCAGCCACCTAGGGCATTCTGTAATTTTTTAAGCAACAATATATGTAATATTCCAAAAAATAGTTTTCATATGTTTTTATTATTACTATTGTAAGCTTCTCCTCAAATTTTCATGCACTGTGGGCAAATATTTGGTGTGATATCAATTTAATACCTTTATGCTGTCCTTAGCTGGTCATTTCCTGCAAAAATCAGTATTTTATGTGGTTGCATATTTTCAATATTTTCATGCATTTTTAAGTGGTATCCCATTGGGGATATTTCAGTGGTATCAGAGCGGTTTTTCCTCCATCCTGTGCGGGATTAAATATGGTAGTTTGGGAAGATCTCAATGTTGATTTTATGAAGGAAATGTTCACCAACATGGTAAAAACAATAGGAAGCCACTAACCTATATTTGAGTCAGCTCGCTCAGAATTTGAATCAAAGTAGATCTAGGGACAATAAGGAACATGGTGAGAATAGTAATAAAGGGCGAACAATAGAGGTGATTGATGAGCATTCTTGTTGGAGGAAATATTCAATCTTTGAGTAAGGGTTTCAGAGATAATATGTCATTTCCAGATTATTGCATGATGAAGTTTGGTAGCAAGCCCAAGCGAGATCATCATATGTCGGTACCTGAATTACAAAAGAACTCATTTGAAGAAGAAGAAGCTTCTAGAGAAAAAGGTATGATTTCCATTGAGAAAAATAATTGCATTAGTGGAAACTCTACTTGGTTAGAGAAATGGAATTCGGAGCTCAAGAGAAGAAATTTGTATATGCCCAAGTAAGGAGGATGTAATGGAAACTCTAAAAGCTGTGTGAGGAATGGAATAAAAGAGCTAGAGCTGCTAGATTGATAGCTGCCCAAGCAATACAACACCTACAAGAGTTTCAAGGGAAAGATGTGGGCAAATGATGCAAGGCAGTCTACACCCACGAAAAAAATCTGTATAGAGCAACTTGCACATGAGGAGGAGCCTCACATGGACACTTGTGTGGAATTGCACGTTGTTGCAATTTCCAAACTAACAACTCATGATAAGCTCAATTGTAGACCAAAATGCTCAAGATTTATGGCAGAAAGGTCGAGTCATTTTGGAGACCAAGCTTGATGAGGATACTCTAAGGGATGGTGTTTTGGAGGGTTCTAAATCAGAAGTAGAAGGTTAACCTTTTGATGATATTCTTTATAAGGAGGTTAGTAGTAGCACCGGATGTATTTCATCATCTTCATCCTATATCATTATAGCAATTTTATCATGATGGTATTCAGCCTATTGACGGTAAGAATGCTAAGAATTTGGTGCATCAAAGTCAATTCATCATGAAGAAAAAGAGTGATAATATTCTTTATGAGGAGATACAAGAGAAGCAAAGATGACAGACCTTACATGATACAAGGGTTCATGGGCATTATAAGGTATGGGATCCTGGTAATATGTTACAATTGTCCAAAACTATCAATTTTGATTTTGAACTTTGTGATGGAGTTCATAAGCAAAAGAAGGAATTTGTGCATGATTTCTTCATTGGAGACTCCGATGCAAGAAGGGAGAGTAAATCTCAAGGTACTAGCATTGGTTTTCTGGTTGCTAAAAAAGGGTAAGAGAATATTTTTTAATCATCTTCAGCCTGTTGGACTGTGTATAACAACAGTTATAAAGAGAGGAGAAAATGCTTTATTAATAGAACCCATGACTGATTTTTATACCAGCTACATGGTGGAACCCTTGGAAGGGTTAGTGGGGGAATTTGGTCCTCAAAGTGCTCAAAGAATCAAGGTGTAATTTTCTATTAAAAAAGAAGAGCGGAATTCAAGGTGCATTCAAGACTTTAGCATCCTAAGGTATGAGAATGGTTACCTAATCATTTTCCTAGCTTTTTGATGGTTCTCCTATGTTGTTGCCATGTCTCTATTATTTGGGACAACATTTATATGCTTGGATGATTAGGGAAGACTATTTCATAATCACGTCTCAAGGTATGCTGCATGATGGGATAAACGGCACATGGGTCCATTCACAAGGACAATCTTGATTCAGCTAATAAGCATATGTTGGCAAATAAAACAATGCAGGAGCCCATGATAGTGAAAGGACATGAGGGTATAAGTGGTATATTTATTGTGGTTGAATTTTCTAGAGGTATATTGACTATTTTTAGGATAAAGTAATGGGGTACATGATGTTAAGGAATACAAGGAATTTGATGCATGGAAAGCATGTTGAAAAGGGTAACTCGAAGGAGAATGAAGATGTTGATCCTATGTACAAAAATTCTGAGTTGCAAAGGTATGATGAGCAGCTTCCCAATTATGCTATTTCATCCCTGTGTTGTCTAAAGGAACCTCCATCTGGATGACAAGAAATCAGATTTCAATGGGTACAACAAGAGGTGATTGCTAAAGAAGCCAAGCATTTCTTAGAGGATAGAATTTTGATGGATGCATGAGTTCTAATGTTGATTGACACACCCTTTCTCTTGACATCCTATTACGAGGTGAAATGAACAATCATGAGGGAAAGGACGATAAAGTGACAGAGGTGAGGAGATAGCAGCCATTTGCAAGATTCCCATGATGGATATAAGGTTGATTGGATAGAGTTGATGTCCATGAGGAAAGACATGTCTTGCACTAAGAAGGTATAGCTCACATTGTCTATTACTCATTACAAGGCATGTGTGAGGTACTTGAATGTGTTATGCAGGGTACGAGTTTGGGTTATTCATTGATAGTGGGGAACCCATTCATTGGACATATTGATGCTTCCATCTTTTGAGAAATTTGCATTCATCCCTCATGTGGATAAACCGTAAATTTTTCAAGGAAAACAAAGCCAATGGAGATTTCATGAGTATACACAGGGCAGATTCCCAAAAGCATCACGATTGGTGAACTATACAGTTAGCATGTTGTTGCAGCATTGTTGAATATGTGAAGTGAACTCAGCATAGTGCTGTGGAGTGTAGTGGCTGACACTCGCAAGGAATGAGACTAAGTTTGGGATGATTGAGATGAAGTTCCTAATTCTGAGGGCGGATTATTTGCTATAGGCACGGAGCACACCATAATGCACTTAGGGGTGGTTAGAGCTGAGTCAGATGATGTTGAATTGTGGAGTGAGTTAGATAGGATGGAGGACTTTGACTCTATATGGGGTCGATGTGGAGAATCATGGATGTGGGTGTAACCAATAGTGTTGCACATGAGACAGTTACAGAGATTGGGATTACAAGTTCAGACCATTTGAGTTTATCATTATGTTGGTCATCTGAAGTTTTGGTAGACTGGAGATCTCATTTGCTTGTTGAGTACTCCAAGAACCAACACGCTTGTGAGATTCTAGATGGCCACATATAGGATGACAGCTACAGATTGGAGGATGATATGATATTCTCTCAGGGAAGATGGAGCCTCGTGTCAGATTCATGGTTGAGGATGGAGATATTGCGACATGTGAATTGTTCTTCCGTGACTGTGCACTTGAGCTTCAATGAGACCTACAAGCTCATGTCAGAGAAGTTCATATGGCATAAGTTGAGGGAGGTTATCCTTAATTTTATACAGGCATATATGGTTTGTCACTATGACAAGTCAGAGCTTATGGGGTCATCATTTTTTAATCGACATGGGATAACTCTGTCTATGCATTTTGTTGCTTCTATGCCTGGTGAGCACTTCACCCACGTGTTAGTCATTGGAGAGATGAAATCGACTCATGGTTATTCAGTAGGTTCACATTCAGTGTAGGAGGTGGAATATGTGGAGCTGATATTGTCGATTGACTGTCTATTGGAGTCATGGGACTTTTCCTCCATGGGAAACATTGAGATACAGTATGAGGAGCCCTACTCACACACGAGTGCAGGTTAGGTGGGAGAGTTTGCACCATTTGTGCATACACAGGTTGTTTCACAGGTTGATTCATGGGAATTCTACAAGATTCAGAGTGAACTTTCATACACAGGATTTGATTGGAGAGGTCGTAAGTGATTCCGTGATGACAACCTTGCATTGGCAGGAATTGGACCGATTGGAAATTTTGGTGCAGGTACCAGTGGAGAGTCAGTTTGGGTATCATTCTACTCAAAATCAACATAAGGTATATGCAGATCGACACATGATAGAGAGGTCTTTTGAGGTTAGGGATCTAGTATTCCTAAATTTACAGCCATATAGGTAGTCCTCACTGAAGTAAAAGGGTGTAGAGAAATTTAAACCATGGTTTTATGGTCCGTACCGGGTAGTTCATCAAGTTGGGGTAGTTACAGATGAGCTAGAGCTACTGGAGCATAGTAAGATACATAATGTCTTCCATGTTTCATGCCTTAAGAAGGCACTTGGACAACATATTGCACCATCTACAGAGTTACCGCCACTAGATGACGAGGGAAAGCTGGTGTTGGAACCAAAATCCATTATTAAAGAGAGATAGAGGGGGCTCAGGAGTAGAGTAATCACCAAGTATTTGGTGCGATGGAAGGGACTGCCACTTGAGGATGCTAGTTGGGAGGGAGAGTAGGCTTTGTAGCATCCTAATTTGTATTTGCTTGAGGACAAGAAAATTTTAAGGAAGGACTATAATGTCCCCTTTCCTATGCCAAAGGCCTAAGGGCCAAGTCAAGTCCAAGCCATGGTCATACCTAAGGGGCTGTGGACGCTGGGAGCTATTGGGAAGGGGCCACGTAGTTTCAATATTCAAGTTTTGCATTTGGGGGTCACTTTTGGACCATGGCGACTTAAAAAGGAAAAAGTAACTTTAGTTACTTTTATTTTACTGGCCCCTCCATGGAATGAAATGCGTCTAGGGTTATTGGGGATCTTTTTCCTTGGAGAAGTATATAAGGAGCTGGAAGAGAAAGGAAAAGGGACTTTTTTGCATACATTTTACTCTCCTTCATGTGCAACTGTTGTTTGCGAATCTACAGCTTGTGGAGTGAAATCCCACAGGGACCCTAGCTTCAGTGGTGAGAGATCCATCCCTAGTTAGCAGGGAATTCTTCGGTAGTGAGAGATATACTCTAGCTGTCATTTTGGAGATGCTTTCTAGGCTGTGTTATAGAGATATTATCAGAGGTTTCAAAGGAAGGGGTTTGAGGGTTTTGAGGGTTTTGGGGGCATTTTGGGAAGATAACCAGAGGGCTTTTCAGATTAGATTTACAACAGCTGTTTGGGCAGGGCTTACATTCACTTTGAAGTCATCTTCATCAAATTCCAACCCTTTTCCAAGCTAGGTGACTGTAGCCTTTATTTTGAGGGTTTCTAGTTGGTCATTTTTAGATCTAAAGGTTGAAATATCATTTCCTATATTTGTTATTGTTAATTCAAAAGTCTCATATTTTTTGCTCTTGCATTTGGAGAGTTACGAATTTTAGAAGAGTTCCATCTGTCTAGGGCATACTGTAATTTTTTGGCAGCATTTTAATATCTATAAAATTCCAAAAAAAAAATTCTTATGTCCTTTATAATAATAGCAAGCTCTCTTTAAATTTTCAAGTAATTCGGGTGGATATCTTGGGAGATATTTTCTTTAGTTCACTTCCTTAACTGTAAAAATTAGTAAAAAATAGTATTTTATTTAGCTGCAAATCTTCAACATTTTGTGCATTTTTAGGTGGTATCCCACAAGGGATATTTCAAAAGCATGTTACCATCTGGTTGCATTTATGCAACTGGATGACACATAGAAGAAAATGCTACCATCTGGGAGCATAAAATACATGTATCCAGCCGAGTGAAGGAATAAACCAAGCATTAATGGGAGTAGTACAGGTTGTTCAACTACTAGTTTAATCAGGTATTGCACCCATGACTACCCTTGTAAGCAAAGTACTAGATGTATATGGCCTCCCATACCTCTTTAATTAAATTTTTCGATTGGTGAGGCAATTTCGAGGATCTTCTTCTATATATTGTAGAATCTGCCTCATTTTGAGGAGAGACATTATGGGAGCTAGAGAAACTCTTGCAAAATTTTCCCTCAATTCCATTTAATTTGTGTGCCTTCTCTTGCGTCTGGGAAGCGTATTATGCCTTTGTGCATCAATGTAAATGGTCTATGCATATTATAGAGCAATAAAATCATGTTTTTGTGGTGTTTTAACCCTTACTCGTGTTTTATTGTATCTTCTTGCCTCTCCACCATTATTATTCCATTTTATGCATGTATTTCTCACTTGCAAGTTCAAGTAGTTGTGTTTCATGGAGATTTGATGGCGAATGGGGATTTTGGTTAGTGTTACACCTAGTCTAGCCTCTCCCAAATCCATCTTCCTTCTCTTCATCCCTCAGTAGAATATCTCACCCCCTCTTTCTAGTGCTATCACCCTTAGCTTAGAATTTCCCCTTTTTGTATCTTTCTAACCCTCTCTCTCTCCTTGGTCCCTTGGCATGGTTAGTTTAGGATTAGTTAGCTTCATTTTCCCTTATAGGAGTAGTTTAGTGTTAGGATTAGATAGAGAAATTTGACCTTCTCTGGAGTTCCATCTCAGGTTCGCAGGTCCATAACTTGAGAGATGGACCCATGTCATGCAGATTACACCAAATGCCCCACTCCCAACTTGGTCATTTGGGGGTGTTGTAATTTTGCATTAACAATTCCTTCATTGAAGTTTGAATTAGTTGAACCTTGTGTATGAATAGTGTTACATAAAAGAGTATGTGAGTTATATAGAATCCATGTGGATAGTGTCATACTCTATTTGGTAGATATATATAGTCTATATAGTGGGATGGGGACATCTTATCTATATAAGGAAAGGATATACCTCAACATATATAATTATATATAATTCATAGTTATGCCCAAGAGATATATAGAGAGAGTGGGGGGGAATCTAGATCTACCTAGGTTATTGACATCATCCTAATATAATATGGTTAATATACCTATAATTTCATGTTGTAGAGACTCAAATTTGTTAATCTATCCTTTGACATTGTTGATCTTGACATTGCACACTTGTATGGACAAATACACTCTCATCACTCTTATTTAGTACACCCTGATAACACTTCTTGCACATTCTCATCTTTGCATACCTATTTTTCATTTGAATCTAAATTTTAACTACATAAAACACATTTGGAAACATCCATGCTTAGGCCCATAAATTCAAAATATCATTTTTCCATCATGTTTAAACTCGTAGGTTTCAGTCGGAATCGGAGAATGTCAATCTTGATCCTATTGTATAGTTTTGGATGAACATGAGTTGAAATAATTATTTTGATTCCATCACATTCTTATGAGAAAATATATCCCATAGATTGGACTTTCATGACATAATAACCTTCAAAAGCATATATAAGCAAGTAAATCACACCTCATTTGGTAACTTGACACTTTATGAACCCCTCATGCAAAATCAAGCACTGAAGGCACCAAAAGCTCCCTAAACTGTAAAATAACTCATGTACATCCATTAGTGCAGCAACCTCTATAGGTCTGAAGTCTCCTTCTAGGTTCAAGAGTCTCCATATTCATTATAAAAGAAAGAAAAATGACCCTTCCCAAGTATTTGAGCAAGTGTGAAACTCAATCGAAGCATTATCAAAACATGATTGTCAAGTCTGATTACACTATGGTAGATATCACATCCTAGGAGAAAAGCATGTGGTTTGATCCCTCTTCAGAGTAGTGGCGACATCATTGTTTCACATGGGTGCCTACAACCCACCTAACTTTAGTTTGCATAAACTTTTTCTTGCACTACATGGATTCCAGAGTTTGAGCATAATTTACAGAGCCATTCACAAAGTGAGTGAAAAATACTAACACACAACGGCACATATTTCCAAGAAGGAAAAACACTCAGGATGTTTCAGAGCTATATTCCAAGTAGGTCTAAGACCGTACAGAAGGGTCACCATATGAATTATTTGGACTGAGTTATACGGTTTTGACTAGGCTTAGTTTCAAGTTCTAGTTTTAGCAACAAAGCATTTTCAGTCTCAAATAAGCTTGCTCCTACACTCAAATCACCTAGAATCTTTCAGATCCATACAGAATCAGCTAATGTTTAAGAAGGAAAGATAAATAATGGATATGTCATATAGGGAATCAAAAATTCATTTTGAATTAAATGTTGCCCATGACAAAAATCCCTACCTATTTAGTAATCAATCGAATTGAATAGTAAATAGGATAGGCAATGGCTTGACCAACATAACTATAGAGAGGAACCTCTAATAATATATCTCTTATGTTTTGATTGTTGATACATCAATAGTCTCTTTGGAAAGTGTTATTTTGATTTGTGCAATTAATGTTGGAGGTTAAGTAAATCAAAATATCCTTTGTAACAGTATTCATCTTTTTATGTATGTTTAATAGAAACATTCAAAAAAATTAAAAAAGGAATGAAAGATTCACAAAAAAAAAGTGAAATGACATGTATATAAAATGGATCAATAGATCACACTAGATCCATCTAACCCATCTCCATCACCCATATAGATAGATCTCCACCCTACCTAATATATACATCAAATTAATTGCTCATTGTATGTATTTTGTAAAGTGTGGTTGTCTTGTCTTTAGCACCCCATCACCATCCCTATATATAGATAGGGAGAGCGATATGGATATAGGGATACCTAAAAACCATATAGATAGATATGGGTTCACTATATATGATATTTTAAACTATCTCGAGGAGATACAAGGTAATAATGTTAATAATATTTATATAATTCTTATTCACTACCATAATAAGATTCATCATTACAATAATCATTTATCAGGAACTGCAAATGATCATATAAAGGATGGGCAATTATGGAAAAATTAGAGTATTTTTGCATTATGGTAATTAAAACCCTATAAATATAATCAAATGTAAGTATAAAACCCTAACCCTAAGACAAGGGGTATTATTAAAACCCTGAAATCAGTCATGAATCAAACCTAGATAGGGGATGAAAATAAAACCATAGTAGGTCTTTAAAAACAAACATGGATTGGTGTTCAAACCTACAAAAGAGTGTTCACCAAAATATATGAATAAAATTACTCTATTATCCTAATAATATACAAATCATGAGCATTATTTTAGATCTAGATAATAGTTATTAAAATAATTATAAATATTGTTATGATAAATGTATTCAATTGTATTTTCAATTAGCAGTTCAATATACTGGTAAGGATTTAGTTGCTCCACATTGTCAAGGTATAAAGGATATTATATAACAAGGGCAAAGAATGATATGAAAACTACACATAAGGGCCCCTATGAATCTTAAATGGTCTATGATGTTTTAGATGGGTTTGAAATATTTAGAATCCTTTAGGTACAAACCTATATAGGGCTTGTAAAATTATATTTTTCTTGTCAATGATATCTAAAAAAATTGGTGTCTATATAATTGAATGCCTTATTAGGATTCTTGTAATATTGTGCAAAACAAAATGTAATGTATACTCTTCTTTAAAACCCTAGCAGTGCTCTTGACATGATAAAATGAGTCGCCATTTTGGGCTAATAGTATTAACATGTCGCCGATGACATGATATGTGTTTCCTACATACCAATACTTTGAATAGGGATCATTTTGCATGTATTTATCCCAACTATGTGATCATTTGAAAGATCTTGCGAAAAATATATACAAATCCATATACATTTTCACTTATTCCCAACTTGGCACAAACATGCAATTGAATAGCATATTAGTTCAAATTTGAAACTTTTGAAAATGAGTACTTAAGAGGAACTATAATTAAATTTTTGTTAGGAGTTGTAGATACTTAAATCTAGATTGATGGCATTTGTAATTTATCTCACCCATGACTCATTGTGCACAAAATTTACTAATTCCTACACATTTCTTTTTCAATAAACACTAATAAACACTAGTTTATAACTATTATCCATCATCGAGTAGTTAAAATCTCATTCTAAAAATACAAAACATATCTTTGGACATATATACACCATCTCCAATGGACATGTTACATTGTACACTATCCTTAGATGAATTTGGCCATGACAACATAGTCATGTGGCTGAATTTTCCTTAAGTCAATGAATTCTTCCTGAAAACCATAATAATCACATTTTAAAATCCACAAGTTACCCTAGTTGTTTATGTGTCATTTATGTGAGAAGTATTGTCACAATTGTCACCTATATAAGAAAATTCATTTAAATCATTATATGAACCTCGTGCCTCGTATATTTGGGTTACCTAGGAGATCATGACAAAGCACCCAATTCCTAAATTAGTATCTCAATCATATTTTGCTAACTATAAGTCTACACATATCATAAAAGTTTCTCTATGCCATTTTCAAATCTACAACAAATGCCAACGATCATTGTTGAGTGCTAGATATCCTAATAGGGTCTATTTTTTCAAAACACAATGTAATATACATCTTGTACTGATCTGTAAACACCAGTAAAAACTCACTACTAGTTATTTGTTTACCATGACCTTTAAAAATTCATCAACTTTCAAGAGTTTAATTGATCCAAAGTTGATCAAAATCTAATATAAATTTGAATTACTACTGATCCTGAACTATTCAACTAATTCACAAAATCATTGTTTGATCACCCATTCAAATTTTACTTTTAACTGATTTACTCTTAGATGTTGTAAAATTGATATTTAATCTTGCTTGAATTTTAATTTAATTGATTAAATTTGGAAATAAATTAGAATTCAAATGCAAATATACCAGATTAAAGAGATGACACCAAAATTGTTTACAGAGTTTAGCAACTGCCTACATCTTTAGGTTCATACAAACCAATTTATTAAATTTTACCAGAATCATAAATAACAATCAAACTCAAAAATCACAAAATAGATTAATAACCCATAAGGTTGTGCTTCATACCTTCAAAGAAGCTCAGTGTTCGTCTTTCACCTTCCTGAAGCATTTGCAAAGGTTCTTCCCTTTGAATTTTTGTCTTCCAGTGAATTCCGTAGCAAAAAATAATATCACAAAAACTCCAAAATGGGAAAATGATATATGTAATAGAAGCATCTCAAAATTCTAGACAACTTTCCAATTTACACTGAGATCCAAAAATGACTCTACACTGCTATAAAACTTAGTTTTCTAAAAACTGTTCCTTATAAAAAAACACAGTATGAAATCTTCACCCTTCAAATACCAAGTGCTTCCTTTAAATATCACTTTCTTTGGTGTGGCGGGTTGGTATGGTTGCCTACTCTATTGTCATAAGTCAAGGGTTCAAATCCCTTAGTAAGCACTTCCTCTCTACCATGCTTATCTACTTACCAAATTTTAAAACAAAATCTCACATGTTGCAGGCTTGGAGGGATAAGGTGGTTTATATTTGGCATGGTGGGTATGGTAATGTGGCTTGGCCACTTTTTGATTAATGCCATGTAAGTGGTGTGGCAATGTTTGTATGGTTGAAGTGAGGCGGTCAGTTTCTCAATGTGTTATGTTCGGATGGAGCCGTTGGCGATAATGTGACTTGACCAAACTATATGGCTGTTAAGCAGTTGGGATGGTTTTCAAGCAATGCAGGATAGGTAAGTAGGTGATGTGGCAAGCTAGGAATGATAGCTCGGTGAGTTGCTAGAACCTGCATAATATAATTACCATGCCCTGCAATATCCCAAAGTTATCCTGTAAGAACACTCTGTGGCATATATATATATATATATATATATATATATAGAAAATTGTGGCAATGTAAATATAAATTAATGGTGCCAAAGACATCCATCCATCAAAAATTTATGTCGACCCTGGCTGAGGTCCCCCAACTATAAAATAGTGGGTTCCACCCATCCGTAAATGAGCATTGAAGACTAGAGTCACAAAACTAAATTTTACATTTTTTCCCAATTTTCACTTTTGCCACGTGTCGCAACTTAATTGGCCAATTTACCCTACTTTATCCCAAATTTGACCAAAATTTGACCTATGGTAACTTGATCATACGATCTTTGTTTTCAGTGTTCCTTATACCGTCGAAAATCTCTTAGAATTCTCTACTATACTCTCATAGTTTTGGGAGATTTAGGAAACTTTTGAAGTTCTAAATTTTCCTCTGTACCACTCCTCCCCATTGGGGAAGGATTTTTGTCCACAAAAAGTTGTTTTTCACCCATAGATGTTGCTAATCATCTTGCATTTCACAAACACATACAGGATCCAAATCACTGCAAATTGTTGATCAGCTAATATCACAAAAAATCGATCAGTAAATATTAGACAATTATTCTCCAAAATAGGTAATTATCCCCTGATACTCTATGATTCTACCAATCTTTGCAACAATTGTGAACTGTTAAATCCCAGTAACTGTAACTTCCATCTCAAATAATCGACTAGTTTAAAAATAGACACATGTTCGCCTGAAGAGGCAAGTGTTCAATTGATACTTTGTGATAAGGCCCATCATTATAAAATCAATTCCACCATAATATATCAGTGTAAAAAGACAACTACATGTCAAAAATAGTTAGTGTCCACTATCCCTGTGAAATTTTCAACCACTGCAAATATCACGATCCAAAATGTTTAGACCACACATGCCAAAAATATCTATAATCAAAATTAAATCATGTGAATATGCTAATAACAAATCTATCCCAATATTTTGAACTGTAAAAGGATAGAATCAAATTGTATGCATACCCACAATGGTGAAACTAATATCCACTGCAAAAGATCACTAGGCAAAATTTGCAAACTAGTTTGTTAGTGCAATAAATGTACATACCAATTGTCACCACATAGGGTAGTTATAAATAAATGCCCAAAAATAAGGGTCTTCATGTATGTGCAAATAACCTATGTGGACACAATAAGCTTTTATATTAATTATAATACCAAAATGGTGTCCAAATTTACACAATGAAAATCAACAACAAATACTGAAATGTAAATTTCCAAAAAAATAGACATTATACACATGCCCTTTGAATCTACATACTTTGCTGCTAATAATAAAAATGGATTTTGTCAACCTTATCAAGTGAGAAGTATAATCTAAGTATGATAAAATTGTCCCTCATATCTTCCCTTCATGTGACACTATTATTTCAATTTCAAAGCAAAAATGAAAATATGGGAATTTTTCCTTTCAACATTCATCGGAATCCCACAAAATGTTTTGAAAATAATGCATGTTATTCATCAATTACAACTATGCAAATATAAATCTATCCAAAACAAGTGATTTTTCATTATCCACATCAAAGTAAAATAGACTCATCTGTGGAAAATCGATGGATAGATCCAAGGTTGTTTTATTTTCAGTTGGTGGATTAACAACTTCTTTTACTTTGTAAACCAACTTTTTCTTACCATTTCTCAAATGGCTTGTTGGCTGAAGTTTCCAACATTTATCAACCTGGTGTCCACTCATACGACAATGAGTGCAATAGTTCCTATTGTCCTTCTTCTAGGATGACAAAATGTGTCTGTCATTTCTCTCCTGAAAGCTATGAGATTGGTCTTTATTAACTGCCTTATTCTTGATGAATGACACTAACTTCTATACCAGTGTCCTTCTCTTCCAATAGCTAGCAACATAATGGTTATGCAATCTGTAGAAAGTGCAAGGAAAAGCATTCCGAATTTTCAATATCAAAGCCAAATTTCTTAAATGGAAAGAGTGGATCAAAAGTCTTACAATTTTTCTCATACTTATGATAATGATAAGAAGGTAGGGGAAGAATCTCATTACCTCTTCACTATGATATCTTACCAAATCCATCATACAATACTAATGGGGTTCACTTAGTAGTCAGAAGCTTGTCTTCCTTCAGTGTGCTTGGAGCATCCTCCAATTTCCATTCCCACACTAGGAAAACCCAAACCTGTAAAACGAGGATGATCCTTGACCTATATTGGGTTAATAACACCTTGGCCATTTTTACCAAGGCATCTTCCATCAAATCTCATTTTCATTAATATTCGAGATCCAATACCTTTAGTGTGTTTTTCAAATGATCCAAAAACATCATTACTTGAATCCAAATCCAAATGGGAGCAAGAAGAAGAATCACGTGGTGAATAACTTACAATACATTCATCGGTCATGGTTTCTGCATATAAAGTTAAAGGTAATTCATTTTTCAGTTCAACACATTGTAAACTAATCAAGAGATCGTCCTTGGACTCAAGCTCAGATCTCAAACATGTAGTTTTTTCCTCAAGGGAATAGAACTTGTTTCTTAGGAAAGTGTTTTCTTCCTAAATTTGGTAGTTGACTACCTCAAGTTCTTCAAGCTTTGCCTGTTTAGACAAATTGCCCATGGTTATATGCAAACACGTGTACTTCCACAACTACAAAAATGGAAGATCAAGCCACAAAGTCTACAAAATATGAATGGATTAGCAAATCAAAACTGAAATCCAAATGCAACTGGAAGCTAACACTGAATCATCCAGATCTGATACCAAAACATGATATGTAAACACTAATAAAAATTCACTACTAGTTATCTGTTTACCAGGACCTTTGAAAATTCATCAACTTTTAGGACTTTAATTGATCTAAAGTTGATCATAATATAATATAAATTTGAATAACTACGGATCCCGAACTATTTAATTGATACACAAAATCATTGTTCGATCACCCATTCAGATTTTACTTTTAACCGATTTACTCTCAGATGTTGTAAAACTGATATTTAATCTTGCTTGAATTTTAATTTAACTGATTAAATGTGGAAATAAATTAGAATTCAAATGCAAATATACCATATTAAAGAGACGACACTATAAATGTTTACAGAGTTCGGTAACTACCTACGTCTCTAGGTTCATACAAATCGATCTATTAAATTTTGTCATAATCATAAGTACAATCAAACTCACAATTCACAAAATAGATCAATAACCTATAATTTTGTGCCTTTAGACCTCAAAGGGCCTTAGCGGAGCTTAGTGTTCGTCTTTCACCTTCTCGAAGCACTCGAAGAGGTTCTTCCCTTCATATTTTTCTTTCATTGACTTCCACAACACAAAATAAAATCACAAAAACTCCAAAATTGGAAAATGATATATGTAAAAGAAGCGTCTTGGAATTTTGGACAACTTTCCAGTTTACACCAAGATCTAGAAATACCTCTAAGTTTCTCAAAAACTTAGTTTTCTAAAAACTGCTCCTTATAAAAAAATCCTTCAAATACAAAGTGCTCCTTTATATATCATTTGCTTTGGTATGGCGGGTTGGTAAGGCCGCCTATTCTTTTTCCACGTGTCAAGGGTTCAAATCCCTTAGCGTACCCTACCATGTTTATCCACTTACCAAATTTTAAAACAAAATCTTGCATGTTGCGGACTTGGAGGGATAAGGTGGTTTATATTTGGCATGGTGGGTATGGTAATGTAGCTTGGCCACTTTTTTATTAATGCCACGTAAGTGGCTATGGAAATGTTTGTATGACTGAGGTGAGATGGTTGGTTTCTCTATGTGTTATGTTTGAATGGAGCTGTTGGAGATAATGTGACTTGGCCAAACTGTATGGCCACTAAGCAGTTAGGATGGTTGTCGAGTAATGCGGAAAATGTAAGTAGGTGATGTGGTGAGTTAGAAATGATAGCTCGGAAAGCTACTCACCCCATCATAATTTAATTACCATGCCTTACAATATCCCACATTTATCCCGCAATAACACTATCTTGCATATATATAGAAAATTGTGGCAATATAAATATGAAGTAATGGCGGTAAAGACACCCCTCCATCAAAAAAGTGTGTCAGCCCTGGCTGAGGGCCCCTAGCCAATAAATATTGGGGCCCACCAATCCATAAACGAGCGTTGAAGACCAAAGTCCCAAAATCAAATTTTACATTTGTTCCCAATTTTCACTTTTTCCACGTGCCGCGACCTGATTGGTCAATTGACCTTGCTTTATCCCAAATTTGACCAAACTTTGACTAGCGGTAACTTGAGCGTACGATCTTTGTTTTTAGTGTTCCTTCTACCGTTAGAAAGCTCTCGAAATGCTCTACCATACTATCATAATTTTGGGAGATTTAGGGATCTTTTGAAGTTCCAAATTATCCTCCAGATCATGTAAATATTCAACAAGTGGAAGAATAATGTGGGTTTGATATATCTTTATAGTAGTGCTACATAGGCATTATGGGTGCCAGAAAACCCTTTTAATAATAACTATGTTTACAATCAACCAATAGATCATAACATTTACAATGTTCCATTCTCGTTTGGATTTTGTATGCCTATGTTTATCTTATTCATAAGAAAAGAGGACTTGAACCAACACATTGACCATTTTTCTAGATCCTTATAATTATATGCACATAATAATGAGGTTTTTCTTAAATCCTTCCCACTCAATGTCATTAACATATAATTAGTATGTTTTGATGGATTTTTTATGCTTTCATTGATATTTATCCATTTTTTATAATCTATATTCCTCGATCATTTATAATCTAATAAGTTCATTACAATTTTTAGCATTTGGAAGCAATAAACCAACATCTTGATGAGTATGTTCATGCCTATTTCACATGATTCACTTCTTTGGTATACCAATTTTCATTCATCCCAAGATATAAGGAAAAACATTGCATGTTTATCCATGTTTTATTAACTCCATTTCCTACATCATTTCTTAATCAACCAAGTGATTTTATTTCTCGATTAGTGGGAAAACTAGTAGTTTATGAGGAGCATTCAATAAATGGACACCCTAAGAATGTAGAGACCCTTACATCTGAGACCCCTGAGAACTTGTCACGTGTACTTCCACATGTGTCAAGGATGCATCCTTCTGATACCATTTCTACTTCTTATGCGTCAACAACCATGAGTCACTTAACTTATAATGAAGAGAAATATTCACCTAAGAAAAAGAATATTCACAATCCTATCATCCATGATGATACCAATGCACCTACTACTATCTTACAGAAGTTATTTGATAAGAATCTTATCAAGATACCTAATATATGACATTGACACAACATCATTTGATATGACATGAATGAAAATAATTTTGTGACTAGCATTACATTAATGGGCATGACACGAACACATTTTGGACTCTATGTTATTATATTGTACATCTCACTCATGAGTGTTTTATAAAAATGAAGATAAAAAAGATAAAGAGCATAAGGCACCACACGAGCATGAGTAATTCTAAAGGTTAGTAAATAACTCACCTAAGGAAAATAATGTAATCAAGGTATCACCTTCAATTAAAGAGAAGCCTTTAGTCAAGGTAATATACAAAAAATAAAAAAATGGCCCATTTTCATATTATCATTAATTAATAATGAAAATATTAATGAAGTGATGATTGTCAGGGAGCACGCACATGATATATGTAGTCTTCATACAATTAAGAAAATACGTTATGAAGAACACGAGTTACAACATGATATACCTTACACAAATTCATCAGGACATCTTAACTTGCATGTGGCAATGGGACCCAAGGTTACATATGCAACATTCTAAGTATTGCCTAACAATAAGGACTTTAATGTTAATTTACACCAATAGTGGTTGACATAAATGAAAGTAACATTGATAGCAATAATGATCACATCAATATTTTATATGATAAATACATGGCTAATTAAAAGAATGATCTCTCTCCATAAAATGATATTCCTCCTACAAAAGAGGATACTTCAACCAAGGAAACAACATCATAGCAAGTATCTAATATTCCTTAGCAAGTGTAATTAAAATAAGAAATATTTGCAATTATTGATCATGAACAATCAACACATAAGCCTCTTGAGAAATAGAAATCAATGTTTATCACACAAAGTAATTAATACTTATAGATAAAGACCGAATAGAGAAATCTAGACCAATCTAATTAGATTATAAAGTACATCCACTAGAAAATATTTTGAGGACAAAAAAATACTATATCACATGCTAAGAGTTGATCAATGCACCATATGAAGAAACCACTACATAAAGAGCTCTATTGAAAAATAGAAAATAATCAAATAAGGTCAATTCTACAACAATTAACCATTATATCAAAGCATCTCAAATTGGAATTATGTATATCCCAACTACCCATAGGTGGATGTGTCATTATAGACTATTAACCATAACTATGTAGGCTATGTTTATATATGTGATGGTCCCAAGATTACATATATCATTGGATGAAAACAATAAATATCAAAACATCTGATTAAGTAAACTATATAACAAGAACATTATAGAACATATAAGAAATTAATCATCACCAAATATTATGTGATCATCATCATAGACTCTAAAATTTATCCTATTATATAACACTTTGCACACAAAAATTCTATAATGCCTCTCTTGAGTTTTTGACACCTTCTTTCATAGTTCCTAACTAGAGTGTTACTTGATGATGCAACACATTTTCTGATGGGTCTGATGTGATTGTTGAGGGGAAAATTTATGAGGACCCTTGACTACTCGATAATGCAACATGTTTCTCACTAGTTCAATGTGATTGTTAAGGGAAACATTTACCTAGTACCCCATTACTACCTGACAATGCAACACATTTATCATAAGCCAAATTTGATTATCGATGGAACAATACTACCTAAGACCCCATCTCATCTTTTGCACAATGTATAACCACTCCCCAAGGCCTTTAGTCTCACATTTACAATTTCACATATCTTATTCCAAAAATTCAAAAACAGCACAACATTACAAAAATTAAAAAGTTAAGTCTTACATATGGCATACATTGTCCTTGTTTAGATTCGAACCTCTTGATCATTTGGATTTAGTACTCTATACTACTTTAGCGCTCATACTTCATAACACATTCTAATTGGTTGAAACCGATAGACATTGCACACATTACCACCCCAAGGGAATTACCAAGGAACAAATTACATATTGAGATTATTTTAATCACATATGTCACACCTTATGTCTTTTTACACCCTTTTATCCTAAGGGATACCTCCACATCGGGGGCATACCTACACTACGAATCTATACACCCAATTTTATCATGACCGCGTCTCTCAATTCTAGTCCATTACACACATCATACTACTCTACTATGCACGGCACATGTTTTAACTTGATTTTATCTAATGATCACACTACTTGATTTTAGGCATAAACTCAACTATGGTCCATGCTTAATTTCTTTACTTATTTTACTAGTTCACTATTATTGGCCCTAGGATTATATCTTGACTATATTTACTTGCTTACACTATTTTATTGCATGACTTGTTTCTCACATTACATGGCTCAATTTCACCATTGATTGCTTCCTGACATTATATGATTTGACTTTTTTGTGCATCTGCGTGTTGTATTCTTTAACTATTTTAGGGTATTAATTGCTTTCAATAATTTATTTTATTGTGTTTCACATGCATTGATTTTTGTGTGACCTTGATTAACTTGACTGATCCATGAATTTTCATTTTGTATTCCTCTAATTTTTGTATTACATTATTTGACATTGACTATTTTGTGCACTTGTGCGATTGCTATGTGATACTATTTTCCTTACTTGAGATACTTGTTTGGGTTATGATATTTTATCTCTTACTTCTCCCTACAATTGTATGATATATGTTTTATTTTATCTTACTTGTATGTTATATACCATTTTTTCTTTGTACACTTGTGTTCTCTGTGTTTTGTTTTTCTGGTACACTTGTACTCTATATGCTCTATTTTCTCAACTATATGGATTTGTATGTGTGATTTCAATTTCTTCTTGGATTTATATCATCTAAATTGGTGGCATTCTCCCCATCCTACTTCTTATGATACATGCTTTATATATTATTGGAACGAAGAAAACATACTGTGATCCATTACTTGTTACATCTTTGTTAGGATCACACATATTATGACATACTTTCTTACTTTATTTAGTAATTTCCATTAGACACGCATTGTTATGTTATGATTTACATTTATTTGATACATGTTGTACTTTGTACACGTGGATAATTCACATACTTGTTGGACACACATTTCTTGATTATATTCTTTGTTTTAGACCTCATGATTGGTTAACGCTACAATTATTGCTTGATTGACATTGATTTTTACACATTGTGTCTTAACATGTTGACTCATAAATCATTTTGTATTACACATTCTCATAACACTTTGGATTATTACACAGTATGATTTAGAATATTTTGTTTACACATTGCTTTGTGCATATTGATGTTTATGACACTGTTTTTTTACACATTGTTTCGTGCACATTTATTTCCATACTACATAATTATGACATTTTGTGTTACACATTTCTCCATGCATATTTATTGATACCATTAATGACTCAATGGAATATAATATTTTTTTATGCATTCTAAGAAACTTTGACATTACTTATTACATATTACTCTATGTACAAGTTGTTTCATACATTGCTTACTACAAGATGTTTGTCACCTTCTTGTTACACACTTGATATCGTTACTTATTGCAAGTGTGTTCATGATCAAAAAAATTTAACATCTAATACTACTAAAATTGGTCAATTTTTTCACATCTTTTCAGTCATGTTTTTTGTGCCCCTATCATGGCATGTTGTTTATTTACTATCAATCCATTAGGTGTGGAATTAGGTGTTGTTATCATTCTAATCATCCTATAACTATTACTCTATCCTATTGAATGTTTATATAACACTTTCATGGTATGTTTTGTTTTTTTGATGATTCATACACACTATTGAGCTTACACTTCTATTATCTTCTAAATTATACACTTTTTGTAATGTATTTGTTAAATCTATCACAAATACTAGCATAACATATTTACTACTATGACAATACACATTAGTGGATATAAAATTTATTTGTATCATGAATGCTACACCATCCTCATGCTAACAAATGCTTTGTATTACAACTTATAGACATTTTACCATGTTAGTTGATATATGTAATGTCCCTCCCGCTACCACCCTCTCGACTCTAGATGTGTGGGCTTGAGTAATCCCTTGGTATGATTGAGTTCGTTGTTCTAGCATCGTTCTTACAATATGAATAATTCAGAAAATGAAATAATTAAATATAGCGTAAGAAAAATAGTACTACATTTCTAAAATTAGAATATTAGACATTGATAAAGGATAAAAGTAGTAAGGAAAATAGTACTACCTTTCTAAAATTATATGGATTTTTATCTCAGGTGTCTCATCGTGCTTATAAGGTTAAAAGCACATTATTTTATTTTTAAGATACATTAAAATACAAGCCTCCAAAATGATTTATTTTTGGTAGAAGTCAAGCCTTCATGTAACATGGGTTTATACCACTTCCATTGATGAAGATCCTCGTATTCTTCATGTTATCATTTTTGTATTGGCAGATGACTCAACGGACATTTGTAACCTCTTTTTGTGATCGTAAAATAATGGTAGAAATTAAATAAATTAAACATCAGAGATAATAAAATGATCTTTTGAGATTAAAAATGTTATTATCAAAAGTAAAATAAATATAAATAAAACTCAAAATGTTATTAATATTCCTCAAACTACTTGGGGTTTTGGCCACCCTCGTTTCAAGAAAGAATTATAGAATTTTCAGGTTTTGTGTGGATGCTTGTAAGAGGGGGGGAATATATTAAGTTTAATAATGATACTAATAATAATAAAAAGTATCGATTTGAAATGTGTGAAAGCTCTTCTTGGGCATGCATTTGGTGGTTGAATGCCTCCATGATTCAGTGAACTGGTGGAATGCCAAGATTGCAGGTTATGGAAAATCTTCCAAAGCATAAGGATAGAGGAATTTCTTCAGATGATTTAGTTGTTGTTTCCCTGATCGATGAGGATGCTTACACAACACACATGAACTATTTGACAAATGTCTGGCAGAAATGTGGTCTCATAGGCCTATTTTGATTGTTACATGTGTAAAATAAAGTGTGGTTTGGTTAAAAAGGCTTTAAAAACTTTCTAGAAAATGTGTTTGACAATCCGAAAAGCCAGACACTGCATCCTCTGCCAACTTCCCCCTGTCTATGCCATTTGGGAGCTTTGAAAATGAGTTTGGAAAGTTTAATTTTAGTGGTAATTTTTTTCAAAAGTTGTTGTTAGGCCCCTACGCAAGGCTCGTGAACTGTTTATTAAAATGCCTCCAAAAATGTGGCCACATGGACTGTGGTGATTACAACATGTTGCACAAAATGGATTTATTAAAAGACTTAGAAAATTTCAAACAAATGTAGTTGACATGTGTTGAAAGAAGGATTTTTGGTCTGATGTAACATTTACAAGTGTGTTGGTTGATAGTTTGAAAAATTGTGGAAGTATTCATAGGGTACTTAGATTGTTTGAGGAAATTGGGGTGATGCAAAGAGGATTAACATGGCCCTGCACATGGTTGGTGAGTTTTTTGATAAAATTTCTAAGAGAAATGCAGGATTATGAACAACAATGATTACAGGGTATGCACAAAAATGGGGTCACTAAAAAGGCCTTAGGACCGCTTTTGCTAGGAAATGTGTGTAGTGTGCTAAGCATGTGTGGAGTGCTTAAGCCTATGTGGATGCCATGTGGCCATAAACAGTCTGAAAAACATCATGGGTGGTGGATTTTGTTGATTAGTTATTTGTGACCAGGTGGCCATGTATGCAAAATGTGGAGACATACACAATGTGTGTGAACTATTTGTTGAAATGTGTCATCAGAACATAATGACATGGAATGTCATGATTTTGGGAATTTCACAAAATGATCTTGTAGAAAAAAAAATTGACCTTTTAAACAAATGCAATCAATGAGTGTGAAGCCAACCTCCATAACCTTTATTAGTGTTCTCGCATTGTGTGGAAAAATAAGAGCTTTGGAACTAGTGTAGACAACCATCAAAATATGAATGAAAGAATTTTTTTTGTTAGATGCAAGAATGGGGAAAACTACACTATCCATGTAAACTAGTTAATGGATGCTTTGGTGGTGGACTCGAATCTCGTGCACATGTAATTGAATTGGATTCCCTCATACTGATTCAATTCTCGCATAGGCATGGTCATTTTACTCTATCGTTGCATGATTTTAACGTTCTAGTTTTCCTAATTTTTAATGGAGTTATTAATCAACTAAAGAAGAAGAATTTGTTTAGGTGAATTAAACAATACGTGTTATCTATTAGCAAACTTTGCCTCTATTTTGTGCACAACTAGAAAAATAACCATGAATGTAAACACTGCACTCATTTACCTCGTGAGATGGTTGGAAACACTATGATATTAGTTTGAATACAGAAACTCTATGGTTGACAGGTTAAAAGAGACACTTAATGAAAACAACTTCTTGTCGACCTTGTGTGATCTTAATAAAACATATTTTCAATGAGGCGCAAAACATCCCTATAAACCCCGAAATGAGAAAATCAAACTTTAGTTGTGTACCTTGTAACATGGAGTGTTTAACCAAACCCTGGGTTGTTCCTCAAATGTTCATTTGACTTTATTTTGTCACGTGTTTAGGAGCCTAGTAGGCTAGTTCGTAGTTTTAAATAGTTGTTGAAAGTTAAAAAATATAGTTTGGTTTTGACCCTCAATTTTGTCCCTAGGTGTAGAAATGGTTTTTGGCTTCTACATACCTCTCGTTTTTCTCTGTGTTGATCACTATCAACCCTCAATTCATATAAAATCACCTTGCAAGTTAGTTTTCTAGGTGGGTTTTGTTGGCCTCCGGTAGTTTGGCGACAAGGTCGTTCAGGTGCATTTACGATCAGTAGCTCTGGAAAGATGGATGTAAATCAAACACAATTCGTCAATTTCATATTATGTCAGCTCTGAGTATTTCCATATATATAGGGATTAGGTATGATTTTCTTCCATTATGTGTTTGAGTCTCAAAGATGGTTTTTGAATGCGGGTTGGTGAGCTACTTATCTAAATTTGATGATTTTTTGAAACTTGTAACTAACTAGAGAAAACTGTCATATTACCTTATCCAAGAAAAATAATGATCTGGAAACCTTGTAAACACAAAAAAAATGATTGTAAGAAACCACCTTGATGTTTGTTTGAAAAGATATGAATGTGAAAATAAATGGTGTTTTCTCTCTCCTCTCTTTAACTCTATCTTTAGCTTTGAAAATGAAATGAAATGGTATTTTTATTTCTTACTCTCCCTAAAATTATGTTAAATATTATTGGAAAACTGTGAAATCGTAAATCATGCTAGATTGTAGTTAGATTCCATGTCAATAGTTGTGGTGACCATGTAGTGGTTACAGGTACACGGGACATGAAGAGAATTGTAGCGTTATATGTGCTTTTGCAATAACGAGTTATCTTTGGAATATATGTAATATTTAATGGATGTATATCAGCACTATATTTATAAACATGAATGTTAGTTAAGGATTATTTTGTGACAATTAAGAAATTGTAGCATATGAGTATAATAGGGAAAATGGGCATTTTATTTTAGGAGTGATTTTGATTATAGGTATATATCTTGCAAATGGTGTAGATGTTCATTTTAACCGGAAATGAAATGATCATTGTATAATGTGCTCCCATGTGAAAGTAATGTTTATGTATTCTTGTATTGCTCGCATGGCATTCATCTTAAATGGTTTCTTGTGCATTTGGGAGTATGCATGTTGTTTTAGTTAAGGGTTCATAGTCACTTTGTGACATAAATGATGTAATGTTTTAACACGTTTTTAGATGGGTGTCTTATATACTAAGACTCTCTAGAAGGGCTAATCAATGTTTTTGTATGGGATCATAAGGGAAAATAAGGAAGGTAATTATTAGCCCTTGTAATGTGATCAAGCAATATTTGGTAAACTGCAAAGTGCGGTGGTTCCCTCATTTATTTTATTACCTTAAAAAAATCTTGACTCAAATTAATTACAGGATAATTAATCCTTGTACATGAGTGTTTTGGAGAGTCTAGGGTGACTCAAATAGGAGATGTTTGTTGAGAGATATCTTAGTAGATTTAGTTTCAGATGCGATTTGCATTTAGATCTCGTTGTCCTAGTTGTGTTCTCAATTGCGAAAATGAGGATAAAATTGTTAATAACCTTTAGAATTTAAATTGTATTCATGAGGTGCCGATTTTTTAAAGAAAGTAAAACTTGGAATTTTGTGGGATAAAGGTATTTGAACCACTCCAAAATTAACTTTTAATTAGACGTAGAGTCTTTGAGTGCAAATAGAAGTAAATTAAAACCTATGACCTTTTATATGATATTAGTGTTTGAAACCTATTATCAACTTGGTTTATCAAAAAAAGTGTCCCTAAGATGTTGAATTTTTGAATAAACAAAATATTGAATCCATTCCCTTCAAACCAATGTTAACTTCTTTCGTGTGATTAAGGATGGGATGAAATGCGAGTTTTAGCTTATTAGTGTAGGATATTCATTTTCCTTGTATTTTTTTATTTACTTGGAGGTTTTCTACACTCATGGGATATGTTTGGTTGAGGTGTACTCATTATGTTGAGTTAGCTTACCAGTTGTGTTGAGTTAGCTTACCACTTTGTGTTGAGTTAGCTTACCACTTTGTGTTGAGTTATTTTACTAGTTGTATGGAGTCAACTCTACTTGCTATTATCAGTTAGTGAGAGTTATTCACCACTGATCTGGGAGGAAGTTACACATTCACCTCCTATGTGTACATGACTTGCATCAATCTATTCTATGGAGTATTGAGATTATTTGGAGTCATTCTTGCATTGTGAGTTCTTGATCATATTACATCTTATTGTTAGTTATTTTTATTTCTGCAATTACTCGTGCATTTGTTTTTCATCAGAGATCCAAAACTCTAATAAAGCTTTGGGGGAGAACATGATATCTTATTTTGGAAGATGAAATTCATGCCACGTAGATGTTAAATGGACTCTAACCTATTATTGAAATCATAACAACAACAAAGGGGAAATTTTTCCACCCTTAGACTTAATTTTTCACCCTTTTTAACTTCTTGTGAATTGCTTCCATTTTTGTAATAGAACCTGAAATAAAAATGCCAAGTAAATATGATTTTAGTTGGAGCAGAAACTCTAGTTGGGACCGAGAGCTTAGGAGACTCTAGAACATATGCGGAATAAAATGTTTCACCTTCTAATACTGGGATATGGAAATGATAGTAGTTAGAGGAAAGAACTCAATCAAGTGTACTTGTTATAAGTTAAATCCGAAATGAAATAAATAATATGTAGAGTTGTGAATGAGAATATATGCTTACAATGATAAATAGTTTTGATACCTATAAGGTTAAATAAGGGATTTTAAATGATAGTGAAGATGGAACCATCTTAAGTTAAGTGTTAAATAAAATAAATGAAATGTAGTCTACAGAAAAGGAAAACATATGTCTTCATGTTAAGTGCTCTTCAAACCTTTAAGTCTAATAAATTATTATGATTATAATAAAATGTAACCATGAAAATGTGATATGGTGGAAGGTGCCTGTTTGAGTTGTTCGTGTTGTGGTTGGGTCGTGGTTTCATACTTATTCATTTCTAATAGTGTGGGTATGATGTCCATCTGGTGTCGTCATTATCATTTGCATGACCTTCATGTTGTCAATGAGTGGGTTTAAATTTGTATTGGCATCTTATGTGATTCGGAGCCTTTCTTGTGAGCCTCGGTAGTGTCGCATAGTCGTATCAAGTAAATGATTTTTTGTTTTTAAAAACTTGGTTTATTTAGTCTTGTGTTTGGGTCCCACATAGGTGGTCATTACAGTTGGTATTAGAGTGAAGGTTCATACTCTCAAACCTCTGGGACAGTTGGGTGTTGTGGTGATTATTCATGATGGTGAATGAGTTGGAAGAGTAATGTGTCATTTTGTTGTGATATGAAAAATGTGGTACTTGTGATTATATGAATGCACATGTTGTGCATACCACTTGGTGTGGACTTGTTATGATCTTGATGTGTTTCTTGATGGGAGTAAATTTTGTCTCTCTTGTCAACATTCAACATGAAATTCATGTGTGTTACCACCTTATTGTGTGAAGGGAATGTTTTTTGAACCACAAAAGTGTTGTGATGTTTCATTTTCTAGTGATATTGTATATGTGGAACAAATTGTGGCATGATAAAGTGCTTCGTAGTGAAATATGTCATATCGTGTAAATTGCCACTATGTTGTCTTTGTATTATGGTGTTATGTCACCATGTTGTGTGCGTATTGCGAATGTATGTCATGATGTTAAATCTAATTATGTTCGTTGTATATATGTATTTAGACGTTATGTGATAAATTTAGATTGCGAATTAGAGGCATATGGTGATTTTATGACCCCTAATGTATTATACTCGCACTCTTGGTGCGTTATGTGGAAATGTTACGTGTTGTAAGCCATAGAATATTTTTATTGTTGATTTCTGGAGCTTAATTGCTTCACAAATAACATGCTTTATTAACTTGTTGGAATACACAGTAACCAGTGTTGGTCGAAGTGACCGTTGTCGGTCACTTGGGGCTCGACATTGGTCAAGTAAGTAGGAACCGATATCAGCTAGGGTAATCGACATTGGTTACCTGTGCGTGATTGCTTTTATTTAAGTCACGGGAATTAGATTTAATCTTTGATTAAAAGGTGATCTAATGGTTTTAATTGCATAGCTAAAGTGCCCTAAGTTTGTATATGCTTATATAAACTAGAAAGCTAGGGTTAGCAGTCAGAATTAGAAGAATTGTAAGAAGGAATTCTTGGAGAGAGAGAAAGAGAAGCTTTTGAGGAAGAAAGTATTGTACATCTAAGAGAGGTGTGGAAGATTGTAGATCTTCATTATATATCCTCTATGAAGCTTTTGAACAATATATTGGTTGTTTCTTGGTGGACGTAGCCCACACTGTGGGTGAACCACGTTATATCTTGTGTATTGTTTCTTCTGGTTTATTTTTGTATTTATTGCTTGTATGATTAGAGCTTATATATATATATATATATATATATATATGTACAACTGGTGTGATTAACCCCAACAACTGGTATCAGAGATTTTTTGTTTGAGGGTTTTGTGTGTTGACATATTTACTCACAGAGGGATTTCTGATTGAGTGGGAGCTACAACAATGGTAGAAGATGGAAAATATAGAGTTGAAAAAATTGAAGGTCATAATTATTAATTATGGAAGATGCAAGTTGAAGATTATTTATATCAGAAAGATATATACTTATCGTTGGATGAGAAGGAAAAACCTACAAAGATGACTGATGAAGAATGGAAAATTCTTGACAAAAAGGCTTTGGGATTTATAAGATTGAGTCTGGTAGCATCTGTGGCTTTGAATATTACCGAAGCAGCAACCACAGTAGAGTTGATGAAATCTTTGGCTAATTTATATGAAAAACCTAGTGCTTCAAATAAATTTTATTTGATGAAAAAATCATTTAATTCAAAGATGTAAGAAGGTGAAAATGCATCAAGTCATTTGAATGATTTTTGTTCTATTGTAAATCAATTAAAATTGGTTAATATTTTGTTTGATGATGAAGTGAAAGCACTTTTATTCTTATGCTCTTTGCCAAATAATTGGGATAACTTAGTAATGGCTATTAGTAATACAACGTCTATTACTACTATTTTAAAGTTTGATGATGTGGTTAGTATAATCCTGAATGAAGAAATACACAGGAAAAGTATAAGAGAATCATCATCTGGTAATGCTTTAAATGTAGAAAGTAGGGGAAGGTAGAAGGAGAGATCCAAGAGCAAAAATAATGGGAAATCAAAGTCTAAGAATGGCAGATCTAAATCCAGAGGTAAAGGAATAACCTATTGGAATTGTGGAAAGAAAGGACATACAAAGAAGGATTGTTGGTTCAAGGAAAACAAAGAGGATGTACCAGAGAAAGGTTAAAGAGGAAAATGTTGCATCTTCTGAGGTAATGCAAGATGCCCTTATCCTCTCATTGGATAATAAAATTGAATCATGGGTTTTAGATTTAGGATCTTCTTTCCTTGTTACCCCTAATAAGGGTTGTTTCAAAAATTATGTCCAAGGTAATTTTGGGCATGTTTATTTAGGAGATAATGAACCATGTAATATTATTGGTAAAGAAGAAGTTCATCTAAAATTACAAAATGGAAATACATGGATATTGAAAGATGTGAGGCATGTGCCAAGCCTAAGGAGAAATCTGATTTGTGCAAGTCAACTAGGTGAATTTGGCTGCATGATTACATTCACAGTCAACTCTTGGAAGGTCACCTAGGGATCTCTTATTGTAGCTAGAGGTAAGAAGGTAGGAACATTGTACTTGTCTACTTGTATTACTGATTCCTTTTCTATGTTATCTACTTCATATTCAGATGCAAACATGTGGCATAATCGGCTAGGCCATATGAGTCAAAAAGGAATGCAGATCTTAAAGGCAAAGGGTAAGTTATCAGATTTGAAAGATGTAGAACTTGATTTCTATGAGCATTGTATATTTGGAAAGCAAAAAAGAGTGAGATTTCTCAAAGTTGGTTCAACAAAGAAGGAGCAAAAATTAGAGCTTGTGCATTCAAATGTGTGGGGACCAGCTCAGGTAGCTTCTCATGGAGAATCTCAATATTATGTGACTTTTATTGATGATGCCACAAGAAAGGTATGGGTTTATTGTATAAAATGTAAATCTAATGTTTTCGATACTTTTAAAAGATGGAAATCCCTTATGGAAAATGAATCAAATTCAAAGTTAAAATGTCTTAGATCTGACAATGGTGGTGAGTACTGCAGTAAGGATTTCAATGATTATTGTTCAATGAATGGAATACGCAAAGAAAGAATGGTTCCTAGAACGCCACAGAGAATGGTGTTGCTGAAATAATGAACATGACAATCATGGAACGTATAATAAGTATGAGGATACATGTTGGATTACCCTTGTAGTTTTGGGCATAAGCAGTAGACATGACAGTTTATTTAATTAACAGTGGGCCTTCAAGTGCACTATATGGTGGAATACCAGAAGAAGTTTGGACTCAAAAAGAGGTAGATCTTTCTTTTCTTGGAGTATTTGGTTCAGAAGCTTTTGTACATGTTGATAAAGAAAATAGAAAGAAGTTGGATGCTAAATCCAAGAGATGTACTTTTATTGGTTATGGATCTGGTGATTTCAGATTTTGTTTTTGGGATTTAGAAGATTTTAAGATTGTTAGGAGTCATGACATTGAATGGAATGAAAAAAGAATGTAAAGGGATCAAATTTTGGTACCCAAAGACGAACTGGTTGGAAAGTTTTTGGAAGAAAATTCATTCTAGGATTTATAAAAGACATCTACAGGTATTTGTGTCGGTCAGCCTGAACTGGGTATTAGTTAAACAGATCCAATATCTGTTACTAGGACCGACGTCGGCTACAGAAGATCAGAACTAGCATTGATTACCAGGACTAACGTCGGCTATAGGTGATCGTTGTTAGTCACTATCATAGGTGGATACAAATGTGCAAGATGTACAGATTGAACCTCCAACACCCCAGATCTTAGTTAGAAGGTCACAAAGTGTAAGTAGACCTCCAGAAATATTTACGCCTTCTGTATCTTATTTATTATTGACTAATAGTGGTGAACCATAAAGTTTTGAAGAAGTAATACAGGATGAAACACACAAGAAGTGGGAGCATGGCATGGATGAGGAGATAGAATCCTTGAAACAGAATCAAACATGGGATTTGGTTAAGTTGCCTGCAGGTAAAATAACATTGCAGAACAAATGGGTTTACAGGATCAAGGAAGAAGAGGGTGGATAGAAAAGATACAAGGCAAGGCTTGTGGTAAAAGGATTTACACTGAAATCAAGTCTTGATTTTGGTGAGATATTTTCTCCTTTAAAAAAAATGACTTCCATACGTACTGTATTGAGTTTAGTTGCAGTAGAAGATTTGCATTTAGAGAAACTTGATGTCAAGACAACTTTCCTTCACAGTGATTTGGAGGAAGAGATTTATATGCAACATTCATTTGGTTATTAAGTCAAGGGTACAGAGAAAATTGTGTGCAAGTTGAAAAAGAGTTTGTATGGCCTCAAATAAGCCCCAAGGCAATGGTATATGAGGTTTGATAGTTTCATACATGAGCATGGTTATATGATATGTGAATATGATCATTGTGTTTATTTTAAGAAGCTTGAAAATGGAAGCTACATTATTTTTTTATTGTATGTGGATGATATGTTTATTGTAGGGTCTAGTATGCAGGACATTATTGAGCTTGAAGAAAATTTAGCTCATACATTTACAATGAAGGATTTGGGAGCTACAAAGAAAATCCTTGGCATGCAAATTCTTAGAGACAAGAAGAATAGGAAATTATATATGTCTCAGGAACATTATATCAATAAGGTGTTGGAAAGGTTTAATATGCAAAATTCAAAACATGTAAATACACCTATGGCTGGAAACTTTAAATTGAGCAAAGATCAGTGTCCTACATCTCATGAGGAGGTCCGAATACATGACATGAGTACCATATGCTTCAACAGTTGGGAGTCTCTATGTATGCTATGTTTTGTATCAGACCAGACATTGACACAAGTAGTGGGAGTTGTGAGTAGATTTTTATGGCCAATCCAAGTAAAGAGCATTAGAAAGAAGTTCTAATGGATTCTCAAGTATTTGAGAGTGACATCTAACATGTAGTTATGTTATAGAGGTTTGGACACTTACTTTATGTGGCTATGTTAATTCAGATATGACTAGAGATCTGGATGGTAGGAGAAACACTACTGGATATACTATTCATAGTAGGTGGGACGACAGTTGGCTAGATTTTGAGATTACAGAAGGTTGTGACTTTGCTCTACTATAGAGGCCAGGGTATGTTGTAGCTACAGAGGCTAGCGAAAGAGATGATATGGATGAGCAGGTTCATGGAAGAGTTGGAAAAGGAGTAAGATGATTGACAAATTGTTTACTGACAATTAGAGTGCAATTCATCTGGAAAATAACTCAGTGTTTCATTCTAGAACGAAACACATTCAATTGAAATATCACTTCATACAGTCGGTATTGGAGGATGGAGCAGTTGAAACTGAAGAAGATTCATACGATTAAAAACCCTGCGGATATGCTAACGAAGCCATTAACAAAAGAGAAGTTGGAGCTACTCTCCACTTCTGTTGGTCTTCAAGTTTGAGACTTGAAGAGGGAGAAACAAGCCAAGGAAAGGATCCAAGAATGGAGTTTTATGGTACAGTGCAACAATTTATCTCCAAGTGGGAGATTATTGAGATGTGGAGTTTAATTGTTTCACAAATAACATGCTTTATTAACTTGTTGGAATCCACATTAATCGGCGTCGATCGGGTGACTGTCGTCGATCAACTGGGGACCAACATCGGTTAAGAAAGTAGGAACTGAAATCGGTTAGGGTAACTGACATTGGTTAATTATGCGTGATTGCTTTTATTTAAGTCATGGGAATTAGATTTAATTTTTGATTAAAAGGTGATCTAATGGTTTTAATTGCATAGCTAAAGTGCCCTAAGTTTGTATATGCTTATATAAGCTAGAAAGCTAGGGTTAGAAGTCAGAATTAGAAGAATTGTAAGAAGGAATTTTTAGAGAGAGAAAAAGAGAAGCTTGTGAGGAAGAAAGTATTGTACATCCAAGAGAGGTGTGGAAGATTGTAGATCTTCATTATATATCCTTTGTGAAGCTTTGAATAATATATTGGTTGTTTCTTGGTGGATGTAGCCCACACTGGGTGAACCACATTATATCTTGTGTATTGTTTCTTCTGGTTTATTTTCATATTTATTGTTTGTATGCTTAGATCTAATATATATCTATACAACTGGTGTGATTAACCCCAAAAGTTATGTCTTACCAAGTGTAATATTTCCATGTGTAAGACATTATGGTTGTTATGCGTAAACCATCATTGTATTAGTAATGTAGTTATGTGTTATGTTGTGTACCCTACACTACTGAGCCCTACGGGTAACATTAAGAAGTATATGTGTGGAAAGAAAAGTTGTAGACCAAGTGAACATAACAATTATCCAAGTACAAGTTTGATATTAGAGTTTCATGTATAATAAAAATCCACTTCTATCCATTTGTTATACCTTGAGCTTTCTTTGTATATTGTGGATGTACACCACCTTAGGATCAGCTTGTGCAAACTAGAGTCTTTGCTCTCTCCTATTTGGGTTGTCCATCAAACAATCATATGTGATACTAACTACGTGGATCATCGTATGTGTACTTTAGAGATATATGGAGATATGCTTATTCTGGTTACATGTGTTTTACAAGCTGATGCTCCATATTCAAGTGTTAGAAACTCAATGAGTACCCCTTTGGTGGCCACAGAAAGGCCACATAGTGAATAATGTGATTTTTCTAAGTTCATATTTTATTCGTAAATGGATCTTCTCCTCTTTTCCTTTTAGAACTAACAGTTTTCTTGATTGATGTGTCTTTAAATCTTTGGGCATTTAATTTGTCTTTGTGCTAACAAGAGGCCTTCACATTACTACGACTGTTTACCCATTTATTTTGCTTAGTTTGAAATTTTCCTTTGAGTTTAAAAGTATTTCTATCCTAGCCAAAGGCTTGGGAATTGTTGAAACTTGGCATTTGAATCTAATTGATATATGTTGGTTCTAATGTTGTGATGTGATGAAATAAGGTCATGGAATTCGCCACAGAGTTGTTGGACCTATGGACCCACTTCATTGTATGGGGGTATGCTCTAAGGGGGTCATGGGGTTGTATAGTATTGAGCTACATCTTACTATGCCACTCAGGTGGAGGTGACGGGGCTCTATGTGCTTAGGGTTGTAGGGTGACCAGATCTCATTGAATGGAGAGATAAGGTGACGAGGCTTTATGGTGAGTGACCCAACATGGAGAAATAAGGTGACAAGGCTCTATGGTGAGTGACCCAACATGGAGAAATAAGATTACAGGGATCCATGGTGAGTGACCCGACCTAGTTTTGGCACTATGATTCTTTCTCTAGGAGGCATATGGAGTTCTTTGGGAGGCTTATGGAGATTTGGGAGGCATATGGAGCTGGTATGTATGATTCATGATTTACTCATATGGGTTTTATTATGTATTATGATGTTTTAGGCTTGATGTTCCTCTTGTCGACATGAGCTATTGGATCTTATCTTGACATTTTTTGGGTACACTCGTGGTTTTAAGTCATGTGAAACCATATGCATATGTATTAGCGTGATGCCTCATTGTATATTAGCCACGTGTGTATGTTGGATGTATGGCTGAGGCATATGGGTTGATAATTCTATGTTATGTGGACTACATGTTTCTTCCCGTGGTTGGTTTAGATGTATTGTGATATGATACAATCATGAAAATGTGTTCAAAATGTGTTATGTGGGTTGTTAGTATTGGGCTTTGGATTTTGTGTGACGTTGTGATATCAACCATTTTGGGCAACCTACTAGAATATAGAAATTGAAATCCTTAACAAGTGATAACATTTCAAACATTGAACAAGTAAATTGTGTAATTGGTATAGTTAATAAATAGTGAATACCCTTATGAGAAAACACATGCGAATGTGTTTTGAAATGATAATCAAAAGTTGGATTTGAATCCGCTGTGGATTTGAACCATTGAACAAGGAAGTCTTATGAGATTTGAAACAAAAAAAAGGTATTAAGGAAAAAATTAATTGACTAATTAAATAAGGAGTGATGCCAATCTTCACAGGACATTGAGAAAAATTTAAAATATGCTTAAACCTGTTGATGGTTGCGTTTTAAGCAACATAGCCCTTTTTGTTAATCAAAATTGTTCATCGTTGATTTTCCATGCTTACTCATTCCTCTTAGTGCCTGGAGCATGTCACATTATGGACGATGCTTTTGTAAAGGGAGGGAGATGTAATTCCCCTTTCGTTATCATGCTCTCAACTCTAGTTGTGTGTGCTTGAATCAGCGCTTAGTATGATTGAGTATGTTATTCTAGCATCATGCTTAAAATATGAATAATTCGAAAAATGAAACAATTAAATACAACGTAAGAAAAATAGTATTACCTTTCTAAAATTAGAATATTAAATGTTGATGAAGGATAAAAGTAATTGTATGGTACAATTTTCTATATTTAAGAAAACACTAAAATACAAGCCTCTGAGATGTTTTATTTTGGTAAGAGTCAAATCTATGTAAAAATTAGGTTAATACCACCACCGTGGATGAATAGCCTCTCATTATTCACGTTATGATTTTTTTCCTGGAGGATGGCTCGACATACGTTCATAACCTCTTTTGCAATCATAAAATAATGGTAGTAATTAAATAAATTAAACATCAGAAATAATACAATGTTATGATCTTTTGAGATTAAAAGGTTATTAAAAAAAGTAAAATAAACATAAATAAAACATAGAATTTTCTTAATATTCCTCAAACCACTTAGGGTTTGGGCTACCCTCATTCCAAGAAAGAATTATATAATTTTGGAGTTTTGTGTGGATGCTTGCAAGAGGGGAAAATATATTAATTATAATAATGATGATAATAATAGTAAAATGGATTGGTTTGAGATGCATGAAAGATCTTCCTGCATATGCATTTGGTGGTTTAATGCCTCCATCAAGCAGAGGCAATATATGTTATGTTTTTCTTAGGGTTTCTTGTGTGGATGCAATACCTATACCAACTCCAACCCCTTATGGACGCATTTTCATAATGTTGTGAGACTGCGTTTGAAAATGAAGGGCTAAAGGGCATTGACATTTTATGTTATTTTGGTTTTATTTAAGGATAGATAAGTTTCATTAGATCTTTTAGTTGCTACTTCCTTAATGGACGTGGAGGAAAAGGTGGAAGCCTTTTCATGGGCTCATGAATGATGAACTATTTGTGAAATGGCTCACAGAAAAGTTGTCTACAACAAGGCGTGTGACAAGTGTAAATTCAAAATCAACAAACTATGTCATTAGCCTCCCTGTTTGTGCTAAAGATATGTGGTCACATGGCTTTTTGGGATCAAATTGGAACAATATAGAGAATAATAACATGGCCACTACATAAGGATTGTGGATGGTTTGATAAAACACATGGGAAAAATGTAGTTCCATCGATTATAATGATTGTGGATAACCAAAAAATGGTTTGTTAGGAAGGATTTGGAAACTTTCAAACAAATGAAAAATTGGCAGGTGTAAATCTAAACACCACACTCATTTTCCAGTGAATTATTTTTTAAAATTCCTTCAAAATTTTGTTCATGTGGACTGTGATGATTACAGGGTGTTGCAAAAAAATGGATATTTTTAAAAGACTTAGAAACTTTTAAATAAATGCAGTTGAGAGGTGTTGAAAGAAATATTTTTTTGTATGATGTAACATTTCCAAGTGTGTTTTTTTATAGGTGGGAAAAATTTAGAAGCATACGCAGGGCACTTTAACTGTTTGACAAAATTTGGGCAATGCAAAGAGGCTTAAAAGGGCCCTACGAAGGGTTAGTGAGTAGTTTGATAAAATGCCTGATAGAAATGCAAGCTTATGGACAGAAATGATTGGAAGGTATGCACAAAAATGGGCTTGTCGAAAAGGCCTTAGGGCTAATTTTTTTGGGAAATGTGTGTATTTTGTTGAGAATGTGTGGAGCACTTAGACATATGTGGATGCCATGTGGCCATAGACAGCTGGAAAAGCATCCTAGGAAGTAGATTTTGTGTAGTTGATTGTGACAAGGTAGCCATGTACGAAAAATGTGGAGACATATACAATACATGTGAAGTATTTGTTTAAATGTGTCATCAAAACAAAATTACATGGCATGTCATGATTATGGGAAATACACATAATGATCTTCCTGAAAAAATATTTTGAGATCTTTTAAACAAATGCAATCAATGAGTATGAAACCAACATCCATAACCTTTATTAGCATTATTATATTGTGTGGTAAAATAAGAGATTTGGAGCTATTTCATACATCCATCAAACTATGAATGAAATTATTTTTTTGTTAAATGTTAGAATGGGGAAAACTAAGTTATGCACATAAACCAATTAACAGATGCTCTAGGGGTGGACTTGTATCGTGTAAACATGTAATTTAATTAGAGTCCCTCATACCACTTTGATTCTCACACATGCATGGTCAACTTACTCTATACTTACAGAATTTTAAAGTTATAGTTTTCCTAATATTTTTATGGAGTTGTTAATCAACTAGAGATGAATAATTTGTTTAGGCAAATTAAATGAAACATGTTATTCAATAGAAAATTGAGCCTCTTTTTTGTATGCAACTACACCAATAACCATGAATGTAAAAACTACACTCTATTACCTTGTGAGATGGTTGGAAACACTATGATGTTATTTTTGGTTATGTAAACCACTCGGTTGGTGGGTTAAACTCAAAACATAGTAAAATCTACTCCTTGGCGAACATGTGAAATCTTAATAAAACATGTTTTTAATGAAAAATTCAAGCTTTGATTGTGTACCTTATCACATTGAGTGTTCAACCGAACCCTAATTTTTTCTTTTTATGTTCATTTGACTTTTTTTTCATGTGTTTAGGAGCTCGTCAGGCTAGTTTGCAACTTTAAACAGTTGTTGAAAGTTAAAAATGTAGTTTGGTTTTGACCCACAGTTTTGGTCATGTGTGTAGAAATGGTTTTGGCTTCGGCATACCTCTAGTATTTCTCTATTTCAATCACTACCAAACCTCATTTTGGAGAAAATCACTTTGCAAGTTATATTTCTAGTTGTGTTTAGTAGGTCTCTAGTTGTTGGGCGACAAGGTCATTTGGGTGCATTCATGATCGATAGCTCTAAGAAGATAGGAGCCAATTTAACCTAGTTTACCAGTTAGGGGTTGTGTCAACTCCAAGTGTTTCCATGTATATATGGGAGTACACGAGATTTTGTTCCCTTATGTTTTTGAGTATCGAATATAGTTTTTGAATGCATGTTTTGAGCTATTTTCCTAAATTTAATGTTTTTTTTTAAGTTGTAACTATCTAGAGAAAATTGTCAAATGGCCTTATCTAAGTAAAATAAGAATAAAAAAACATTTTAAACAAAAATCATGATTGTAGGAAACCATATTGACACTTGTTTGAAAATATATTGAATGTGAAAAGAAATCATGTTTTCTCTCTCCTCTCTCTAGATCTATCTTTAGCTTTGAAAATGAAATGAAATGACATTTATATTGTGTACTCTCCCTACAAGTCTATTAAGTATTATTTCATTATTATTGAAAAAATGTGAAATCATAAACCGTGCTAGATTGTAGTTAGATTAATAATTTTTTGACCATATGGTCATTGTACATACACGGGACCATGAAGAAAATTGTAGCATTCTATATGCTTTTGTAAAAACGGGTTAACCTTGAAATACATGTGATACTAATTGGATGTATATCACCACTATGTTTATAAACATTGAATTGTTATTTATGGATTTTTTTGTAATTTTAAGATATTGTTTATTTGTTTATTGGGGTAAATGTGAATCTATTTTCAATGTGTATTTTAGTGCCCCCTTTGGCTCATAGAAATTTTCCTTATTTCATCCTTAACGAGTTTGCATGGATTTATTCAAAAAGTTGTTGTTGTTTTCAAGTCCTCGGGTTTCATGTAGTTTTGGATAACTCTCATAAAAATTCAATTTAAGGTGTTTAAAATCTTGTTCCGGGGACCTTATGAAATGATCGTTTTTTAATGCTTGTTTTAATCTTTTCCGCCTTATGGAGGGATCTTAAAATGTTATCCAAATTTTAAATTCTCTATGGAGGAAGATACTTATCTTTGGCATTATCATGTATGTCTTGGAGGATGGTGTGACATTCTTTAAGTTTCTTTTCACGATCATAAAATAAAAATAACATTTCAAATAAATAAAACATTAGAGATAGTAAAAATATATAACCTTTTGATTTAGAACAGAAAAGTTAAAAAATAAAACTTAACCAAAAAGCTATGAAAATAATTAAAGAAATCAAATACTCTTACTATTCTTAAAGTCTTTCAATATCTTGGGGTGTGGGAAAATCCCTTAGTCGAGAAAAGAGATAATGAAATTTTTCTTGGATGTTGTGATCTTTCTTATGTGAGGGATTTGTGGGAATTTGTGGCTGTTGATGATGTTAAGGATCATTTTATCTCAGGGTATGTATATCCATCAAATAAGAGTGGGAAAGTCCATATTTATACCAATGTTGTCGTTACAGGTGCCCTGAAGGGTTTTTGCAATTTCGGATGGCATAAATTAGGAAACATGTGATTATTGGGTAATTGAAGATGTAGTTCTTGCCCATGGCAAGGTGAATTAGATCATTCGTATTATAAAAATGGATGGAATAAATAAATCCTCAAATCCTAGGTGTTTCCATCAATACAGAAAGAACGAATTGGGAAGCTAATTTCATAGTTAAATGTTAGAAAAAGTTTCTAAAAATATGTGTACTTTAAGTATAAAGCCATAGTCTTTTGGAGTATGAATTGTTTGGCAAAATTAGAACGTTGTCCAAGAGAAGCTTTTCCTATCCCTTACACAAGGCTTGGACTGCTTTATAAAGACTGCATGGTGAACAAAGTTTTATGGATAGAAATAGATTGTTGGCTACACAATAAATGTGGTTCATTGAATACTAAATAGTTCTTGCAAGCATCTGCATATTAAAAATTGTTTAAGACAAATACTTAACCATTACCTTTATTCCTTATGTTAGCCTGAACAAGTTGGGGGAGGCTTACATTCTTGACTAGGTTAAACACCTATAAATAACTCTAAACCTTGTATTTTTCTTACCAAATTAAAACAAGTGGTGGATGTATTGATCATTTGCATGAAGCTTTTTCGAACAGATGAGTTTGGGGCAGGGAATAAACACTCATCAATTGATCTATAAATGAAGATACAACTAAATAATTAGAAAAAATGACATTGTAAATTACAATTTTAGTACCAGGAAACTATTTGCTTCTACCAAATGAAGGATTGAAGATCGATTTACCTTTCCAAGAAGTCCATATTTCTCAAGAATTGAAAAAAATGCAGGAATATCTAGAGATGGTGGGATTAAATACTTGAAAAAATATAAAATTGGTAGATCATTCTAATATATGTGAGCATTAGACCAAATGTTTATTTCTTGTAAAAATCATATTTAAGGTGAAGTTTGTTTGAACAAGTCTAAAATTATAAATACCATTGTGATGAAAAAGTTGAATCTTTGGCTGATCCCAATGTTTCAATAGATCAAAAACGTTTAAAGGATTATTTCACCCCTACTAAATCCAAGATAGGCCACTTCTATCCAATAAAAAAAATGTAAGCAATTATTGAACAAAAGGTGGCACTCATGAACTTTCAAGACAAATGCTAGATCTTGGTAGTGGTAAATTCCAGTACAACTACAACATGTCCATGCTTAATGTCGTAGGTTTGACTTTGGTAACAAATGGTATTGACATTGTTGAAGACTTCTATTTTAGATCTAATGAGGAATCATATTGGCACATTAAATTGAATTAATTTCATGGAAATTTAGGTCGAGTTGATGTGAATAAAGATCCAATTGCTCTAGGCCATGAATTGGCCACTCCACTATCTTTTTAGAATTAATGGTTGGTGAAGTCCTGAATGTTTGTTTTGTCAAACACTTGGGATGTCCATTATCAAATCTAATGAGCATTTTTTTTGGTAACTTCAATCCCCTCATTTCGAATCAACCAATGAAACATTGATCTTGCTATGAGCAACTCACCCAATGCAATCCAAGACTTGCCTTCCTAACAAAACTTGCTAGCTCGATGGATATAGATGATCCCATTGTCAGGATCCTCTTCCTCTTGTTTGCTAGATTACACATGCATGGTCATATTACTATTCCTTGCATGATTTTAACATTCTAGTTTTCCTATGATTTTAATGGAGTTGTAAATAAACTAAAGAAGAGTAAATTTTTAGGTGAATTAAATGAAACGTGTTATCTAATAGCAAATTGTAGCCTATGTTTTGTACGAAACTAGATAAGATAACCATGAATGTAAACACTACTCTCATTTACCTCGTAAGATGGATGGAAAAACTATGATATTAGTTTTGATACGGAAACCACACAGTTGGTAGGTTAAATGCAAAACTTTAATTAAAATTACTTCTTGACAACCTTGTGTAATCTTTATAAAACCTATTTTTCAATGAGGCACAAAACATCCTTATAAACCCCGAAATGAGAAAATCAAGATTTGGTCAAGTGTACCTTGTCACATGGAGTGTTCAACTAAACCCTGGGTTTATACCATAGAATTCTCATTTGAATTTGTTTGTACAAGCATTTAGGATCCCAACAGGTTGGTTCACAGCTTTAAACAGCTACTGAAAGTTTAAAATGTAGTTTGGTTTTGACCCACCAGTTTTGGCCCTGGGTGTAGAAATGGTTTTTGGATTCTACATACCTCTAGTATTTCTCCTTTAAAATCACTACCAACCCTCAGTTTGGAGAAAACCACCTTGCAAGTTAGTATTCCAGGTGGGTTTTGTAGGCCTCCTAGTCATTGGACGACATGAGACATTCGGGTGCAATTATGATCAGTAGCTCCAAAAAGACGGATGTAAATCAAACCCATTTCCGTGCAGGTTTCCAATTTTATCAGTCTCAATGAGTGCTTCCTTGTATATAGGGGAGTAGGTAGGAATTTGTTTCCTTGTGTGTTTGAGTCTGGAGAGTTGGTTTTTGAATGTGGATTTTTGAGCTACTTGTCTAAATTTGACACTTTTTGAAAACTTGTAACTAATTGGAGAAAACTGGCATATGACCTTATCCAAGAAAAATAGCAATTGGGAAACCTTGTAAACACAAATACATGACTTTAGGAAACCATCTTGATTCTTGTTTGAAAATGATATTGAATGTGAAAAGAAATGGTTTTTTCTCTCTCCTCTCTCTAGCTCTATCTTTAGCTTTGAAAATGAAATGAAATGGCATGTATATTTCTTACTCTTCCTAAAATTTTGTTTAAATATTATTTCATTATTATTGGAAACATTGTGAAGTCATAAATAATTCTTGGTCATTTTTAGATTCCATTCCAGTAGTTGTGCTGACCATGCGGTGATTACGGGTACGCATGACATGAAGAAAATGTAGTAGCATTTTATATCCTTTTGTAATAACTGGTTATCCTCGAAATGCATTTAATATTAAATGGATGTATATCAACACTGTGTTTATAAACATGAATGTTATTTATTGAATTATTTTATGATAAGTAAGAAATTATAGTATATTGGTATCATTGGGAAAATGGGCATTTTATTTTAGGAGTGATTTTGATTATAGGTATATACCTTGCAAATGGTGTAGATGTACATTTTAACTAGAAATGAAATGACCATGTATAATGTGCTAGCATGTAAAAGTAATGTTTATGTATTCTTGTATTTTTTGTGCATGTGGGAGTATGCATGTTGTTTTAGTTAAGGGTTCAGAGTCACTTTGTGACATGAATGATGTAATGTTTTAACACATTTTTAGACGAGTGTCTTATATACAAATCCTCTCTGGAAGGGTTGATCAATGTTTGTGTATGGAATCATAAGGGAAAATAAGGAACGTACTTATTATCCTTTGTAATGTGATCAAACAATCTTTGGTAAACCGCAAAGTGTGTTAGTTACCTCGTTTGTTTTATTATCTCAAAATAATCTCGACTCAAATTAATTACACAATAATTAATCCTTATACATGAGTGTTTTGGAGAGTCGAGGGTGACTCAAATAGGGGATGTTTGTTGAGATATATCTTAGAAGGTTTAGTTGCGGATGCAGTTTGCATTTAGATCTCATTGTCCTAGTTGTGTTCTGGATTGTGATAATGAGAATCAAATGAGAATGATGTTGTTAATAACCTTTAGAATTTAGATTGTATTTATGAGGTGCTAGTTTTTTAAAGAAAGTAAAACTTGGAAGTTTGTGGGATAAAGGTGATTGAACCACTTCAAAATTGACTTTTAATTGGACATAGATTCTGTAAGTGCAAATAGAAGTAAATTAAAACCTAGGACCTTTTTATATGTTATCGGTGTTTGAAACCTATTTCCAACTTGGTTTATATAAAAAGTGTCCCTAAGATGTTGAATTTTTGAGTAAACAAAATATGGAATCCATTTCCTTCAAACGAATGTTAACTCCTTTCGTGTGATTAAGGATGGGATGAATTGCTCCATGCGAGTTCAAGCTTTAGGGAGAACTTGATTTCTTATTTTGGAAGATGAAACTCATGTCACGTAGATGTTAAATGGAATCTAACCTATTATTGAATCATAACAACAACAAAAAGGGGAAATCTATCCACCCTTAGACTTAATTTTTCCCCCTTCTTAACTTCTTGTGAATTTCCTCTGTTTTTGTAATAGAAGTGAAATAAAAATGCCAAGTAAATATGATTTTAGTTGGAGCAGAAACTCTAGTTGGGGACGAGAGCTACGAGATTCTCACATATGTGTAAAATGTTTCAATCTAATACTAGGATATGGAAATGATAATAGTAGAGGAAAGAATTCAATCAAGTGTACTTGTTATAAGTTAAATCTGAAATGAAATAAATAATATGTAGAGTTGTGAATGAGAATATATGCTTACGTGATAAATGGTTTTGATGCCTATAAGGTTAAATAAGGGATTTTAAATGGTAGTGAAGATGGAACCATCTTAAGTTAAGTGTTAAACAAAATAAATGAAATGCAGTCTAGAGAAAAGGAAAACATATGTCTTCATGTTAAGTGCTCTTCAAACCTCTAAGTCTAATAAATTAATATGATTATAATAAATATGTAACCATAAAAATGTGATATGGTGGAAGGTGCCTATTTGAGTTGTTCATGTTGTGGTTGGGTCGTGGTTTCATACTTATTCGTTTCTAATAATGTGGCTTTGATGTGCATCTAGTGTCATCATATCGTTTGCATGGTCTTCATGTTGTATGAGTGGGTTTATGTTTGTACTGGTGTCTTATGTGATGTGGATCCTTTCTTGTGAGCGTAGGTGGTGTCACATAGTTGCATCAAGTAAATAAAATTCAAAAACAAATCTTGGTTTATTTGGTCTTGTGTTTGGGTCCCACATGGGGGGTGGGCACTACAATACACTAATATTGGTTTATATCATTGGTCATGTTGTTATTGCACTTTTATATGACTAACACTTTCTATTTTGAGCTAATTCATCCTTTAAAACATTGTTTATCTTAAAAGGGTCACATATTATGGGGTTTTCCAACACATACATGTAGATTTCAAATATAATGCTTTAAATGACATTGTATGACCACATAGTTATTATACCATGATATATGCACTACTACTACATCACGATATCTACACATCGATTCACTCAACATGCCAAAAATTTGCACATGGTTACACATGAATTTACTCAATAGACATGAGTTATAGATGGTTACATCGAGTTCACTCAACATGCCTAACTATTGCAGATGGTTTACAAGCTACACTCAAAATGGCCAGTTACTACATATGGTTTACAATATTCACATAAATAGACACAATTGCTACGGTATTACTTATACATGATGTACTCTTGCCTCACATAAAACACCAGGGGGAAATGGGCGTATACATTTCATGCATTTTCACTTTTCATTTACTCTTCCCTCACATTTAGCACTAGAGGGAAACAAGTGTGCACATTTCAAAATTTTACTTTTCATTTTATGTTATTTACTATTTTTTATTAGCTTCTTGATTAGACCTTGATACTTGTTTTTGCATGTCACACACATGGTTGCATGCACAACTATACATACAAAGGAGAAAGGAACACACAAATTCAAGTTTTGTGCATGTCTTATCCTCATACAAGGTTTGCATTTCATTTATATTTGTTTTAAGCAATTTTTAATTACTAGGTTAAAAATGGAGGGAAATGTAGATACCTAAATGTAGACTTACAATATTTAGAAATTAATCATTGGTACTTATCTCATCCCACGACTTATCATGCACTAAAATAACTAATTCCTAAGCATACCTTGCTCGATAAACATTATTAGCCACTAAGTCACATTTGTTATCCATCGTTGACAGTTTAAAAGCTCATTCTCACAATATACCACACATCTTTGGATATCTAACCACCATCTCCAACAAACATATTGCATATGTATTATGCCTAAAAAAGTTGGCCATGACATGAAAAGTTACTTGGATGACTTTGTTATAAGTCAATGATTTCCTCCTAAGAACACTAATGGTCACATTTTGAAAACCTCAAGTTACCCTAGTTTTCTATGTGTCATTTGAGTGTGAAATCTTGTTAGAACAATCACCTATATACAAAAAATCACTTAACACATTTTAAATGCCTCACACCTCACATATTTGGGCTACCTAGGAGATCACAACAAAGCATACAATTGTTAATCAATATCTCAAACATATTAATCCAACTCTAAGTATACACACATGAACTAAAGCTACCTTGGGACATTTTAAAAACTACATCACATGTTAAAGTTCATTTCCTAGTGTCATAGGTCCTAATAGGGACTTATTACTAAAACACATTGTGATATAAATATTTCCCACATTCATTGTGTGGAATAACTACTTGGGTTTGATATGTATTTCAAGTAGTGCTAAATAGGTGTGATGGGTGCCACACAACCCAAAATCAATAACCCCTTTTTATGTCCCCGAGAAAAGAAGAAGAAGAAGAATCCTTAATTAGTTGCAAAATTACAATTGTAGAGGTTTAACCATACAAGACAAAAATACAAACACAAAGGAACACAATACTAAAATAAATATCTAGATTAGAGATATAAAAATACAAAACCATCCAAAAAATACAAAGTCACTTTGTTTGCACCCTTTTTAACGTTTAATAGATTAATGTTATGAAAATACACAAGACTAAAAAGGAATGTAAGGTTAGGAAACTATGACCTATTTTGATTAATTAACTTTCAAAATTAATTATACAATATCAAAATAATGATTTGGTTATTTCAATTAATGATGAAAATATACTACAAGCTTGAAAACACAAGAAGAAAGATGTACTTAGCTACATAAAAGTGATACAAGAGAGATATGGGTGCATATCTTGGAGAATTTGGTAGTGATGAACCCAAAGATGCTTCATTTTTTATATCGTGACTTGAAACTTCCTTGGTCCAAGATAGTACAACTGAGTTGATTTGTACATAGTATCACAGTATGGAGTTAATATACATTTTTTGTGGCTTTCCTAGTGCTTCAATTGATAGTTATCTATCACCACAATCTCTATTCCTTGGAAATTTCCAATCTCTTCTTGATACTCAATACGATTTTGAGCATCTGGAAGTAACAATCTAACAACTTGATGAGTTTATTCATGCCTATTTTTCATGAATCACATATTTGGTATACCAATCCACATTCAACCCAATCTACGAGGAAAAACATCACAACTTTTTCCAAGTTTTAGAAATTTCGTTTCCTACATCATTACTAAATCAACCAAGTAAATATATTTTCAATTGGTGGAAAAATAAGTAGCTTGTGACTTCAATGGATGGAAACCCTAAACACATTAAGGCCATTATATGCGAGATCCTTGAGGAATTGTCGCATGTGTGTCCACATGTGCTAAAGAACCATCCTTCATATATCATTTCTATTGATTTAATGTCAAAAAACCTTGGGTTACTTAACTTATGATGAAGAGCAATAATCACCTAAGCAAAAACATATTCACAAATATTTTTTCTACCATGATACTATAAACTTACCACTATCTTATGCAAGTTGTTTGATAAGAAACTTATCAAACTATTCAGTGCACAACATTGACTAGAATATTGTTTTATACGACATCGAGGATAATAATTTTGAAACTATTATCAAATCAATGGGCATGACACAAATAAGTGTTGGAATTTACACATTCATATTCAAACACACACACACACACACACAACACATTCATATTCAAACACACATACACATACACATACACATACACATACACATACACATACACATACACATACACATACACATACACATACACATACACATACACATACACATACACATACACATACACATACACATACACATACACGCACACGCACACGCACACGCACATGCACACGCACACGTACACGTATAGGTACAGGTACATGTACACATACACATACACATCTTGTTATATTATTATTGCTAGTAATATTGTTTCCTTGTATCAATGATATTCCATGTAATTAATCCTAACCACTAGCACATTGGCATTGAGATAATAGTGTTGGCATTATTTGTAATTTCACTAAGGATTGTTAAACCTTAGCCTAGAAATGTAAAACTGAGTTCCTTAACTTAAGGCCCTATGATTAGGGTTCACCTGAGAGATTATTATTTTGTTTTGTTTTTGTGTTGACATTGGGTTAGAAGCACTCATGGTCGTGAATGACCATTGACCAGCATGTTGTTGAATTTCTTTTGGAATCAAATGTTAAAATGGATTTTCAAACCACATAACCTTGATTGAATGGTGTTTGTGTTGGTTGTTAGCTCTTCATGTGTGTATGAAAGTCATTTTTATTTATATTATCATTATGTTGAGTTTTTATAGATGGATTTGTTGCCATGAGCATATTATGGCTCATGTTAGAGCTCAATTTAGTAAAAGGGAAGGGGAAGTCAAATTGTGTGTTTTTTCTAGAGGAAGAAGGAAGTTTTTCTTACGGCCTTCGTTATATATTTTGAATCCAAAATTGATTAAGTGGTTTTATATACTCAAATTTTTATTTTATCTTCATTTTTAACAACATTATGAATGAATTAGTTACATTGTTGATTAAATTTGTGTGTTGATGGTTTTGGTTTTAAGGGCTTTAATATTGTGGGTTTTTAATTTATTATTGTTTTCATTTCAATTAATGACCTATATACAACCCATATAGCGATGGTAAACTTGTGGGACTCAATACCTTTCAACCTTAGTCTTTTAGCTTTGAAATTTCACGGGTCTTCTTTAAATCTACCATAGACTTGATACACATCTAGACACGAGCCATAAATTGAAGGATCTGTACGTTCTTGGTGTTAATGGATTGATTTTTTTAATACAAAGTTAGAATATTGTAGGTTGGAACTTGCCCGTAAGAGTTCATTTTCCAAATTACTAGGTTATATGTTCTAGTTGTACATTCTTAACTTAAATTTTGGGTTGTATTGAAAGTTAGAATATGTTTGCTTTTGCAAGATTTAGTCCATTTAAATCATTTGGGAAGAAGGATATGTATGTTCTTGGTATTAAAGGCTTGATTTTTTATACAAAGTTAGAATACTGTAGGTTGAAACTCACCCGTAGGAGTTCATTTTCCAAATTATTGGGTTATATGTTCTAGTTGTACACTCTTAACTTAAATTTTGGGCTATATTGAAAGTTGGAATATGTTTTTTTTCACAAGATTCATTCCAATATATATATATATATATATATATATATATATATATATATATATATATATATATATATATATATATATATATATATATATATATATATATATATAATGTCTTGTGATTGTTGTTTATCTCTCCTTCTTGACTCAATGTCGAATTGAATGTTGACAAATTGATATATAAAAGTATATATATACATAAGCTAAAGTAAAAGTATACATACACATACATACAATTGTACTTATACATGTTTTCTTGACTATTTAGCATTAGTAAATAGATTAGTTCACGGCTGACTGGATTGTCATAATTTTATAGGATGAGAACGTCCAATATTGAATACTTTCATTAATTTCTTAACCATATAGGAACCTTAAACATATGACAAAAATAATATCTTGTTATTTATGTGATTGAAATGTTTATTGAAGGATTATAATTCTTATGTGCACGTGAACCATTATGTAGCTTAGGTTGTAAACAACCAAATACAACACAAAGGTTCATGTATCAACCATATTTATGTAGTCCAATGTTATACTATGTGATAGAATACATTGTACACCTTATGCACATGGTTGCATACAACATGTGTTACATGATTGTTTACAATGAATGTGGGAATTGACATTTCTCAAGTGAAGTCATTTCTTGCCGATATCTCATGACAAGATTTGAGAGCCTACTATAGGGTGTTGCTTGTTGTGGGCTCAAAGGCCATTTTTAAAATTAATTGTATATGACTATAATGATGTTGGGATTATGGGGGATTAGTGACGTTTATACCTCTCATAATATGAATTGTATATGTATACTATTTATGTTGCCCTACATGGTACATCTCACTCCACCGCGTTGATGGCTACACGGGGAAGGACCCACATAAGGCAGGCTCACTTTGACTAATTCAGGTGGGGTCTATGCTAGAGTACTACTACTTAGTGAAGGTTATGCTATTGGAATTAGGAAATGAAAGCTAATGCTAGTTTCACATTATGAACTCATATCTATAACTGCGATGTTATGAGTTATACCTTATTGTATTAAATTGTTATTATGATGTATGGAAGATTTTCTATCTTAGAACATGAGTTTACACATTATTGATATCAATTTATTGATAATGCAAGTTTATGCATTGATGTTAGAGGTATACTCTTCTAAGGGACAACTAACTGTAAATGCATGTTTATGCACTGTTAGTATTCTGTTTCACAAATGAGTACATGTTGTACAATCATTCAAATATTGAATGCTTTAGCATTTGCTTATATTTAAATATGTTTCTCGAAAAAGAATACTTCATGTTGTGGGATGTTACCGCTCATAGTTGACATGGTTTATTTTATTATTCAGTTTATAATAACTGCTCTATTTGGTATATATGAATCTTGCATTGTTGATTTTCAAGAAACTCTGCACCCTAATTTGATGTAACATTGATTTTAAGCACACAATAATATGTACTATAGTAGACCTGACATATAAAATGAAATTCGTAATATGTAGCTTTCTTAATAACTGGTTTGGTTAATGACAGTTTGTCGTACATGTTAATTTAGGCGTTAAATGTCATCATAAGGTCAATGTAGTTATTAAGTGCATATGATGAATCTTAACAATTATATTCTTAACTTTTCAATGTAATTACAAATGTTTTTGACTTTCGTTAAGGAGAACACAAAAAAATTGAAGTTTGATGATTTTTGAGAGTTTTATAGGACCCATTTTTAAACGTCTACGGAACATTAAGTGCTTATATGCTTCTTGTAGGTCCTCTTGTGTAATAAGTTCCCGAATCAAATATATGTTTTTAATACATCTTAGAATTACTTGTAGGACTCCAAAAATCCTCATAACATACTTTTGCCATAAGACCTCTTCTTTCCCCCCCACAAGGCCTCTTCCTTTCTCCCCACATGACCACTCCCTCCCTCATAAACCCTCGTATGGGTTTTTAAGAAATCTTTGGCGCTTTCTTCCAAGTTTTGGCCATGTAAATAAAATGCTCCTCCAATGCCAAAGCCTTGAAATCAGGAACGCCATTTGAATTCAAAGTAGCCGCCATGGTCACACTGGGTTTTCGTGTTTACACCTGTTTTAATTGGCAATAACAAAATAACGAAAGCTCCAACAGGTGCAGCCATGGCGGATCGTGGAAGCCCTCTTACAAATCAGCCCAAGTTTATGGCTTATGAAAACCCTGCTATTGCCAATGCATTATCGGCGGTTAGTCTTCGACCAACAAGATTTAACATTGTCGCTATTGTCATCATGTGTTTTGCTTCTGCACTCCTTACTGTTGGCCTCATTTTCTGGTACAGTCTTAATAAATTTCGTATCACGGTTTTGGATTAAGCTCTTTGTTGCATATATTCATGAAGCAGTAAACAAGATATATCATTGGTTTGGAAGGTTTTAGTATTTTTCTGGAAATAGCATTTTCACTTTGTTTTTCGGTAAATGTCACTTTACAGTTTTCTGTTAAGGAGAAAACTGGGTCTTATTAAATCCTAGAAACCCTGAAATGAGTTTCTGGACATGCAGGAAAAGTTGGCACTACTATAAAATGTGTTTTTTTCATCCCTAAATCTTTGTTTAGCCGGAACCCTAGAGAGTGTATACGAACAAGGTGCAATGGGAAGGAATTACTTTTGAGGCTATTGTTTGTGGAACTTGTTCAGAGCTGAACTGTATTTAAATGCATCAGTCCTGGTGTTACTGAAAACTGTAACTGTTCGTTCACCGAGTTTTTGACATCTTGTTTAATCTTTTGAAATAATGCTAGCTGTCCATGAGTCTCTTTTGTTTTTTGGGTTGGTTAATGCAGTAAGGGGTGAGTTTGAATCAAATTCTTAAGATCTTTAAACTTGGTTACATTTGAATGCAACCCATACTCATTACACCACAACCTTGCCACATGTCTGCTGAAGTTGTAGACCCTGTTATTGCAGTGAGGGGGATTTGAACCTTGTTCATGCTCTTAAGAGCATCCTTGTTACCGTTATAACACCAACACCTTGGATCAGTTGTCGACGAATGTCACACTTCATTTTCACACGAGGATTTGATGATAGATTAGCCTTTTGTTGGATCAGTTGTCCATGAATGTGACACTTCATTTTCACATGAATTTGATGATAGATTAGCCTTTTGACTAGAATAAAGTAGAACAAATCTGGTAACTGAGAAGGGTTATATGACCATTGCGGGCCATTCCTCAGTGATAAGGATCATATTGAGGGTTTCATACCCAATTTATACACATGTACTCACTTTCATGAACAATTCCTTTCCCATGTGGGGGTAATTATTAGATACTTAAAACTTCTGCCAATCCATAATTATTGTACACAAAATATCTTGTAGAAGAAACAGCATACCACGATTTTTAGATGAAAGTTTAGAGTCACACAATGCGACACTCATGTCGGAAATGACAAGATCAGATTACAATTTTGACTTCTTTATATCAACAAGAAGGCCAAATATGCAATCTGCTTCAACAGCTTTACTAACAGGCTTCTCAAGAAGCCTTACTTTTATGACTAGCTGCCTTACATTTAGGGTAGACTATTAGGGAATTTAAAAATTTGGAGTCCATAAAAATTGAAGCAAGATGTCTTCTAAAAGAATTTGCATACAAGATTTTTACATTGACTTTTTGGGTCATACTACGTTACCTATATAGTCACCTAAGATTCCGGGACAGGGGGACGGGTTTTTTTGGGACAGCCAAAAAAATTCTTAAATTTTGGGGGATGGCGGGGGAATGGCTATTGCAATAATATATAAATATTAAAATATTCCAATAAAGAAAAGAATAACTTAAACAAACTAAAATAAAGCTGAAACCATTAATCCAATAATCTATCTGATAAGTGATTTTTTTAATATCATAATGCAAAATCTGATATTTTTGATTGACATAGAATTGAGATACATCAACAATGAACATGCTTCATCAGAGCTGAGAGTCAAGACAATGGGCTGACTCACGAGTATTTGATGACGATACATTTGAAATTTGTTAGAGAGGAATTTTCAATCATTTACATTGAAATTCTTAATTGAGATTTGTACCCCCAGACTTGATCCTTGCTCACATATTATTGCAGGTGCCACAATGGTCTTGTCGTAAAGTGAGTTGAAACAAATTTTCTTTGAAACTTAAAGTAGTGGTCTAGCTTTATGCTCCCAAAAATCATATACTAGTAATCCACTATGGAGAAAGGGAATAAACTCACAGAACGTGTAGAAGACTATCAAAGCAGTAGGGTATCTGCTGTCCAAGTTGGTATAGTTTATGCTATGTTTGTACTTAAGTTTTAGTCATCCCTGTGATTTCATATCTTTTATACATTAAAATTATCAACATTGTAGCTCTCATTGAAACCAAAAGAAAAAATGGGCAATGTTTCACATTAACTAGTTCATTAATTAAGCACCAGATAGAAGTCGGATGTATATACAAAGGCACAAGCCAAAATTGCCTACTTATTTACACTTTTTTGTTAAGGGTGTGTTTAGTAGCCATAGGGTACATGTTGAACACACAGTAATATTGAGGTGGGGTGAATCAATATTATACAAAATTTTATTTATTTAAACATTAACATCCATAACAACAACAATCACAGAAGATAGAACAATTACACAACCATAGAACACAAGATTTATGTGGAAACCCTTTCGGGAGAAAACCATAGAGACAAGACTACTTGGATCTACTGTCCAAATCTAGCCCAAAATATCTCAATTATACATTCGTAGACACACCAACCTATTGGAGACACCAACCCCCAATGTTGAGCACCAACTTAGCAAGTTTGTGAGCACCAACTCACTAGGGACACCAATCCCCAATGCCGAGCACCAACTCAGCTAATTCGTGGGAACCAACCCACTGGAGACACCAATCTCCAAATTGCGAGGCACTGATCTCAACAATACACAAATCCACCTTCTGTAGTTTTTTCTTTAACCTTATGATGGCAATTCAATCATTCTCTTCATAGACACATCAAATCCTTCTTCCAACATGGACGCTGGTCCAATTAATGAAATCAGATCGCTTTATTCTCTATTTTTCTCCGCAATTTACACTATCATTTACTTGTTTTGCTTGCATCTGTTCTTTTGCTCAAAATACAGCTCCTCATCTCAAATTTACAGCTTGCTTCATTATCAAATCTTCATGCTCTGCTTTGCTCTTCCTTCAACAAGTTATCATTTCAAATCTGTTTGAGTTTGCTCTTCCTCTTCTTCAACATGTCACCATTACTTTATACTCAAAATTTTGTTTGAGACACAAAGGAATATCTTCTTGCTGTGCACATGCTGCTCACTTGCTGCACGACCTCCTACTTTACTTCTTCATGTTCTTCATGTAGGCATGCTTCCTTTACAGATTCACTCTTCACATATTCCTTTTTCTTTGACATGTCACCATTACTTCATACTCAGAATTTTGTTTGAGACACAAAGGAATATCTTCTTGCTGTGCACATGCTGCTCACTTGCTTCACGACCTCCTACTTTACTTCTTCATGTTCTTCATGTAGGCATGCTTCCTTTGCAGATTCACTCTTCACATATTCCCTTTTCTTCACATCTCCAACATTACAATTCGCTGAAAGCTTTGGATCAAATTGCAGAGATTAAACACAGTAATAACCAACACTCTATATTCTTTCATCTAGCAAATGCATATATATAGGAAATACTTATCGTATAAAATAAGAAGCCTATTAAGGCTCCTACAACCAGCCACTAATTCTTATACGAGCTGTTTAAAACAACTCTTAACAACTACACTAAAATAAATGAGTTGTTATAACTCCTAAATAATTCATTCTCAAACGTAATATTATTTATTAAAGATAAGATAATAACACATAAAATATTAATAATGTAAACACTATTTTCCTAACATTCACCCCCTTAGTGTGAACATTATTAATTCCCAATATTCACCCCATTAATGTGAACATGGGGAAAAAACATATTTCGAATAAGTTTAACCACCTCTTGAAAGTACTGTTTAGACCAGATACAAACTCCATAGATTATCTCTTTACCCTCATAAAGGCGTAGTGACGAGCCGAATTATGCAGGAATACTCCCTACCTCTTTGGGTTCTTGTGGGACTTCACCTTCCTCCTAGGGCACCCGAATTTTGGATCTCCAAGATCCACAAGCTTCGCACTAGTTGGATAACCATTCTCGAGCTTACCTCGCAATCTTCTCCTGTCCCCCAAAAGTGAGTTTTTTGAAAACATAAATCTTCCCCCAAATTCTGGAAAGGGGTTTATTTAGCAAACCGACACATTGAAAACACATAACTAAAAAAATGTCACCAAATTATTGTGCGGCCCCGTGGTTGGCGATTGACGAGAGGTCGTTGATCGACCTCCAACCTCTGTTTTCCTCCATCCTCCGGTCTGTTGCTTACTCAATCGATTTGGCTTTGAGGAAGAAATGTCTCATTGTTCCATATATCTGACATATTTGACTTAGGAAGTCAGGTTTGCTTGATAATGTGCCCTTCCTTCTACAAACAAATTATTTGACTTTTGACAACATGACTCAATACATTTTATTGACAAAAAAAATGCTTTTAACTTACGACTACATTTTTTATTTTTGAACTTGACTCGACTCGACTCTTTTAACTAATAATATACACAACTAAGACAAATATACGGTAGACAAACTTGACGTATTATTAAAGCTCAAACTGACTTTACTAATTGATATGGAAATTAGCATTTAACAAAGACCTTATAAGAAAGAACATTAAACAACACTATGGGACAATATGTCTTTTGACAATCTATACACCTAATAAACCATACTTTAACAAAACTATATTGTAACTTAAAAGACTTTTAACTAAAACCATTTTTTTAACCCCACGACAAACTATGATGACATTACATGATATGACTATCAATTCATTATAAGAATCGACTTCCACGATGTATGAGGACAAACTTTGACACAATAAACACGTATTCAACAGTCAAGTAGGAATACAAAGATCCCATTACCTGCATAGGACCTGACGGAATTGTACGCCACATTAAGACTGCCAAGCAAAAATTTGACTACTGGGTTAAGACTAATGACTTTTCCTCTTCACCAGAGATCACGGGTCGATCACTTTGAAAATGATGAGGCTTGATTCCTTGACCAGTGTGTTTGGTTATGCTGACCGCAGCCGAAGGTCACTACGCAGAGATGCTAAGCGTACTGTTGGTTTGAGATATGCGTTGTAAATCTTGATTCGTCCGTTGAACAACCACCTTTTATCTTCAAGGTGACACTGGAGCTGGCATGTTAAGATCTAAACAATACACATAAATCAGACCTGAATCCCAATGATTACTCGAGGGTGAATGAGTCACAATCAGGAAAATCTCAAGTAAACAGTTTGAGATAGGTCTTCCAATATAATGCAAAATCTGTTTGATAACAGCTCGCCAAAAGGAATCAGAACTTATTTATTAACCAAGTGTGACCAAGTGTGGAACTTGATGCCACTTCTACAACATAACAAGCATCAACAAGCTACCAGGGAACGTCAATGCAAAAAGTTGAATCAATACATGCAAAGATATCACCAGGGGCACGAGTGAGAAATACCAAGTAAATTGCAGGCACTTGTAGATCTGATAACTATTCTGTCTACTATTCAAACCTGTGACTAGAATTTGAGTGTATGTTGACTGTTACAATAACAACTCCAGATATGTTTCGAGTACAACCATGAACGCATGCCTCAAATCTACAATGTTGGAAGTTGAAAGATAGATTGCACGGGATCAAAAACAGATATTTAAAATTTGCTAAATTTCCCCAAAGGAGCATGCAACTCATTTCCTAGGAGCTCATTACTCGAGCATGCTCTGATACCAAATGAAAGCGTTGGATCAGATTGCAGAGATTAAAACACAATATCAACCAGCACTCAATATTCCTTCATCCAACCAACTACACACACACACATAGGAAATACTTATCCTATAAAATATGAAGCCTATTAAGGCTCCTACTAACCACTAACTAATTCTTATACTAGTTGTTTAAAACAACCTCGTAACAACTACACTAAAATACATGAGTTGTTATAACTCCTAAACAACTCATTCTCACATGTAATATTATTTATCAAAGATAAGATAATAACACATACAATATTAATAATGTAAACACTATTTTCCTAACATTCACTGCTTTCTCCTCTCAAGCACTCACCAAATAATGATTCTGCATCTCCTTTTATACCTGTGCACACTCTTAACATTGACATCCAAACAAGATGAAGGTCGGCCATAGTTACAATACAAAGATCAAGGCCAAGATACAAGAGTAAACCCAATATACTCAAGTCGGCCAGGACAATTGAATATATGGAACATTTTAGTGCCAAAACAGAGACAATTGGCCAACAACAAAAAGATCATAAAACTATTTTTAAATCCTTGGAAGGTCGGCCCAAACATGCATCATAATAACTATCTATCTAGCAAACTCAGAAATGCTTTGCAATAGTTGGTTCGAAATTGTTGGTCCCAGACCCAAGACAACACCACAGACTTTAGACAGACTCCGAAGCTTTCTGGTCAGACTCCTAAGCTTGTTGATCAGACTCCGAAGCACTCCGGTCAGACTCCGAAGCGATAGAAGGGGACTCCGAAGCAAAAATATGAGACTCCAAAGCACCAAACAATATTCTTTCAACGTTGGGCTCTGTCAGTTAAATCCTGCAACATCTTTTGACATCAATGTCACCAACTAATTGGTTATCTCCTTCAACTTTCTTTGACATCAATGACAATTATTTCAACAATCTCCCCCTTTGTCATTGATGGCAACAAACCATCTGTATATAACCAACCACCATATCTTCTTGTATATGAATAACTTGAGAATGTAGCTTACTCCCCCCTTTCTATCAAAACTCTCCTTCTTAGTAATATCTTGCTTGTTTTGCCTTTGTTGTATTTGCAGGTACTGCTCCCCCTTGTTTTAACTCTCCTCCTTTGACATCAATGGCAAAGGAGTTAAAACTCTCAAATTCTCAAATTCTCCCCCTATGAGTATGCATCCGTTGATCTCTTTCTGACCCATCTTCATTATGATAAGGAAAGAATTTGCTCCCCTTGAGTTCATGTATCCTTTTAGTGACAGGATGAGAAAGATACCCACACCCCCCCAATTTTTGTTTGAAATATTCAAAAGCTTCTTTTGAAAAAGGCTTGGGTAAAGATATCAACAATCTGCTCTTTTGTGGCAATATATTCTCCAGCTTAACCTGTTGTTCTGCAACTTTCTCTCTTAAAAAGTGATACCTGATGGGAATATGCATAGTTCTAAAATGCATAACTGGATTCTTGGATATGTTTATTGCACTAGTTGATATCACAGAGTATGGAAATTGGAAAGTCAAATTCTACCTTGATGTCCATCAATGTTTGCTTCATCTATAGAGCTTGTGTGCAACATGACACAATTGCAATGTACTCTGCTTTAGCTGTAGATAAGGAGATAGATGCTTGCTTCTTGCTCAACCAAGATACCAAATTATGTCCCAAAAAGAATGCTTCACTTGTACTTTTTCTATTATCAACACAACCTTCCCAATCTGCATCTGTGTATGCTTTTAGAGTAGAATCTTCATCTCTAGAATACCATAAGCCATAGTCCACCGTACCTTTAAGATATTTAAATATTCTCTTAACAACTTGAACATGAGTTTCTTTTGGAGCAGATTGATAACGTGCCACCAAGCCTATTGCTTGCATTACATCAGGTCTTGATGTTGTCACATATAATAAACTTGCAATCATATATCTATAAAGAGTTTGATCTGCTTCAGGAGACTCATCATCCTTGTTCAACTTGCAACCTGTAACCATGGGAGTACTGACTAGTTTGCATTCTTCCATTTTAAACTTCTTCAACATCTCTTTAACATATTTAGCTTGTGAAATACATATACCTTTGTCTGATTGAGAAATTTGTAAACCAAGAAAGAAAGATAATTCACCAAGCATTGACATTTCAAATTCCTTTTGCATGTCATCAACAAAATCTTGACACATCTTGTCACTACTTCCTCCAAAAATAATATCATCAACATACACAACAATCAATTGATTCTCACCTTCAATTTTGATGTAAAGATTGCTATCAGCAACACCTTTCTTAAAACCTTGTTGTTGTAGATACCTGTCCAGTCTTGAATACCAGGCTCAGGGGGCTTGTTTCAGTCCATAAAGAGCTTTCTTTAGCTTGCATACATAGTTCTTATCTTCTGATAAAATAAATCCTACTGGCTGTGCAACAAAAACTTCTTCTAAATTTCCATTTAGGAATGCTGATTTGACATCTATCTGATATACTTTAAAGCTTTTGAAACAAGCAAAGGCTAAAAACATTCTGACGGCTTCTAAACAAGCAACAGAGGCAAAGGTTTCTTCGAAGTCAATTCCTTCAATTTGTGCATATCCTTTACAGACTAACCTTGCTTTGTTTCTTACAAATTGCCCATCTTCATTCATCTTGTTCCTGAAAACCCATTTGGTGCCAATCACATTTTTATCTTTTGGTCCTGAGACAAGTTCCCATGTTTTATTCTTCTTAATCTGGTTTAGCTCTTCTTCCATTGCTCCAATCTAGTGCTTGTCTTTACTTGCTTCAATTTTTTTTAGGTTCTATTTTGGATAGTAAAGATAGATTTGCATGTTCAGTTGTATCTGCTAGTCTTCAGGAGATCTCAACAAATCTAACAGCCCTTTGGTCACTCCTTGTCATAAAGCTTGCCCTTTACATCTAAATAGTTTTCATCTAACTGTTGTTCAAGATTTTCCTTCTTGCTCCGAGGTCTCTTGTTTTCTTCTACAAATTGAAATGCATCACAGTCTGAATATATATATATATATATATATATATATATATATTAGACACACACACATACCTGATCCATTGTAAACAATTCATTTTTTTAAAAAATTATTTTCTTATCATCCTTGGTGCTGCAGTCCAATACGTCATGCGCCTCTTGTGTAGCATATCTTATTCTTTCTAGAAAAACATCTCAATTTGCTGATTCTCAACATCATCATTGTATGTGGAATTTGCTTTAGATTCATAGAAAACCTCATCCTGATTATCATCAACTTGTTCAACTTTATCTTTTTCATTCTCATGAGAGCCATCCATTTGCAAACCTTGTAGAGACTCCTCTTTTTGTATTTTATTTTGTTCTTCCTGAAAATCATTATCAACAGCTTCTACCATCACCTTGGCTAATCAACTCTTCACCTTTTATTTCCTCATTGGAACTCCCATTTCTTTTTCTTGCTCTTCCTAACTTTAATGCATCTACCTTTGAGTTTAACACATTCATCCATTTTCTTGTTTTGGTCTTCATAAATATACTTCTACATTGTCTACTTGTCTAGCCTTATGTACATACTTGTCAAAATTATAACATTACAAAATAATCTGATAAAGGAGTAAAAGAATTAAATATTCTACTTGATAAATTCATCTGTAACTCTATTTTTGTTTCATCCATCCTCATTCTTATTATGCTCTGAGAGTTTCCATACTTCTGCAAAAACATGAGCTATATGCCCATAGTTGTGGTATTTATAACATACAATCCCATTACCTTTGGGTTCTGAAAATGAATTGTAGTTTCTATTTGAAACCCCAGTAATAAATTTCATTTGGATTCATCTTCTAATAAAAAATTCTTGTATGAGATCTATAATCTACATACTCTATGGACAAACTAATTTCATGAGAAATATTAACCATAATAAATAATGTTGTAACTTGGTTATGTGACATTGTCTTGGGGGAAAGGTTCTTCTGCGATTTTCTAAGATAATTCTTTGCGAGAAATTACTTGTATTCTTAGGATCATGAATCTCCTTATTGCTTATTTATTTATTCTTGATTACTTATACTTTGCGGAACATGAAGTCTCACTCACTTTAATGCCTCCATTTCGCATTGAACCTTTAAGAGAATCAATACATGTCTATTGACTTGTTTCCTACAACTTCTATAGAGGTCCACTAATCTTATTGTGAACCCAAGACCTGGATTTAGTACATAGGGTGATATCTGATTACTGAATAATTTCATCTAATATTTCAGTACTCTTCTCAAACTTGAGGTGATTATTTCAATTTAGCATTATTATTTTTAACTTCCTTTCTCAAAAACATCTATTTAAGATTGATGTTTCTCACAATTTTCATTTTTTTTGTTTCTATCTGGGTTATCATCCATCTTCTTCATCTCTTCAAGTTGATGTCTTTAGGCCGATGATGATCTTATTGTATTCTTCAAGATCTTTTGATAGATTTTGATTTTGAAGTATCATATTCTTCTTCAAATTTCTAAAGTTGATGTTTTTGTTTCTTGTTCTTCTTTCTAAGAATCTTGATCTCATCTAGGGCACTAATGAGCTCTCCTTCAAGATCCACCTCAACATCTTCTTCATCTTCTGAAACCAACTCTTCTTTTATTTCTCTTGACATTTATTGTCATGAACAATGATTCCTCCTAATCACTAGCAGAGCTCACTTTCATCACTGGATTCCTTCAGATGAGCTACTACTTTCCTCCTTGGTGTAGAGATTTTTCTTGTGCTTGTGGAAGTCTTTCTTTTCTCATAATTTTCTTTTCTTGTAGTTATTTATTAGACTGATAATACTTGTTACTTTCCTTCATGTTGTGGTCTTCCTCACTATCATTGATTTTATCATTTTTTGCATGTGGACATCTAGAAACAAAATGTCATACTTTACCATAATTAAAACATTTGAAGGGTAACATACCTTTGTATTTTCTAGTTTCTCTTTCTTCAGCTTTATGAAAAAAAGAGCTTCTTCTATGATGCTAATTCAATGTTGGAGTAGTAATGTGACTCAGGCTTTTTGTTTTTCATCTTCTTTAATGCTTTGAAGGCTGCCTCTCGCTTAGTTGATTTATCTTTTTCAATCCTCATCTCATATGCAATGTAAGAATCCCATGAAGGTTCATCCATTGTTAGAGTACTTAAATCCTTCATTTCTTCAACTGCATGACACCTGGCGTCAAACCTCAAAGGAAGAGATTTGAGCACTTTTTGCACAATAACCTCATCTTTAATTTCTTCTCTAAGTCCTCTAATGGTGTTGACAATTTCATCCACACGAAGAAGATAGGCTGCAATGTTTTCATCATCCTTCATCTTCAAACCTCAAACTGACTTCTGATGAGTTTGGAGCTTTGTTTTCTTTACTTTGACATCTACTTCATATATTTTCTTGAGTTTATCCCAAATTTCCTTGGCAGATATACATAGTGCATCACTTTAACAAATTCTGATTCAGACAAACCACCCAAAATTGCATTCATAGCCTTTCACATTGCTTTCACTAGCCTTCTTACTAGCTTGATCTATTGGAGGAGTTGTTGGAGCATCATAACCATTAACTAACTGATTGCCAAATGTCAAATCCAAGAGACATTAAATAGTGTGCATCCTTATACTCCAAAAAACATAATTAGTTCCATCAAATAATGGAGCCTGTGTTTGAAGAGAATCCTTCTTGACTTGTCATGTGTGCTACGAAGATCTACCTTCCAGTGGTCAAACTGCTATGCAAGGAACCTCGCTCTGATACCAATTGTTGAACACACACTAATACTGAGAGGGGGGGTGAATCAGTATTATACAAACTTTTACTTATTTAAACATTACATCCATAACAACAACAATCACATAAGATATAACAATTTCACAACCATAGAACATAAGATTTATGTGTAAATCCTTTCGGGAGAAAACCACAAAGAAAAGACTGCTTGGATCTAATTGTCCAAATCCAGCCCAAAATATCTCAATATACATTGTAGGCACTAACCTACTGGAGACACCAATGCCCAATGTTGAGCACCAACTCAGCTAGTTCGTGAGCACCAACTCACTAGAGACACCAATCCCAAATGCTGAGTACCAACTCAACTAAATCACAGGAACAAACCTACTAGAGACACCAATCCCCAATTGTGAAGCATAAAATCTCAACAATACACAAATCCAACTTATATAGTTGCTTCATCAACCTAATGATGGAAATTCAATCATTCTTTTTATACACACATTTTAAGATACTTCTTCCAAAATGGAAACGTTACTCCAATTAATGAAATCAAATCACTTTATACTCTATTAATCAATCTCTTCAATTTACACATAAATCACTAGCCATGCTTGCAAACTATGGATGTTCGGTCAAAAAGCAACTCCTCATCTGAAATTCACAATTTGCTTCACTTTATCAATTCTTCAATGCATTGCTCTTGCTCTTCACATCAGACCAGATCCTGTCGTTTCCAATATGCTTGATGTTTGCTCTTAATCTAATGAAAGCAAATCGCCTTTACTAATCATACTAATAACTCTCTTCATGAGGCTACAAAGGATCAAATACTTCTTGCTGCGCACATGAACGTTGGTCCAATTGCTTCACGACCTCCTAAATCACTTCTTCATACTCTTCAATGGAGGCATTCTTCCTTCACAGATTCAAACATCATCATATTCCTGTTTTCCAACATGGAAGTTAGTCCAATTAATGACAATTCAGCTTGTTTTATACTCTTCAAACAATCTCTTCATACTTTTATCTAATTTCGTCTCATTTAACCTCTTCTCAAGAACTCACCAAATGCATGCTTCTACCTCTTCTCAAGTATTCATGTCTTATTTTTTCTTCCTTCAATAATATATCATCTTCAAATATTCTTGAGTGAAGGTCTTCCATAGTTACAATAAAAACATCATTGGCAAGATACAGGTGTCATACTTGATAGAACTCGGGTTGGCCTTTTTTTGATTCGATGTTATTCCATACTAAGAAATCTACTTTAGTGCTTATAAATATGTATTCATTTTTTTCTCAACAACAAAAAGATCATAAACCTCTTTTTAGAAGTCCTTAGAAGGTCGGCCAAACATGATCATTAAATTTAGACTCCTAGACAAACTCAGAACATGCACTTGCAGACTTAGTCGGCCTAAACTGCTGGTCCCAGAACAGAGATTCAAAGGACAGCATTACGAAGCAGTCTGAGCAAACTCCAAATTTGGTCCCATAGAAAGACACTCCGAAGCTTTTTGGACAAACTCACAAATATTTTCGATCAGACTTTGAATCACTCTGGTCAGACTCCAAAGCGATAAAAGACATACTCCAAAGCAATTTTGTATGAGACTCTGAAAGCACCATAGACAAAAATCTTTTAACACTATGCTTTGTCAAATAAATCCTATAACATCTTTTGACATCAATGTCACCAACTAATCTGATATCTCCTTCAACTTCCTTTGGCATCAACGACAATTATTCCAATAGGACATCCCTGGGACATTTGAGTAATGTTTTAGCGACATCGTGACATTCCCTTTGGCATCTCCCAATTTGTGAAGGACATCACAACATCCCCTTTAATTTTGGCTTTTATAAGTGTGTGGGGGCCCCGAGGGGATGTGTCGTCCTTATCCCCAAGTCCCTAAAATATCTTGAACTTCTGGGATGACTGTGAAACGGGGTACGTGTCCCCGTATAACACTAGTTACTTATCAAGAAAATGAGATTGGATTACAAATACAATCTCCCATATAATAAGGCGATTCTATAAATTGCTTTGAAAGCTTTATCCTTAACTTTTCAAGAACTCTCTCTTTCATGAATAGATCTTTTCAATGTGGGTATTACATTAGATACTTTAGAATTTTGAAGATCATAATAATTAAGAACAATACATCTTCTAATAAAAAACTTGGAAGTTATTTAGATCAATGATTTGAGTGGCACCAAGTGACCCATCATTAGGAAAAACATGAGATTGGATTAAAAGTTCGAAGATTTGAGTGGCACCAGGTAACCCATCATTAGGAAAAACATGAGATTGGATTAAAAGTTCGGACCTTTTATGTGGACGGGAATGCTCAATTTGCAATTGCTTTGAAAGATTCATCCTTGGCTTCTTGAGGATTGCATTGATGAATAGATCTCTTCCATGTAGGGTAGCTATTAGAGAGTTTAAACTTTCACAATCCATTATATGAGAATACAAGATACCCTTCTTGAAGAACCCACATGCAAGATTTTTGATTGAAGTTTTTGACTAGGTGATCATCATCATGAGATCAAATAATAACTTTGAGCTCCTTGTATAGAATGGAAGGCCAAATCTATAGTCCACTTAAAAGGCTTTATCATTACATTCTTGAGAAGCCTCGTTTTTCTTTGTAGATCCTTCCATGTAGGGTAACTATTCGAAACTCTTAATTTCCGTTGTCCATAATATTTGAACACAAATTATCTCTTTGAAGAAATTGTGTACAAGACTTTTATATTGATGTTTTTGCTCATAATATACAATCCATAATTAGGATAATTACGAGATTCAATGAAGAAATTGGGTTGCCTCTTTAAGACAAACAATCCAAATCTACAGTCTGCTTTGAAAGCTCTATATTGAGCTTCTCAAGAAGCATCCCTTGCATGAATAGATTCTTTCCATGCAGGGTACATATCAAAGACTTTTGACTTTCATAGTCCATAATAATTAAACATAAGTTGTCTTTTAGAAGATAATACATACAATGTTTTTGGATTGACATTTTGGGTCATGCTACATGACGATTGGATTCTATTTGAGCTTCTTATATAGATAGGAAGATAAAATTTCAAAATCTCTATTGAAAGTTTTATTCTTAGTTTCTGAAGAAGCACCACTTTTACAAGTGATTCCTTGCCACACAGGGAAATTATCAACCATCAACCTTCTACAATCTATAATAATTGAACATAAGGTATCCAATGGAAGAAATTGTGTATGAGATGTTTAGATTGATGTTTAGGGTCACACAACTTGACTCATTATTTATCATAACAATTGTGAGATTGGATTACATTTTCAAGCTCTTTATGTAGATAAGAGTGTGATATCTATGTTCTCAATTATGCTTTAAAAGCTTTATCCTCAAGTTCCTGAGAAGCCTTAGTCTCATGAATAGATCCCTTTGATTTAGGGAAACTTTTGTAATCCATGACAATTAA